>CM036776.1:20566815-20976815 GCA_020796225.1 Arion vulgaris
TGATTGATTGATTGATTGATTGATTGATTGATTGATTGATTGATTGATTGATTGATTGATTGATTGATAGTACCATCGTCATTGCACTTCGGTGATTAGCCATGTGTGTTCCGATTTCTTTTTTTACACAGGAAGATCTTAGCCACAGTGCATGAACTCCGTAGCACTGACGAGTGTCCTGTGTCATTTTGAAGATGATGAAGATATTTTTATAGGAATTTTAATTTTAATCTTTTCAAATGATTTTTGTCCTGGCAGGAGCTTTCCAGCCTGCTCTTCTCGATTTTAAACTGTTAAGGGTTCTTTGATGTGCTCAAATTGAAAACGAGGCCTACGTTTTATCGTCCGTCTCCGATAGAGTAGAATTCGATCTCACCTACAGTGAGATCAGTGATCTCTGAAAAAATATCCAAGTGGTTCGACGAGATTGCGACCTTTGACACGAGAGACGAGCAATCTAACCTCTACGTCATAGAGACATTACTATCAAAGTAATACCAATTATTTCCCTTTTTCTAGCTCTTTCGTGCAATATTGTCTCCCTTGACATTAAAAAATAAATATTTGTTAAGACGGTAGACGACTCTGTTTCTATGGCGACGTTTAGGAAACGGTGTATGTAACTGTATATCTCCAGGGATGAGAAATCAACAGAGCATTACCTCGCAACAATCAAGATAACGTTTCTGGGGAAGGTAATGAGTTGTAGCAACGGTAGTCTGAATTCCTTGGCACCAGAGACATTGTATCATTTACAAACGTTTGTTTATTATTGTGTATGTTTTGTTAACGGGCGAATTCTTTACTGTCACCAACTAAACAGTTGGTGTATGTAATAAATATTACTAATAACTCTTCTTTGTGGCTCCAGCTAGAGCATGGCATCGCTGTTGTTCCCATTATAATAAGGGTAGATCACAGTCTTCTTCACCTTTCAACTCCCAATGGAGCACAGGTCTTCAACAAACTTCTTCCAGCTCTTCCTCTCTCCTACCATCCCTTCCAATGTCTCCAACTGGTTCTTTCTCTAGTGCTATCTGCTTAGTTCTTTCTCCACTGGTATCTGTTTAGTTCTTTCTCCACTGGTATCTGCTTAGTTCTTTCTCTAGTGGTATCTGCTTAGTTCTTTCTCTAGTGGTATTTGTTTAGTTTTCTCCACTGGTATCTGCTTAGTTCTTTCTCCACTTGTATTTGCTTAGTTCTTTCTCCACTGGTATCTGCTTAGTTCTTTCTCTAGTGGTATCTGCTAGTTCTTTCTAGTGGTATCTGCTTAGTTCTTTCTCTAGTGGTATCTGCTTAGTTCTTTCTCTAGTGGTATTTGTTTAGTTTTCTCCACTGGTATTTGCTTAGTTCTTTCTCCACTTGTATTTGCTTAGTTCTTTCTCTAGTGGTATCTGCTTAGTTCTTTCTCCACTGGTATCTGTTTAGTTCTTTCTCCACTGGTATCTGTTTAGTTATTTCTCCACTGGTATTTGCTTAGTTCTTTCTCCACTGGTATTTGCTTAGTTCTTTCTCCACTGGTATTTGCTTAGTTCTTTCTCTAGTGGTATCTGCTTAGTTCTTTCTCTACTGGTATCTGTTTAGTTCTTCTCTACTGGTATCTGCTTAGTTCTTTCTCTACTGGTATCTGCTTAGTTCTTTCTCCACTGGTATCTGTTTAGTTATTTCTCCACTGGTATCTGTTTAGTTATTTCTCCACTGGTATTTGCTTAGTTATTTCTCCACTGGTATCTGTTTAGTTCTTTCTCCACTGGTATCTGTTTAGTTATTTCTCCACTGGTATCTGCTTAGTTCTTTCTCTACTGGTATCTGCTTAGTTCTTTCTCCACTGGTATCTGTTTAGTTATTTCTCCATTGGTATCTGTTTAGTTCTTTCTCTGAGTTCCTCGTTCATAATCTTATCATACCATCTCAGTCCCTCTATTCTACGCAAACATCTATTTATGAAGGCCTGTAGTTTTCTTGTGTTTTCTTGTATTGTCATCCATATTTCTGGGCTATAGAACAGCACTGACTTCACATGTGATTGAATTATGAAGATCAAAGTAAAACTATGTAAAGTGGAAACACGTAAAAACATCATTAATATAGTTTTACAAAGTACAAAAACAATACGCAGCGACGTTTCGACAAAAAGGTCTTTATCAAGAAAATGATACTCTTCTTCTTCTTCGAACGCTCCATATCAACCACTTGTTAACCACTCTGTGTGATTTGTATGTGATCTGAGCCTAAGAGCGATTTTACGTTGTGCCAGTTATGGGTCTACATCCGATTACTGCGATGCTTTTTATTTACTAAGGTAGTTTCCTAGAACCTACCTCAGTCCCCTCTTACGACATGCTTTATAGGTGGCAGTTGTACTATTATGTGTTTCCTTCACAGGCCCCCCGACAGTACACAGGCGAAAAATGATACAAAAGAAGCGAAAAAGTTCAGAAAAGTAAAATTGTAAAAATATGCGTAATATATACATTATAATTTGTTTATTTTAGAGTTGTTAGAGATGTATTGTCTGACTGCTTTTGTTATGCCTTTAGGAAGTCTAAATTTCTTCTCTTCTGTTGTATCCTTTCCTTGATAAAGGCCTTTTAGTCGAAACATTGTTGTATGTTGTTTTTGTACTTTGTAAAACTATTTTAATTTGGTTTGTTTTAAGTACAGTAGTGAGTCTCTATAGCGAAGTGGCAAAGATGTGTGCCTCACGTTCTGAGGGTTATAGGTTCCATTCCGGGACGTGTCACATGTGCACATTTTTCCAGAGATCACTAGGATTGATGGTGGAGCTACGGAGTTTGGGCTTTGGGAATACTCTCAGCTATGTGAGGGGCGAGACATTTCTGCCTAGATGAACGGAGTCAAATGGGGTAAATCTCAGTCTTCGGCTTTCGACCCTTAAGATTTGAATGGCGAAGTTCACTACTGCTAGGAAAGCAAGCGTTCAAGTAAAATGTCATAGGTGCTATATTAGACACCGTGACTACTACTGAATTCATAGTGGGTGAAGGAAAGATAAATAAGATGTGCTTTTAGGATTCATAACACCACAAAATTGGTCAGCAATGGTGGAATGCGGTAGGGCCATTCAGAGTCAGGACTGTTTGATTCTGAACACGACTTTGCTAGCGCATTTCACCATGTTTGGTCGGGTATTTTCCGGTTTCGTTTGCCGAGCTACTGAGTTAGTGCTTGAGCAACGCTGTGAGCTATGAATGTTACATGAAATGCATTTTGCTGTGTCAACCGTGCGTTTGTTGTGTGTATTCAGAAAATGGCGGACAGCGGTTATAACGAACAAACTCAATCTGCCGTATGCAGTTATATTACGGGTGCAGAAAGCTGGATTTTGCCGTGATTGATGTTTCCTTCGACAAGAATTGCAATTCAAGTGATGAACAGTTTTGTGTTGCTACATTAGCGACGGCTATATGCATTTTATGCGGAGCAGGTTGCTTTTTTTTGTTGCGGTAAGCGGCTGTTTCATTCTGGAATTAGATCACACAGGAAACATTTCACAGTTGTTAGCATTTCGTGTGATTTTCATTGGCACAGAAACGGAGCAATTATGGGGTGACCCGTTGCAGTGAAGTTGGAACCGTACTTATGAACTTTGAACACCACACAATCATCTTCTTCATCTTCTTCAACGCTCCATGTCGACCACTTGTTAACCACTGTGATTGTATGTGATCTGAGCTTAAGAGCGATTGTACTAGTCATGCGCCTACAAGTAGATCAGCACAACCGATTTCTGCGACGTTTTTTATTTATTAGGGTAGCCTCCCTAGGCCCCTACCTCGATCGCCTCTAACGACATGCCTTGAAGGTAGCAGTGTTACTATTCTTTGCTTCCCATGTGGGCACCGACAACATACGCGCGTGCACAATCGACTCCGTAAACGCATGTATACTCGATCTAAGAAAAGACTGCAGTAAAACTATGTAGCAACATGATACGTGTATAGGAAATCAATATTGGCAATTTAGACATGTGTACAGGCACAGCAGACTGCAGAGCACATGCTTCAAGACGAGCTAGAATTTGATATATTGAAACAAACTCACTGACCTAGTGAAACAACACTAAAAGAAAAACTACATGAACGTCTGTGTGAACTACAAGAGTAGTGAAGTTTATACAAGATACAAGGTTACTATGTTCTAAAATGATAATCGGATAGTTAAAATTCTGAGTCGTTCAGATCATCATGACTGTAGATCTAAAGAAACCGGAACATGGGGCTGCGGTAAAACTTCACAAACTGGTAACATATACCAGGTAAAGGATATTTTACTGAAATTGATAATGGAAATCAATAAGGTTGGTCGTGTCTTTGTTTCTTTATTCTAGCTAAATTCTAATTATATCATAACCGAATACTCTATCTAAACCGAAAGGTTTGAATGTTTCAGTTTCGGTGTGAAGTTCTTTCACTGCACAACATACTTTATTTGCTCAAATTACATCACAAAGAGCGGTTTGAAAGATAATATTCTGAAAGGAACATGTTAGAAGAAGAAGAATGTTAACTTTTACTAAAATGTCGGTCTACAAGATATATTCTTGCTGCACCTAGCTTTGTATCGAATAGAGAAGATATATTCTTGCTGCATCTAGCTTTGTATCGAATAGAGAAGATATGTTCTTGCTGTACCTAGCTTTGTATCGAATAGAGAAGATATGTTCTTGCTGTACCTAGCTTTGTATCGAATAGAGAAGATATGTTCTTGCTGTACCTAGCTTTGTATCGAATAGAGAAGATATGTTCTTGCTGTACCTAGCTTTGTATCGAATAGAGAAGATATGTTCTTGCTGTATCTAGCTTTGTATCGAATAGAGAAGATATATTCTTGCTGTACCTAGCTTTGTATCGAATAGAGAAGATATATTCTTGCTGTACCTAGCTTTGTATCGAATAGAGAAGATATATTCTTGCTGTACCTAGCTTTGTATCGAATAGAGAAGATATGTTCTTGCTGTATCTAGCTTTGTATCGAATAGAGAAGATATATTCTTGCTGTACCTAGCTTTGTATCGAATAGAGAAGATATGTTCTTGCTGCACCTAGCTTTGTATCGAATAGAGAAGATATATTCTTGCTGTACCTAGCTTTGTATCGAATAGAGAAGATATATTCTTGCTGCACCTAGCTTTGTATCGAATAGAGAAGATATGTTCTTGCTGCACCTAGCTTTGTATCGAATAGAGAAGATATGTTCTTGCTGCACCTAGCTTTGTATCGAATAGAGAAGATATGTTCTTGCTGTATCTAGCTTTGTATCGAATAGAGAAGATATGTTCTTGCTGTACCTAGCTTTGTATCGAATAGAGATGGGATGGGCTAGTCTTTCTTAGGAAGAGCGAAAGTGAAAATTAGTAAGACTGTTGTTCGCCCATAGAATATACAAACTAACCCCCACCTCCCAGTGGCATTGGCCTGGAAACTTTGACAGCGATGTCAAAAGATAATGGGACGTTTGCTCGCCTAATTTTATTGCCCTCCGTAAGTCGGTGTGTATTTTCTTTTTTCCCCTTACGTAGGAGACGAACTCTAATAGAATGCATACAAAAAGGTTTATATTTGTCTAACTGGCATAACGAACTCGCGCACTACGGAACAGATGACATACCGAACACAAAGATAGGTTCAACAAGTGGTTGGCGTAGAGCTACGGAAGAAGACGAATCTAAATTGACATTTACATGTTTTTGTATATCTTTCTGTTTTTTTCTTTTGTTATCACATTGTTACTGGATTGTTGCCCAGTGTCGTGGTTTTCTGTTTTTGTCTTGCTCTGGTCTATAGACTTTTGTGACAGTTATTTTTACTTTCTGGCATGATTCTGCGATACAATCTTTCTATTTTTTCGTGATCTTCCTCTCGCCTTATTTCTTGATGTTTTGTGTGAAGTTTGGTTACATTCTTATTAAGTGGCGAGCCACTTCACTTTTTGCTTCTCAATATAATTCAAGCAAGATTCTATCCCAACTTTCTTCTTATGTTGATGTTGTTTTTGTGTTATAAGGGCCCGCAAGGTGAGCAAATAATAGTACCACTGCAACCTATAAGACATGTCGTAAGAGGTGACTGATGTAGGGCCTAGAGAAACTACCCTAGTAAATAAAAAGCATAGCAGAAATCGGATGTGCTGACATACTTGTAAGCGCATAACTGACACAACGTACAATCGCTCTTAGGCTCGGATCACATATAAATCACAAAGAGTGGTTAGCACGAGGCCGATGTCGCGTTCAAAGAAAAAGACTGCCTCTGAGGTCACGTTTTTGTGTCTTCTGTCATTCTATTCATTGCCTAAATGGTGACCTGTTTCTTGTCTACTTTTGTCTTGTCATTCATTGCCTCTTAGATCACATATTTGTGTCATCTGTCAGGCTGTCATTCATTGCCTCTTAAATCACATAATTGTGTCATCTGTCAGGCTGTCATTCATTGCCTCTTAGATCACATAATTGTGTCATCTGTCAGGCTGTCATTCATTGCCTCTTAGATCACATATTTGTGTCATCTGTCAGGCTGTCATTCATTGCCTCTTAGATCACATAATTGTGTCATCTGTCAGGCTGTCATTCATTGCCTCTTAGATCACATACTTGTGTCATCTGTCAGGCTGTCATTCATTGCCTCTTAGATCACATAATTGTGTCATCTGTCAGGCTGTTCAATGCCTTAAAAGTCACATATTGTGTTTACTATTGGCATATTATGTATTGTCTAAAAGACCAAATGTCAGCTATTACCTCTTTGGCAGCAAATATTTTTAACATAAATTTTTTTTACACTCTCACATTTTATTATAAAAATATGCACTACGGATAACAGAAGAATATGCACTACGGATAACAGAAGAATATGCACTACGGATAACAGAAGAATATGCACTACGGATAGTAGAAGAATATGCACTACGGATAGTAGAAGAATATGCACTACGGATAGTAGAAGAATATGCACTTCGGATAGTAGAAGAATATGCACTACGGATAGTAGAAGAATATGCACTACGGATAGTAGAAGAATATGCACTACGGATAGTAGAAGAATATGCACTACGGATAGTAGAAGAATATGCACTACGGATAGTAGAAGAATGTGCACTACGGATAGTAGAAGAATGTGCACTACGGATAGTAGAATAATGTGCACTACGGGTAGTAGAAGAATATGCACTACGGATAGTAGAAGAATATGCACTACGGATAGTAGAAGAATATGCACTACGGATAACAGAAGAATATGCACTACGGATAGTAGAAGAATATGCACTTCGGATAGTAGAAGAATATGCACTACGGATAGTAGAAGAATATGCACTTCGGATAGTAGAAGAATATGCACTACGGATAGTAGAAGAATATGCACTACGGATAGTAGAAGAATATGCACTACGGATAGTAGAAAAATGTGCACTACGGATAGTAGAAGAATGTGCACTACGGATAGTAGAATAATGTGCACTACGGGTAGTAGAAGAATATGC
Source organism: Arion vulgaris (assembly GCA_020796225.1). Taxonomy (NCBI): domain Eukaryota; kingdom Metazoa; phylum Mollusca; class Gastropoda; order Stylommatophora; family Arionidae; genus Arion; species Arion vulgaris. The sequence continues at coordinate 20,574,316 of CM036776.1, forward strand.
ACTACGGATAGTAGAAGAATATGCACTACGGATAGTAGAAGAATATGCACTTCGGATGGTAGAAGAATATGCACTACGATAAGAAGAATATGCACTACGGATAAGAAGAATATGCACTACGGATAGTAGAAGAATATGCACTACGGATAGTAGAAGAATATGCACTACGGATAGTAGAAGAATATGCACTACGGATAGTAGAAGAATATGCACTACGGATAGTAGAAGAATATGCACTACGGATAGTAGAAGAATATGCACTACGGATAGTAGAAGAATGTGCACTACGGATAGTAGAATAATGTGCACTACGGTAGTGAAGAATATGCACTACGGATAGTAGAATAATGTGCACTACGGATAGTAGAAGAATATGCACTACGGATAGTAGAAGAATGTGCACTACGGATAGTAGAATAATGTGCACTACGGATAGTAGAAGAATATGCACTACGGATAGTAGAAGAATGTGCACTACGGATAGTAGAAGAATATGCACTACGGATAGTAGAAGAATATGCACTACGGATAGTAGAAGAATATGCACTACGGATAGTAGAAGAATGTGCACTACGGATAGTAGAAGAATGTGCACTACGGATAGTAGAATAATGTGCACTACGGATAGTAGAAGAATATGCACTACGGATAGTAGAAGAATATGCACTACGGATAGTAGAAGAATATGCACTTCGGATGGTAGAAGAATATGCACTACAGATAACAGAAGAATATGCACTACGGATAGTAGAAGAATATGCACTACGGATAGTAGAAGAATGTGCACTACGGATAGTAGAAGAATGTGCACTACGGATAGTAGAATAATGTGCACTACGGGTAGTAGAAGAATATGCACTACGGATAGTAGAAGAATATGCACTACGGATAGTAGAAGAATATGCACTACGGATAACAGAAGAATATGCACTACGGATAGTAGAAGAATGTGCACTACGGATAGTAGAAGAATATGCACTTCGGATAGTAGAAGAATATGCACTACGGATAGTAGAAGAATATGCACTTCGGATAGTAGAAGAATATGCACTACGGATAGTAGAAGAATATGCACTACGGATAGTAGAAGAATATGCACTACGGATAGTAGAAGAATGTGCACTTCGGATAGTAGAAGAATATGCACTACGGATAGTAGAAGAATATGCACTACGGATAGTAGAATAATGTGCACTACGGGTAGTAGAAGAATATGCACTACGGATAGTAGAAGAATATGCACTACGGATAGTAGAAGAATATGCACTTCGGATGGTAGAAGAATATGCACTACAGATAACAGAAGAATATGCACTACGGATAGTAGAAGAATATGCACTACGGATAGTAGAAGAATGTGCACTACGGATAGTAGAAGAATGTGCACTACGGATAGTAGAATAATGTGCACTACGGGTAGTAGAAGAATATGCACTACGGATAGTAGAAGAATATGCACTACGGATAGTAGAAGAATATGCACTACGGATAACAGAAGAATATGCACTACGGATAGTAGAAGAATGTGCACTACGGATAGTAGAAGAATATGCACTTCGGATAGTAGAAGAATATGCACTACGGATAGTAGAAGAATATGCACTTCGGATAGTAGAAGAATATGCACTACGGATAACAGAAGAATGTGCACTACGGATAGTAGAAGAATGTGCACTACGGATAGTAGAAGAATGTGCACTACGGGTAACAGAAGAATATGCACTACAGATAGCAGAAAATAAAACAAATAGAGTTGTTGCAGGAAATCAGGACTTCACTCGATTGTGACGATATGTCGCTACCACAAACCGACCAGACCAGGTTTGTGAACTACATGAACTAAGTTCATTCATTCTTATCTTGACATGGTGTGCTGTCTATCATCTTCTCAATTTTAGTTATCTTCTTAATCTACGAGCATTTGACTTGTCATTTTCTTCAATAACTATATTTCTATCATTTCTTTTCTGTCATTGCTTCTTTATTTACACCGAAGAAGGGGCAAGACTTTCCATCTTTCTTCGGGTTACCTTACACAAACTGCATGGGATTGTAGCAGTCAGTAAGAAACTGCATGGGATTGTAGCAGTCAGTAAGAAACTGCATGGGATTGTAGCAGTCAGCAAGAAACTGCATGGGATTGTAGCAGTCAGCAAGAAACTGCATGCGATTGTAGCAGTCAGCAAGAAACTGCATGGGATTGTAGCAGTCAGCAAGAAACTGCATGCGATTGTAGCAGTCAGCAAGAAACTGCATGGGATTGTAGCAGTCAGCAAGAAACTGCATGGGATTGTAGCAGTCAGCAAGAAACTGCATGCGATTGTAGCAGTCAGCAAGAAACTGCATGGGATTGTAGCAGTCAGCAAGAAACTGCATGGGATTGTAGCAGTCAGCAAGAAACTGCATGGGAATGAAGCAGTCAGCAACTTATAGGTGACTGTTCGCCCGTGTGGTGCCGGAGCCCGCAAAGGAAGCAAAGAATAGTACTACTACGACCTACCATGCATGCCGTAAGATGCGAATGATGTAGGTACTAGGGATGCTACAGTAGTAAATAAAAAGCAGCGCAGAAATCGGATGTGCTGGCCTATTTGTAGACGCATAACTGGTACAACGTACAATCGCTCTTAGGTTCAGATCACATACAAATCACACAGAGTGGTTGACAAGTGGTTGACATGAAGCGTTCGAAGAAGAAGAAGATAGATGATCTAGCGTCAAGGTCAGCGTGAGAAGAGAGCTAACAAGTCTCTACTAGACCTTCCAAGGCGGTCCCGGAAGCAGATAGCTACCAAGAAGTCTGGCTTCATCTTCTGTTTCTACGTTTGCCCTCTATGAATTCAGGCCTAGTGAGGGCGTCTTGTACAGCTCTTCGACTTATTTTTGTGTGAATGTCTGCTTTCCTTATTATCAGTGTCCTCCACCATACAGTTGTGCCCCTTCTCCGACAAAAGAGGTACTAATAGCTATGAAACTCTATAGAAAATATACTATAAAGAAAGAATGATGGGACGCATTATCGTAATACAAAGTGGGTTCGCCTATGTGTTGTCGGAGCCGACAAGGAAGGGGAGGGGGTGAAAATAATAGTACCACTGCAACCTACTCAGATCACATACAAGCCACAAAGAGTGGTTTAACAAGTGCTTGATAAGGAGCGTTCGAAAAAAAAAGAAGAAGTAGAAGAAAGTGGTTTGATAACTCTCGAAATGTAATATAGCAACAACAACAAAATGTAATTGTATTACTTATTATATTTGTGTCAGCATTATAAACTAACAGTAACTCTAGCCATTTCTTCTGTTTCTCACATTAATTTTTCCATTACGTTATCAAGTAAATTGTTCATGGAATGTATCATTTACTCAGAGCACATGTGTCACTTATTCCTTTGTGAACTTGCAAAATATCCAACTACTGGTAATTTTGCTTGGTTGTCTCTGAGACCATTCGTCAATCCATCTTTCCCGTGTCGCTGTTATTTCTGTTATTCATGGTATGTTCCCTCTCCATATATTACTCAGCCTGAGCATAACTAACAAATAACAACCAAACTGGTATGTATCACTTGAGGCAGTTATATCTTATCTATGCCAGGTATTTCATCACTTTGGATTCCAACAAATGTTTCAGTCTTGAGTGCCCAAAGTGATATGGGTGGAAGTGAGTGCATTATACAAAAACATCTTCAAGGATCAGATCTCAAATCTGCCATGTGAAAGTGAGAAAATGTGGAGTTATAAAGTGATTTCTTCATTTTTTTCTTGTCTCTAATCCTTTTTTTCTTGTCTCTAATCATGTTTTTCTTGTCTCTAATCCAGTTTTTTTTCTTTTCTCTAATCCTGTTTTTTCTTTTTTAATCCTGTTTTTCTTGTCTCTAATACTGTTTTCTTGTCAATAATCTGTTTTTCTTGTCTCTAATCCTGTTTTTCTTGTCTCTAATCCTGTTTTTTCTTGTCTCTAATACTGTTTTTTCTTGTCTCTAATCCTGTTTTTTCTTGTCTCTAATCATGTTTTTTCTTGTCTCTAATCCTGTTTTTCTGTCTCTAATCCTGTTTTTCTTGTCTCTAATCCAGTTTTTCTTGTCTCTAATACTGTTTTTCTTGTCTCTAATCCTGTTTTTTTTTCTAATCATGTTTTTCTTGTCTCTAATCCTGTTTTTCTTGTCTCTAATATTGTTTTTCTTGTCTCTAATCCTGTTTTCTTGTCTCTAATACTGTTTTTCTTGTCTCTAATCATGTTTTTCTTGTCTCTAATCCAGTTTTTTCTTTTTCTAATCCTGTTTTTTCTTTTTTATCCTGTTTTTCTTGTCTCTAATACTGTTTTTCTTGTCTCTAATCCTGTTTTTCTGTCTCTAATCCTGTTTTTCTTGTCTCTAATCCTGTTTTTCTTGTCTCTAATCCTGTTTTTCTTGTCTCTAATCCTGTTTTTCTTGTCTCTAATCCTGTTTTTCCTCACAGCTTCAGAATAAGGTAATATATTGTATCTAACGATATCTTTTCTTAAATTAATTGCTACATCCGTGTGGTGCTGGGACCCACAAGGGAGCAAAGAATAGTACCATGGGGACCATAAGGCATGTTGTAAGAGGTGACTAATGTCGGATCTAGGAAAGTTGCCCTATTAAATAAAAAACGTCGCAGAAATCGGATGTGCTGGCCTACTTGTAGGCACATAACTGGCACAACGTACAATCGTTCTTAGGCTCAGATTACATACAAATCACACAGAGTGGTTAGCAAGTGGTCGATATGGAGCGTTTGAAGAAGAAGAAGAAATTAATTGATTAATAGTACCATCATCATTGCACTTCGGTGAGTAGCCATGTGTGCTCCGATCTCTTTTTTACACAGGAAGATGTCAGCGTCAATGCACGAGCTCCGTAGCACCGGCGAGGGCCCCTCGAAGTAATTTAGAAGATGATGACAATATTTTGTAGATATATTTATTTTGTAAACTTTCTAGTGATTGTTGCCCAGAAAGCAACTTTCTAGTGAATGTTGCCCAGAAAGCAACTTTCTAGTGAATGTTGCCCAGAAAGCAACTTTCTAGTGAATGTTGCCCAGAAAGCAACTTTCTAGTGATTGTTGCCCAGAAAGCAACTTTCTAGTGATTGTTGCCCAGAAAGCAACTTTCTAGTGAATTTTGTCCAGAAAGCAACTTTCTAGTGAATTTTGTCCAGAAAGCAACTTTCTAGTGAATTTTGTCCAGAAAGCAACTTTCTAGTGAATGTTGTCCAGAAAGCAACATTCTAGTGAATGTTGCCCAGAAAGAGACTTTCTAGTGAATGTTGCCCAGAAAGAGACTTTCTAGTGAATGTTGCCCAGAAAGCAACTTTCTAGCCTGCACTTCTCGATTTTAAACTGCCAAGGGCTGGCGTAGGCGATTATGGACCTCCACAAATCTCTGTCGTTGGTGTTTGCTATAAACTCAGATGTTGACGCTCTACCGTGCCATGAAGTCAGGCTATTCAAGATTTTCTCTCTCTGTCTTCCTCTGTCTCGTCTACCCTCGATTTTACCGATTGCCACAGTGTGTTCTAAACCTCCCCTCCTCATCACATGCCCGAAAAATGATGCCTACCTCTTTCTTATATTGATGATAAGCTTTCTCTGTGTCTTGATCTCATTCAACACCTCAACATTAGTCATTTTAGCAGTCCATGGGATTCTCATCATACTCTGTAAAATCACATTTCTGTAGCCCTCAGAGATTTTTCGATCTGTGTGTTCATTGTCCACGACTCGCTTCCATATGTCAGTATTGGTTCTATGTAGCACTGAATAACTCGCATTCTGATCGCAATTGACAAATGAGACTAAGGAGAGAGATAACAGTTAATGTGACAAGAAGAGAGAGAGATAACAGTTAATGTGACCAAGAAGAGAGAAAAAGATCAATCAATCAAGTGCCATGCCTGCCGGCGTAGGCGATCATGTCTCTCCACAACTCTCTTTGCTTGGTGCATGTAATCAGTTCTGACGTCGATATTTTGTCGAACCATGATGTCAGGCCATCCAACATCTTCTCCTCTGTCTTCCCCGATCTCTCCTTCCCTGAATTTTACCAGTAGTCACCAAATGTTCTAAACCTTCTCTTCGCATTATATGCCCGAAGAACCTTGATTGTTGGATTCTTATTCTTTTGATGAGGTTTCTTTGTGTGCAGGCCTGATTTAAAACCCAATCATTTGTTTTCTTTGCTGACCATGGAATTTTCAACATTCTTCTGTAAAACCACATCTCTGTGGCTTCCAATGAACATATTGATTGTTTGTTCATTGTCCATGATTCGCTGCCATACATAAGTATTGGTTCAATATAGCATTGGAGTACTTGTTTTCGCAATGTCATTGGTAGTGAGTTCACGCATAGTGTGTTCTTCATTTTCATAAAAGCTACAGATACAAAGATAAAAAGATACAAAGAGCTAAAAAAAAAGGGAAATATAGACGCTGTATAGGAAAAAAAAAAGTTTGTTACAAATCCAGAAAAAAATACTAAACCAATACCTCAGACGCTTCTTAATGGTACATATATTTAGTGAGATAGTTTAAACCGTTTACCATTACGGCAATCCATAAAAGGTGGCCAAGTTTTTGATACACCCTGTGAAGAAAAAAGTAAGGAAACGGCAATTTACTTTTCGCTTCAGGAAATTTCATTTCAAGCGTTAAGTTTCCGTTTGAAGACAAGTAAATGCGTGCGTGACGATATGGGGGTTAATTTTCGCTGGGTTATTTCCCATATCATAGCCAACGTTGTATTCTTAGAAAGGGATATAATTCTCATGATAAACGCTTTAGTGGTTTTTACTTTCAAGAACTTAACACCAAATGGGAATTTTTTTTTTTTTTGGTTAGTGAAGTGGACAGATTGGTGTACCATACTTTTATGTATTTATTCTACATTTATATTATTTATCTTTTGTGGGCCGTGGGTTTTTTTTTTTATCTTTCTGATCCGTCTGGGAATATGTGTTTATTTATTTATCTTCTTGTGTGAGTTTGTACGTGAGTGTTTGTGTTAGCGCCAGACTCGAGCTTTGGAGATGGGATATTTGTTCAGGATGGTTGTTCAGATAATGGACATGGCCTGTTCTCTGGACATTATATCGTGGACAGAAGAGATAACAAATAGAAAGAACTCTATTCTTTTCCTTTGCGTTCGATTTCGTATGCTCGTTTAAACCATGAGATGGGTTATCTCTATGAAACTGCATGTCTGTGTTCCTAGAGAGTTTCCCCATAGTTTCGTTCATGAGGCCATGTTTCGTTTCGTTGTTGTATGTAGTATGGACATGACTGCATGATGAGCTTTGGAGTCTGTGTTTTTGAGAAAGATGAGCACACGGAGTTTTTTTAAGAACCCAGAGGAAGCAACGGAAGTAACGAATATGGTCAACAAATAAACAGGGTACAGGTATTAAGAGCTTCCGAAAAACAAATAGACAAACACGGGACTCGAACCACTTACCCTAGTCCTTACGACACCAATCGCCTAGCCTAGCAATACATTTTTTTTTACGTACACAACCAATGAGCCATTCTAAAAAAATGACTCACGTGGAGTGTCTTTCTCAAACGCTTGTTATTTAACTAGACACAGAACAATCAGGTAGGGTTCGTTCCAACAATGTCTGCACAAACACATACTATAAGCTTATTGTGCTTGTATATATTAGTGACGAGACAATATCATACACACACACATGTATACACATATAACAAACATGTATACATCATTCAAAGTAGCTTCAAATTTATTATAAGATGAGCACAAGGAGTTTTTTTAAGAACCCGTGTTCGAGTCCCGTGTTTGTCTATTTGTTTTTTCGGAAGCTTTTAATACCTGTACCATGTTTATTTATTGATCATGTTTTTGAGAAATGAATCAAGATCAAAGAAAACTGGATAAAGGCTACAAATAAGAAAGAGAAAATTGAGATATTTTCGACATATAAAAAGACACGAAGGGCTGAAGAAGACCATCATGGAAGGAGGCATACCGGCAAAGAGAAGAAGGGAAGACCACGAAGATGGATTTTGGCTGAAATCGGATGCACATGTCCTAAACGTGTAGAAGTCTATGCGTTTAGGGCCTACCAAACCAATGTGTAACGTATACACGTTCTTGGCAAAGATCAAACATATCACAAAGAGCGATTAAAGTTGGTCGTAAAGAACGAACGCAAAGAAGAAGAAGAAGAAGAAGAAGATGGATTCAGGATGTAACTGATAGTTTGAACATGACGGCTGCCGAGACGGGACGAGATATCTGGCCTATGAGAGAAGAAATTTCAAGGACTGTTGGGGTGGCAAAGTTCTGCTCTGAACAAGCTATTTGATGATGATGGTTGTTCAAATAACGAAAACCGACAAGGTTACCAATCAGGCATAAGTTCAAGGTCTGGAAGTTCAACGCTTACAGAGAGTTGTGAACGCCTTGTGTTAGCGGCATTAATTCTACAACTCTATAAATAGATTCCATATCTTCTACTTTACATGTACAAATAATATTGAACGCGATAGAGCGAAAATAAATAAAGACTTACTATAAGAAAATAATACAGCATTTGATTACAATGATATTTCTGTTACCATGGACGACTCATAGTTAATTCAGTTGTAAAGTTGTTAGCTAAAACAAGCGAATTGACTTCATTGCACCGGGTTTACCCCATATGGCTCGGTCCCTCTCCTCAGAAATGGCACGCCACCTGCCGAGAGTATTGCACAAAGCACAAACTCCGTAGCTCCAGCAACAATCCTACTGGTCTCTGGAAAAAACTGCACTCGTGAACAAAACCGCGAGGTCCGGATTCGAACCCCCACGACCTTCGGCTCGCAAGGCAAAGGGCTTAACCACTTAGCCACAGAGACCCCTGTTGTTAGCTAAGAAAATGTACAGTATCCTGAAGTCTTGTTTTTGTTTACTTGTCATGAAGAGAAGTCAATATATTTAATTTACATTTTGTTTACTTGTCATGAAGAGAAGTCAATATATTTAGTTTCCATTTTGTTTACTTGTCAGGAACAGAAGTCAATATATTTAGTTTACATTTTGTTTGCTTGTCGACATGTCAGGAACAGAAGTCAATATATTTAGTTGACATTTTGTTTACTTGTCAGGAACAGAAGTCAATATATTTAGTTTACATTTTGTTTACTTGTCAGGAACAGAAGTCAATATATTTAGTTTACATTTTGTTTACTTGTCAGGAACAGAAGTCAATATATTTAGTTTACATTTTGTTTACTTGTCAGGAACAGAAGTCAATATATTTAGCTTACAAATAAAGAATTGAAATAATCCTAGTTTGTTTCAGGATGGGTGCTAACCTGTTTAACGTAAGTTAAATATTTACTATTGCATGATGTGAAGGTTTTGGGGAAATACTGGTCGTTCAAAGAGACGCTGGAACCATAAAAAACGCTCGTTTTATTTTACTAATAGCGGCATGTTTGTAATTAGGTTCGCTTTAAGATGTAAAAAAGTAACAATAGTCTAGTTTTATCATTTTTACATTATCCGCACTAGGACGCTACTGCTTGCCAAATTGCAAGCTTGTAGCATGTCGAGAAATAAGTTAAACAAAGGGTACAGACACACACACACAGCACGGGAACATCTGTGCTTTATAGAGTACAGACACACACACACACAGCACGGGAACGTCTGTGTTTTATAGAGTACAGACACACACACACACAGCACGGGAACGTCTGTGTTTTATAGAGTACAGACACACACACACACAGCACGGGAACGTCTGTGTTTTATAGAGTACAGACACACACACACACAGCACGGGAACGTCTGTGTTTTATAGAGTACAGACACACACACACACAGCACGGGAACGTCTGTGTTTTATAGAGTACAGACACACACACACACAGCACGGGAACGTCTGTGTTTTATAGAGTACAGACACACACACACACAGCACGGGAACGTCTGTGTTTTATAGATACAGACACACACACACACAGCACGGAACGTCTGTGCTTTATAGATAGACTGATAAATAGACAGTAGATAAGTATTAAGGACCTCCAAAACAAATAATTTACCAGACACAAGATTTGAACCACAAACCTTTATTCCTTATGGAACCCATTGCCTAGCTCTGTAAACGAGCATTGTTCAGATCCCAACATCTAGCGATCAACTGTCTTAGCGTCTTCTGCTTTAGCATATAACAGATCTCCAACTTGATTTCAAAATGTATTCACTTAGTTTGTTGTTATATCGTAGTAAATTACAATTCTGCGGTGCACATTTCTCTCCACGAAATGACATTTACATAAATATATACCGTAGTGTCTTCTTCTTCTTTGCGTTCGTTCTTTACAACTAATTTTAATCACTCTTTATGATATGTTTGATCTTTGCCAAGAACGTGAATACGTTGCACATTGGTTTGGTAGGCCCCTAAATGCATAGACTTCTATACGTTTAGGACATGTGCATCCGATTTCAGCCAAACCTCCTTAGTCGCCTCTTACGACATGCGTGGCAGGTAACAGTGGTTCTATTCTTTACACCCCAAATTTGGGCCCCGGTAACCACTCGGGCGATACCGTAGTGTAATTAATACGGTGTGACACACGATATTATTATTTTCATTAATTACATTATGTAACACCAATCTATTATAATTACTTGTAGCAGTCGAAATTACAGACCTTGCTACAGTGGTTAGCGTGACCTTACAACATTCCGTCTACGTATTATATGCTAAAATTAATTGACCCAGCCAACTATCCGGCTGAATTACACGCTGATTAACCGGTATTGCATCAAAGCGAATCAGCAATTATCTAGCTGATAGAATCATATAGCTGCAAGCTGTTTTATCAAGATTAACCGGTATTGCATCAAAGCGAATCAGCAATTATCCTAGCTTGATAGAATCATATAGCTGCAAGCTGTTTTATCCAAGATTAACCAACGACAAGCTCACCTCGTTACTTGACTGTGTTATGTCTGACTAGGCCGAGAGATTTGGTTTGTAACGTTTTATTCAGTGCAGTATGGCTTGAATGTGGGTTGAGTTCGAAACCATTACGTTCGTTACTTTCTTCTAACCATCCAGGCGGCTTCTTGCAGCGGCTTGTGCGGCTTCTTACAGCGGCTTGTGCGGCTTTACCTTGCGGCTTTACAGCGATTTGTGTGATTGTAGTTTTTTCACATTGTTTGTTTGTTTCTTAGATGGTAGATTAAGCCTCTATGTGGCCGGGGTACGATCTTTCAACCTGAGACAGGTGCCTTTGTTGGTTATATCACAGAGTATTTTCATTTGTTCTTGGTGAAGCCATGTGGTCTAGGATTAATCCTACAAAGGACTGTTTGTTGAGTATTGTGATCTTGTACGCTTGTATAGCCACAATCAACTCTAGATAACTAGGCCAGATAACTGACCGGGGAATCCCTGACCTAGAACAGAGACGGGGACTGGAATGTATTTATGTTTGATAGAACACTGTAAGCTTTTGTGCAATTTTACTCAATTCTGTGAGTCTATGGTTATTTATTGGAAAAATATTCATAATATTGATATTCCTTATTGTTAAACTTAACTTGTTGCATAATATCTGCTTCTTCTGTACGTTCGTTCTTTACGACCAATTTTAATCCTCTTTGTGATATGTTTGATCTTTGCCAAGAACGTGTATACGTTGCACATTGTTCGGTAGACCCTAAACGCATAAGACTTCTACACGTTTAGGACATGTACATCCGATTTCAGCCGAACCTCCTTAATCGTGGCAGGTAATAGTGGTTCTATTCTTTACGCCCCAAATTTGGGCCCCGGTAACCACTCGGGCGGTTGCATAATATAACTTCGATATAGCATTTTGTATTGATTTTGAAATGAATTCTACAAAACTGGAATGCGAGGTCACGTGGTGTAGTTGTGGTCTGATTTCCCATAATTCTTAGCCGAGTCCGAAGGTCCATAAGTTTTATAGTTGGCTCTGGTATAGCCCTGAGAAGGACTTTCGTGCTGATCTGGTGTCGGTGTGTGGTTCTCGTTCGACTTCAGACGTCTCCAACAACAGAGGCAACTTATTGTTTTGTTCATTATTTCTACACAATCCATTTGTACTGTTTTGATTACGAATGGGAGATAATTAGAAACTCAAATTATGGGAGATAATTAGAAACTGAAACTATCAGGAAGTGGAATAATGCGAGATTATGGGACTTTATTTTAATAATAGGCGACCTCCATGGCGAAGTGGTTAAGCAGATAAACAGACTGAATTGCGTTCTGAAAGTCGTGGCTCTGCTTCTTCTTCTTCTTCTTTGCGTTCGTTCTTTACGACCAATTTTAATCACTCTCTGTGACATGTTTGATCTTTGCCAAGAACGTGTATACGTTGCACATTGGTTTGGTAGGCCCCTAAACACATAGACTTCTACACGTTTAGGACATGTGCATCCGATTTCAGCCAAACCTCCTTAGGCGCCTCTTACGACATGCATGGCAGGTAACAGTGGTTCTATTCATTACACCTCCAAATTGGGCCCCGGTAACCACTCGGGCGAGTCGTGGCTCGAATCCGAACTTCGTCGTTCGTTTCCACTTTGTTTGTTTTCGATCCAGAAGCTGAGCTTCAGCCTTCGGCTCGGTGCCATGGACATCGTAACCCTTCGGTGCAACAAACACCGTAAATTTGGAGAACTTGTGGTTTTCTGCCAGCTCGCGGAATTGAACCGCACTCGCAGGGGTCTTATCACCAGTCGTCCAACGCGCTACGAACACGCTGAGCAGGCGGGCATTCGTTTCCACTAATGCCTCCCCCAATGAAAGGGATTGGGGGCTGATAATAAGACATGCAGAAAAATTTGTCAGAAGCACCATGCCAGGCGCCCTGATTACGTCTGAATTCGTCAGAAGCACCATGCCAGGCGCCCTGATTACGTCTGAATTCGTCAAAGCACCAGCCAGGCGCCCTGATTACGTCTGAATTCGTCAGAAGCACCAGACCAGGCGCCCTGATTACGTCTGAATTCGTCAGAAGCACCATGCCAGGCACCTGATTACGTCTGAATTCGTCAGAAGCACCAGCCAGGCGCTCTTATTACGTCTGAATTCGTCAGAAGCACCATGCCAGGCGCCTTGATTACGTCTGAATTCGTCAGAAGCACCATGCCAGGCGCCTTGATTACGTCTGAATTCGTCAGAAGCACCATGCCAGGCGCCCTGATTACGTCTGAATTCGTCAGAAGCACCATGCCAGGCGCCCTGATTACGTCTGAATTCGTCAGAAGCACCATGCCAGGCGCCCTGATTACGTCTGAATTCGTCAGAAGCACCATGCCAGGCGCCCTTATTACGTCTGAATTCGTCAGAAGCACCATGCCAGGCGCCTTGATTACGTCTGAATTCGTCAGAAGCACCATGCCAGGCGCCCTGATTACGTCTGAATTCGTCAGAAGCACCATGCCAGGCGCCCTGATTACGTCTGAATTCGTCAGAAGCACCATGCCAGGCGCCTTGATTACGTCTGAATTCGTTGCTGACGTACGTAAGAAAAAAAAAGAAACCACTGGTAACCAGCAGCATTGTATGCGTGGGGTGCGAACTGTACCATTTCATAGCATGAAAAGAGTACTAACTCAGTCTTTCAAAGATCTGATTTTCTTTAGTGATTTAAGAAGAGTTGAATTTGTAAATGAAACCTTAGACGCAATGGATGAAGTGACAGAAATCAACGAGGTATCGGAACTGTCAGCATGTGAATCCTTAACATATGCTGTTGACGGCTAAGCACTTATAAATCTACCCTGAGGGATCTGAATTTAGCTGAGTAACTAAAGAAAAGCCCTGCATTACACATTCCTGACTGAACCATTTAGCCTTCAACAATCTTTGATTTATTGTTGCCTTGTTCCAAATGTCTCGTTTTTTCCACCAGACGATGACAGACACAATAGGATTAGAGAATATATGGAAATGACCATCATCATTATCCTTCACACGCCGAGTGGTTACGGGCCTAAATTTGGGGGTAAAGAATAGAACCACTGTTACCTGCCACGCATGTCGTAAGAGGCGACTAAGGAGGTTTGGCTGAAATCGGATGCATGTGTCCTAAACGGGTAGAAGTCTATACGTTTAGGGGCCTACCAATGTGCAACGTATACACGTTCTTGGCAAAGATCAAACATATCACAAAGAGTGATAAAATTGGTCGTAAAGAACGAACGCAAAGAAGAAAAGAAGAAGAAGATTATCCTTCAATGAGCAACCACGTGTGCTCAGTTCTCTTTCTTCCACAAGAAGATCTCAGCAACAGTGCACGAACTCTGTAGCACCGACGAAAGTCTTCGATGTAATTTAGAAGATATTCAAAGTATTTTGTAGAAATATTATTTTGTTTATCTATGGGGACTCCTGACCTCTTCTACATAAAGATATCTGCTGCTTCTAGAGATTATTTATCTATAGGGGACTCCTGACCCTCTTCTACATAAAGATATCTGCTGTTTCTAGAGATTGTTTATCTATAGGGGACTCCTGACCCTCTTCTACATAAAGATATCTGCTGTTTCTAGAGATTGTTTATCTATAGGGACTCCTGACCTCTTCTACATAAAGATATCTGCTGTTTCTAGAGATTGTTTATCTATAGGGGACTCCTGACCCTCTTCTACATAAAGATATCTGCTGTTTCTAGAGATTATTTATCTATAGGGGACTCCTGACCCTCTTCTACATAAAGATATCTGCTGTTTCTAGAGATTGTTTAAATGCTTGTCGGTTTATCCACGACCACAACATCTTCTGCTACATTACCGTATTAAGTCAATAATTTAAGTTTCTGCTCCTAATCACACCTGTACAAAGATACTGGAAATCAACATCCAAACTTGACTTCAGAAAAGTTCATTATTATCTGTTTCCAAATTTATCTTATCTATTCTATTTCAATTTTCATTAAAAATTGTTGTCAGCTGTTGATGGTTTCTTACTGTGAGTACGTCAGATAAACTGCTGTGCCGTTCTGATGTCAGGTGATGATATACTTCAGATACGTCGTTGTGGGGGTCACCATTGCCTGAAGATTAAACGATATACTTCCGCACTTAATTTTCTGGTTCATTTTTTCCTCGTCTAGACAGAATGGAGAAAACAAATCAGAAAAGAAAACAAATAAGACAAGGGAAAAAATCAGTGAAGTTTGCAGTAATCCCTTTCCCCCTTTCTACTTCCCATTTCTCTTCTTCTCACCCCCACCCCACCCCTTTCCTCGAAACAAACTCAGGGTAAATTAGGTTAATTATATAGTCCTGTCGGAGACGGACGAATAACACGGAGGTACTTCTTTTCCAATGATCTAGTGTCGTTTTGGTTTTGGCTTTTGTCCTTTGAGTCCATTAAAAATTAACTTACCGGTAGCCATATCAGACTTTAGGTTATGAAGTGTCTATCACTTCATATTTCTAGTCCCAAGAGTGTAGGAGGTAGTAGGGCATATTCTTTGTCTCCTGTGTGAAACGATTGAACCCACAGCCCTCCTGAACCCATAACTCTCTTGAGCCAGAGTCGATTGATTGATTGATTGATTGATTGATTGATTGATTGATTGATTGATTGATTGATTGATCGATCGATTGATTGATTGATTGATTGATTGATTGATAGTGCCATGATCATTGCACTTCAGTGAGTAACCATGTGTGCTCTGATCTCTTTCTTACACAGAAGATCTCAGCTGCAGTGAACGAACCCGTAGCACCGGCGAAGTCCCGATGTAATTTTGAAGATGGTGAAGATATTTTTGTAGAAATTATATTTGTAATCCTTTCTTTCTTCTTCTTTGCGTTTGCTTTAGTTCTGGCTTGATCCACGGATTATGGTAACTCGTTATTGTTCGCAAAGTTCATTTTAAAAAACAAATTTGTGGCATACATGCAGGGTCGTGCCGTGCTATGATACAGAGAGGGGGTTGAATCAGGCGGCACCGTAAGGGGGTGACATAAGCAGCGATATCAAAATACACTTTGAACCATTCAATAATTTAAAATCTTTACTCAACGCTTTTCTATATCGCTCTATGTTATTCTGATATTGATTTATACGATTTATAACTTATCGCACTCCTCTGCCTAAGTGCTTTCGGTACCGATTGATTTTGGTTTCTTGTGAATTATTTTTTTTATTTTAAACAAAAAACATTTAAGGAGCGGAATTTCGATGACTTGCATCATACAGAGAGAATGTATCGCACGGTTCTGACGACACGGCACCTCCTTCAGCTTCTTCTTTGCGTTCGTTCTTTACGACCAATTTTAATCACTCTTTGTGATATGTTTGATCTTCGCCAAGAACGTGTCTACGTTGTACATTGGTTTGGTAGGCCCCTAAATGCATAGACTTCTACAAGTTTAGGACATGTGCATCCGATTTCATCCAAACCTCGTAAGTCGCCTCTTACAACATGCGTGGCAGGTAACAGTGGTTCTATTCTTTACACCCCAAATTTGGGCCCCTGTAACCACTCAGGCGTACACGGCACCTGATGATGGTCATCTCTGTTATGAAGGATATTAAGTCTTAAGAAGGTAGAGTAGTGGACATGATTAGCACGGAGGAATGCTGACCTTTCTTGACAGCGTTGTTATTAATGGTTGCCCTGACTACCAGGAAGTTCCTGTTGCGACAAAGATTGAATACGTCTCCTAGCAAATAGACAAGCAGCATTAATCTTTGGTTGGATGTTGATCTGGGAGTCGGTGAGTGCTCATCTTATAAATATGGACCAGAAGGACAAGTTCAATGAGTGAGAGAGGCTGATAGTGTCTTCTTCGAACTCTCAATATTGACCACTTGTTAACTACTCTGTGTGATGTGTATGTGATCTGAGCCTAAGAGCAATTTTACGCTGTGCCAGTTATGCGCCTACAAGTAGGCCAACCAGCGTAGCCGATTTCTGCGATGATTTTTATTTACTAAGGTACCTTCCCTAGGCCCCAACCGCAGTCACCTCTTACGTAGTCACTTTG
Organism: Arion vulgaris; assembly: GCA_020796225.1. Lineage (NCBI taxonomy): Eukaryota > Metazoa > Mollusca > Gastropoda > Stylommatophora > Arionidae > Arion > Arion vulgaris. Next base: position 20,591,337 of record CM036776.1, read on the forward strand.
TAGGTCGCAGTGTTACTATTCTTTGCTTCCCTTGCGATCCCCGGACCACACGGGCTAGATGATATTGTCAAATTAAAGTTCAAGGAGGAGAGAAAAGAGGATGGGATGGAGAGAATAGAGATTTTTTTCCTCCATTTGTTTCTAAAATCAGCCTGTTTGAGTTTAAATTTAAATACCACATAGAAGAAGCCTTTATATAGCCCAAAAAAGGCAACTAAATACATTGAAACAAATTCTGAGCAGCTCTCGCTGGAAAGAATGAGTTGCTCTGAGTTTTGACATGTTAATTCCACTTGTTGTGGCATTTATCCGTATGCTCCCTACCTCCAAAATAGAGACGCAGGACACGCGTTGAAGTGTATCAAAACAAAACAAAAAACGTAAAGTAAATTCAGAAACAATATATTCTGTGTTACTTTTCTGAGATTATTTCTTCATTTGAAACTAGGATTTTGTATTTTATAATATATCTTGTGAGTTATCTTTATCAGCAGGCACTTGTTAATCACTGTTTGTGATTTGTCGGATATAATGTGAAATATGTGACATGTGAAATATGTGACTTATGTGATTTCTCTTATGTCATATATCGCACAAATCAGAGAAGTGATCTTCCTGTATAATATAGATAGCAAGATAAGTGATCTCACTTAACCTGGGGATGGCAGTGTTACAATAGGCGTCAAGCTGATGCAGAGAAAAAACTTCCCAATTATCATATTGAACGAGCCAGAGATAGGAACGTGAAGCAGACTTCATTTATCTTTCTCTGGACAAAAGCTGGTGTTTCCGTGGCCAAGATGGAGGCTGACTTGCAAATTAGAAATTCTTTTTAACATATACATGAGTCGTTAACGTATTCTTTTCTTCAAAGTTCTTCTCGTGTAGCAAACATATCTGTTGTATCTTTCTTTGAGGTCAAATATTACTTCGGAACTGGAGATGATTCAGACCACTTCTCCAATATAGTGTGGGGTGGGGTGTGGGAGGGAGGGGGGTGTATCTGTGGCGTAGAGGTTAGCTGCTTGTATCTGTGGCGTAGAGGTTAGCTACTTGTATCTGTGGCGTAGAGGTTAGCTGCTTGTATCTGTGGCGTAGAGGTTAGCTACTTGTATCTGTGGCGTAGAGGTTAGCTGCTTGTATCTGTGGCGTAGAGGTTAGCTACTTGTATCTGTGGCGTAGAGGTTAGCTACTTGTATCTGTGGCGTAGAGGTTAGCTACTTGTATCTGTGCGTAGAGGTTAGCTACTTGTATCTGTGGCGTAGAGGTTAGCTACTTGTATCTGTGGCGTAGAGGTTAGCTACTTGTATCTGTGGCGTAGAGGTTAGCTACTTGTATCTGTGGCGTAGAGGTTAGCTACTTGTATCTGTGGCGTAGAGGTTAGCTACTTGTATCTGTGGCGTAGAGGTTAGCTACTTGTATCTGTGGCGTAGAGGTTAGCTACTTGTATCTGTGGCGTAGAGGTTAGCTACTTGTATCTGTGGCGTAGAGGTTAGCTACTTGTATCTGTGGCGTAGAGGTTAGCTACTTGTATCTGTGGCGTAGAGGTTAGCTACTTGTATCTGTGGCGTAGAGGTTAGCTACTTGTATCTGTGGCGTAGAGGTTAGCTACTTGTATCTGTGCGTAGAGGTTAGCTACTTGTATCTGTGACGTAGAGGTTAGCTACTTGTATCTGTGACGTAGAGGTTAGCTACTTGCATCTGTGGCGTAGAGGTTAGCTACTTGTATCTGTGGCGTAGAGGTTAGCTACTTGTATCTGTGGCGTAGAGGTTAGCTACTTGTATCTGTGGCGTAGAGGTTAGCTACTTGTATCTGTGGCGTAGAGGTTAGCTACTTGTATCTGTGGCGTAGAGGTTAGCTACTTGTATCTGTGGCGTAGAGGTTAGCTACTTGTATCTGTGCGTAGAGGTTAGCTACTTGTATCTGTGGCGTAGAGGTTAGCTACTTGTATCTGTGGCGTAGAGGTTAGCTACTTGTATCTGTGGCGTAGAGGTTAGCTACTTGTATCTGTGGCGTAGAGGTTAGCTACTTGTATCTGTGGCGTAGAGGTTAGCTACTTGTATCTGTGGCGTAGAGGTTAGCTACTTGTATCTGTGGCGTAGAGGTTAGCTACTTGTATCTGTGGCGTAGAGGTTAGCTACTTGTATCTGTGACGTAGAGGTTAGCTACTTGTATCTGTGACGTAGAGGTTAGCTACTTGCATCTGTGGCGTAGAGGTTAGCTACTTGTATCTGTGGCGTAGAGGTTAGCTACTTGTATCTGTGGCGTAGAGGTTAGCTACTTGTATCTGTGACGTAGAGGTTAGCTACTTGTATCTGTGGCGTAGAGGTTAGCTACTTGTATCGTGGCTAGGGTTAGCACTAGAGTTTCGTTCCAAAGATACACGGTTCCTTCCTCGTTGAAACATCAGCATATTTTCCCAGAGATCCCTGATCTTGGTGTAAGGAAGATAGAGTCACTACTCCTATCGGAGACGGACGATAAAACGTAGGTCCTGGTTTCAATTTGAGCACGTAAAAGAACACTTGACAGTTTAAAATTGCGAACAGACTGGAAAGACACTTTCCGTGAAAACTTCATTCAAAACAAACAATTGAAAATAAAACTCCTACAAAATATTGTCCCCATCTTCAAAACTATATCAGGGACCCTCGCCGGAGCTACGAGTTCGTGCAATATCGATGCGATCTTAATGTGTAAGAAAAATATCGGAACACGTGATTACTTACCGAAATGCAATGATGATGTTCCTATCAAGCAATAAATCTAATATAGTTAGTTTCAGAAAGTTGCCATGTACAGGTTCTCTTCCAAGGTGGTATGCGTTAACTACATTCTTGTTCTGCTGTCTGTCTGTATGTCTGTCTGTCTGTCTGTCTGTCTGCCTGTCTGCCTGTCTGCCTGCCTGCCTGTCTGTCTGTCTGCCTGTATGTATGTCTGCCTGCCTGCCTGCCTGTCTGTCTGTCGGTCTGTCTATCTGCCGTGGACAGTATTGGAAAAGGCGATTTGACATCTCTTCCCTTCCACTACATAAGAGATTTGAAGAAGGAACTGAGAATGGAAAGGTCGCACACTACATCAGAGATTTGAAGAAGGAACTAAGAATGGAAAGGTCGCACACTAGAGATTTGAAGAAGGAACTGAGAATGGAGAGGTCGCACACTAGAGATTTGAAGAAGGAACTGAGAATGGAGAGGTCGCACACTAGAGATTTGAAGAAGGAACTGAGAATGGAGAGGTCGCACACTAGATCAGAGATTTGAAGAAGGAACTGAGAATGGAGAGGTCGCACACTAGATCAGAGATTTGAAGAAGGAACTGAGAATGGAAAGGACGCATACTAGATCAGAGATTTGAAGAAGGAACTGAGAATGGAGAGGTCGCACACTAGATCAGAGATTTGAAGAAGGAACTGAGAATGGAGAGGTCGCACACTAGATCAGAGATTTGAAGAAGGAACTGAGAATGGAAAGGTCGCACACTAGATCAGAGATTTGAAGAAGGAACTGAGAATGGAGAGGTCGCACACTAGATCAGAGATTTGAAGAAGGAACTGAGAATGGAAAGGTCGCATACTAGATCAGAGATTTGAAGAAGGAACTGAGAATGGAGAGGTCGCACACTAGATCAGAGATTTGAAGAAGGAACTGAGAATGGAAAGGTCGCATACTAGATCAGAGATTTGAAGAAGGAACTGAGAATGGAGAGGTCGCACACTAGATCAGAGATTTGAAGAAGGAACTGAGAATGGAAAGGTCGCATACTAGATCAGAGATTTGAAGAAGGAACTGAGAATGGAGAGGTCGCACACTAGATCAGAGATTTGAAGAAGGAACTGAGAATGGAGAGGTCGCATACTAGATCAGAGATTTGAAGAAGGAACTGAGAATGGAGAGGTCGCACACTAGATCAGAGATTTGAAGAAGGAACTGAGAATGGAGAGGTCGCATACTAGATCAGAGATTTGAAGAAGGAATTGAGAATGGAGAAATCACACACTAGATCAGAGATTTGAAGAAGGAACTGAGAATGGAGAGGTCGCACACTAGGTCAGAGATTTGAAGAAGGAACTGAGAATGGAGAGGTCGCACACTAGATCAGAGATTTGAAGAAGGAACTGAGAATGGAGAGGTCGCACACTAGGTCAGAGATTTGAAGAAGGAACTGAGAATGGAGAGGTCGCACACTAGGTCAGAGATTTGAAGAAGGAACTGAGAATGGAGAGGTCGCACACTAGATCAGAGATTTGAAGAAGGAACTGAGAATGGAGAGGTCGCATACTAGATCAGAGATTTGAAGAAGGAATTGAGAATGGAGAGGTCACACACTAGATCAGAGATTTGAAGAAGGAACTGAGAATGGAGAGGTCGCACACTAGGTCAGAGATTTGAAGAAGGAACTGAGAATGGAGAGGTCGCACACTAGATCAGAGATTTGAAGAAGGAACTGAGAATGGAGAGGTCGCACACTAGGTCAGAGATTTGAAGAAGGAACTGAGAATGGAGAGGTCGCACACTAGGTCAGAGATTTGAAGAAGGAACTGAGAATGGAGAGGTCGCACACTACAATGCCTTCAGTTCGTGTGTGCGGGTTTTCTTGTTCGCCCTCTGTGCATTTAGTAGTCTCGGCGCCTAATTTGGCACCTATGATTGATTTTTATATGAAGGCTTGCTTTCTTTATCATAAATGTCTCTCGCCATTCAAGCGGCCATTTCTCGCCCGTGTGTTGTTGGAGCCCGCAAGGAAGCAAGAATAGCAACACTGCGACCTACAAGGCGACTGAGGCAGGCGACTAGAAAAGCTACCCTGGTAACTAACCAGTGTAGGCGCATAACTGGCACAACGTACAATCGCTCTTAAGCTCAGATCGCATACAAATCACAAAGAGTGGTTTAACAATTAGTCGATATGGAACGTTCAAGAAGAAGAACAGAAAGCAAGCAGTACTTCGACTTTTGATGAAATTTTAATTTTTAGATTCACAAGTAAAGGATGAAAATCGGTATTCAACAGCGTACCGTGTGCACTGAGAAAATCGGTCATTCAACAGCGTACCGTGTGCGCACTGAGAAAATCGGTCATTCAACAGCGTACCGTGTGCGCACTGAGAAAATCGGTCATTCAACAGCGTACCGTGTGCGCACTGAGAAAATCGGTCATTCAACAGCGTACCGTGTGCGCACTGAGAAAATCGGTCATTCAACAGCGTACCTGCACGAAATGTGTCTCAACCTGCGGAAAATCAGGTCATTCAACAGCGTACCGTGTCACTGCGAGAGAAATCGGGCATTCAACAGCGTACCGTGGGTCGCCTGAGAAAATCAGTCATTCAACAGCGTACCGTGTGAAACTCACTGAGAAAATCAGTCATTCAACAGCGTACCGTGTGCGACCTGGAAAAATCGGTCATTCAACAGCGTACCGTTGGCCTGGGAAAATCAGTCATCAACAGACTTCCGTGTGCCTCAGAAAACATTGTGTCTCAAACCTAGGACGGCAATGGTTAATTGAAAGCGTGCCATCACCATCGCATACCGGCGACACCTTGCGGAGAAATGGAAAGTGATCAAGCACTTCCTGCATAACAGGTTTGACACTGCTGCAGGTTATTTTCTTACTTAGATTCAGAGAATAGGAAGAAGATGTGAGAATAAACAGGTCACACCAGTACACAAGATGTGAGAATAAACAGGTCACACCAGTACACAAGATGTGAGAAAAATCAGGATCACACACACGTACACAGGTGCTAGAATAAACAGGTCACACACAGTACACACAAGAGTGTGAGAATAAACAGGTCACACACAGTACACCAAGATGTTAACTAGTTTGATCAAATCGATGACTGTCATGGAGTCCTCAAGGAAAGAATCATGTGATCAACTCGATGACTGTCATGGAATCCTCAAGGAAAGAATCATGTGATCAACTAGATGACTGTCATGGAATCCTCAAGGAAAGAATCATGTGATCAACTCGATGACTGTCATGGAATCCTCAAGGAAAGAATCATGTGTATGTATGCTGTAAAAATACTTGAAGAAGTGAGATTTACTTTTTCTTCTTTTCTGGAATCCTGTATTGTCTCACAGTCAAGACACTTTGACACCTTGTCACAACGCGGTCAGGATTCAAACTCACAACCTTCAGAATGCAAGACAAACGGCTTGACCACTTCACCACCATGCACAAAGGGCATTCACACTCTCCATCTCGCTCTCTTTCTAGTCTGTGACACCTCTGCTGCTTAGAGCAGCAACAAATGCAGACCCGTATTTGCTCGCTATTCTTCTTCTTCTTTGCGTTCGTTCTTTACGAGCAATTTTAATCACTCTTTGTGATATGTTTAATCTTTGCCAAGAATATGTATACGTTGCACATTGGTTTGGTAGGCCCCTAAACGCATAGACTTCTACACGTTTAGGACATGTGCATCTAATTTCAGCCAAACCTCCTTAGTCGCCTCTTACGACATGCGTGGCGGGTAACAGTGGTTCTATTCTTTACACCCCAAATTTGGGACCGGTAACCACTCGGGCGAGTCTTCTTCTAATTTCTTCATTTTTAATTTTGTCTCTTATTGTCACACCTGCAGCTTTATCTCCGTCGTGAGATGCGCAAAATATCGAACGGAGATTTCTTTAGAAGAAATTTAACAAGTTACCCAGGATAGAGCAGTATGGAGAAATTACTTGCATGCTTTATGAATAAAGGTACGAGAGGAGTATAATTTTTTTTTTTAATTGGGAACAGTGTTTTTTTAATAAGTTACTAAAAGAAATGAATACATTAACAATGTCCTTCTCTTGGTCGTCTATTGGTCTATGAGTTGAATCATCAGTTACATAAGTCTTCAAGTAATTTCTAAACCCTCCGGCTCTTTCTTTGTCACTCCCGCACACATGAATAGATCATTGACTGCCCAACGTTCTGTGACATGTGGTCCCCACGCTGTCAGTGATTGGCTCCAGGCCATTGTGACGTCTTTTGGGATGGTGTATTGTTTCACGAAGGAGCAGTAAATTATTGTCACATCCCCTGAGAATTTACGAGCACGAAGGTCCGACAGAAGTCATTTGAGTGACTCGTGGTTGAAAGTATTTTACGACTAGTGTCATTGTTGGGTACGGGAAGCTTATACAGGGAACAACTGAGAAGAAATATGATGAAGAGTATCTTCTTCCGTGATCATTCTCATACTCCCGCTGGTTTTAGTGGGATGCAGTTTGTAGAACGGAATGCGTAGTGTCGCAATTTTCAGTGAGAACTGTGAGGGGTCTCTATAGCGTAGAGGTTAGGTGATCGTTTCTAGTACCAAAGGTAACCGGTTCGCTACCTCGTGGAGCCATCAGGGACCTTATGATGGAAGCAATTGTATGTAACCGTTACTTTTGATCACTGAAGTACTTCATTTCTATCACAGATAATCCTCAAGTAGCTTCTTTCTTCCGGAACATGGCTCACATGACAGCAGTTCTGAAAAACTCTGTTCTGTGCAAGTTGTCCGGCATCAGCAGCAGTCATTCTCAGATCGTCAATGATATCTTGCACCCATCGTATTCTAGGTCTTTCTCTCATTCTTCTTCCGGACACCGTTCCCTTCAAAATTATCTTCTCTATGCACTCATGTCGTTTGATGTGTCTGAAATATTTAACTTTCCTTGATGTTATGCTCTTGAATAGCCAACTCTCTCTCTCTAACATCAAGCTGTTGCAGAACAGAAGCATCTGTTCTTTGCTCTGTCCATAATATTATAAGTACTCTTTTGTAATATTTGCATTCAATGGCATTCTACCACAGATTATTAGCTAATTGCAGGATTTACAGGACTTTACAGGACTTTGCGAATCAACCCCAGCTTTTAACGCTGTTTGTGATTTTCTAGGCATCATTACGTTTGTCATTGCTTTCTGAAGCTTGCCACTGATACAGTAACTAAATATGTTGTGGTTTTTTTCTAAATTATTGTTTCTCCAGTTTTTTCTATGCAAGATATGTTTAGATTTTCCATGGTGGAATCACTGATTGAACCCAATCACCTGAATGTCAGTTGTTACGGAGAAGTTCTTAAAGTCATTCAACCGTAACAATTAAAACGACTGGAAGGGGGATTAACAACAATGCGGATCGTTACAGTTGAGAATTAAGGGGACTTAATCAAGCTGTATACAAATGAACTCAGACTAATCTCTCAGCTACTTCATCAGAGACAATATGTGTTGTTCTGTTCTTGGGCGTCTCTATTGCAATTCTCTGGTGTCTCTATGGCGAGGGGTGGTAAAGTGCTGGCGTCTCGCTCCAAATGTACCGGGTTTGTTTCCACGTGGTGCAGTTTGGATATTTTGTCTCGCTTCCTGTTCTCAGAATAGGTGAGATTGAGTGTATACGAGTACTTTCTGCTTCTTCGACTTCGAACGCTCCCATGTCGACCACTTGTTAAACCACTCTTTGTGATCTGTATGAGATCTGAGCCTAAGAGCGATTGCACATTCTGTGCCAGTTGTCCGCTTACAAGTAGGTTAGCCCATCCGATTTATGTGACTTTTTATTTACTAGGGTAGCTTCCCTAGGCCCCTACTTCAATTCGCCTCTTAAGACATGCCTTGTAGCCGCAGTAATACTATTCTTTGTTTCCCTTGTGGGACCCAGCACCATACAGACGTGTCGTTCTTACAAAACTTTTTGTTCTCACTTTAGAAGGTCGGAACGACTGGTTAAGTCGGAAAACAAAAGTTTCAAAATATAATAAGGAGGTGCTAAGAGAAACTAATGCAGAAACAGAGCTCATTAGACATACATGAAAGAGACATGTATTGTGAGAATGCCAGGATTGCTGCTGTCACGTCAAGATAAGGTACAACATTAATGGTGAAAGAGGCGAGAGGATGAAGAAAGAAGATAACGAACAGTTGTAATTTCATGGAATAGACTAGTGGTTCTCTCAATTTTTGAAGTTGGGGCACACTTGAAGTTGGGGCACACTTGAAGTTGGGGCACACTTAAAGTCTTTAAAATATCGTAGGCGCACCCGTGGCCCACAGCAACATAGTACCGACTAGCTCAGATTGAAAATCGAAAATTCCTGTTTAATAGGGGCTGGTTTTTGTGTATGTTTGATACTTCTGAAATCGAAGAAGCACCGCCTGTATTGCAAAGAAACCAATAAAACGGTAAGCAGACTTTCATGCAAAAATCAGTTAGAGGCGCCACACCAGCGGGCGAACGCAGAAGGAGGAGAAGAAGAAGAAGTATATGTTTGAAAAAGCCCTGTACGCTTTTTTTTGCAATTTTACTCAATGATATGCGTCCATGGTCATTTATTGACGAAAAATATGAATAATACTGATATTCCTTAGCTTTAAACTGAATTTGTAACATATTATAACCTTGATTGAACATGTTGTGTTGTTGGTAAAATGAATTAGTCTATATACAACAATACTGGAATGTGAGGATCACGTGACAGCTGGGGTCTTATTTCCTATAAATTTTACTTGAGCCCGCCGGCCGTATGTTATCGGAGGTCTCGATGCACCATAAACAAAAACTGAATAAATAAGATGCACAAAGCAGAGAAAAACAGAAATAACTGGAAAATGCTCACTACTTTTATTCATCATTTAATTCATGATTTATGAAAAGCATGGGTCTGATGTTTATTAGATATTTGTTACCCTGGTGCCTGCTGGCACCTCGTTGCCGATCCCTGATCTGGGATTTCATAGGAAGCACATAGGAATGTTATGCGATACACTGGTGCGCCTGTGCAATACTTTGAGAACCACTGGGATAGAGAATTGTTAAGAACAGAAAAAGTTACCGGGTTAGAAACAGAATTTGTGGAGATGTGCTGATTATCAGCATCTGATGAGAAACAAGAGAGAGAAAGACAATATTTATAACCGTTGCTTGTTTTAGTTTTTTATAATTGTATGTTTGCCAGCCTGCTATGAGTTCAGGTGTAGTCATTGCGCCTAATATGGCACATTTGACTGGTTTTTGTATGAAGACTAACTTTCCTTATCACCAGTGTACTTCGTCATTCAGGCGAGTCTTACTCCGGCTTCAGATGTACCTGTAATTTAGCTCCCCAAGTAATTAAGTTATAGTTTTAATTATAGTTATAATGTGCCTCTGTCTAGGATAGAAAAGATAATTTTTTTAGACATCCTAAGAGACCTGAACATTGGCTTATAAACAACACCATGTCTTGGAACAGGGGGTCTATGTGGCTAAATGGTTACGCCCTTGCATCGCGTTCCGAAGTTCGTGGGTTCGAATCCAGACTGTGACTTTCTGTTCCACGATTGTCCTTGTTTTCAGAGATCCCAAGCATTGTTGCCGGAGTTACGAAGTTCGTACTTTTTTGCAATACTCTCGGCAGATGGCGCGCCATTTCTTCGGAGAGGGACCGAGTCATATGGGGTAAAACCCGGTGCAATGAAGTCAATCCTTCGGCTTTAGACTGTGTCTTGTAAACTGCAATATTTTTGTCATATTAACCCTTTCCATACCGTGAACGTTACCGAGTTCTGGCAAGAATTGTTTTATGTCATCTGAACTTTTATAACAGACCGATTTTGTGTTGGAATGCGAGGTCACACGACGGTTGTAGTCTTATTTCCTAGAATTTCTATCCGAGTCCGCTGGCCGTATGAGTTTATAGTTGGCTGTGAATAGAGAGACTACTCTAATAAATAAAAAGCGTCGGATGTGATGGCCTACTTGTAGGCACATAACTGGCACAGCGTATAATCGCTCTTATCGATCTGGAGCGTCCGAAGAAGAAGAAGAAGACGAAGGATGTGCAGAATTACCTGCAGGCGCATAACTGGCACAACGTACAATCGCTCTTAGGCTTAGATCACATACAAATCACACAGAGGGGCTAAACAAGTGGTCGATATGAAAGGATTGCCACTCCAGAATAGGCCATTACAGTCACAAGAGATCTTGTGATTCAGCGCATAGCAAACTTAGTTAGTTAGTTAGTTTGTTCCTTTCGTGCCAAAGGCGGCACATAGGGCAGAGGTTTTAGATCTCCATGTGATGCGGTTCGTTGCTAGCAGTTGGAGATCTTGTATGGTTTTACATCCCAATAGTTTACTTTCTTGTTGGATGGTTCTTCGAAGAGTGGTCTTTGGTCTTCCACGTTTTCTTTTCCCAACTGGTGACCACATAAGGACTTGTCGATTTAGCCTCTTTTCGTCTGATCTAAGACGTGATGGCACAGCGTACAGCGCAGAGCAAACTACGTGACTCAAAACCTACTGTCTCCTGATACAAGGAGGCCAATGGCAATGGCAATGACGTGTCTTTTTGTTTTGTGCCATCCCTCACTGCCGATACCTGTCTTATCTCTGGCAATCTGTGTTGTGCCATCTCTCACTGCCGATACATGTCTTATCTCTGACAATCTGTGTTGTGCCATCCTTCACTGCCGATACATGTCTTATCTCTGGCAACGAAATGTCTTTGTATATGCTGCGTGGTGTTGGTTTACATTTGTAGGTGTCAATGAAGCGTAGTAATGGACGTACATGCTGTCTATTACCAGTTGCGGATTTCCCCATATGGCTCCGTCCCTGTCGGCAGAAATGGCATGCAAATGCTCTCGGCAGATGGCATGCTCTCTCTGCCTATAGGGGAAGAGCCATATGCAGAAATCCGGTGCAATGAAGTCAATCCTTCTCATTTGAACCCTTTTCTTGCTCGCGTGGTGCCGGGACCCGCAAGGGAAGCAACGAATAGTACCACTGTGACCTACAGTGCATGTCGTAAGATGCGGCTGATTTAGGACCTAGGAAAGATACCCTAGTAAATAAAAAGCATTACAGAAATCGGATTTGCTGGCGCAACGTACAATCGCTATTAGGCTCAGATCACAAACAAAATCGGATATGCTGGCTTACTTATAGACGAATAACTGGCGCAACGTACAATCGCTATTAGGCTCAGATCACATACAAAATCAGATATGCTGACCTACTTATAGACAGATAACTGGCGCAACGTACACTCGCTATTAGGCTCAGATCACATACAAAATCGGATATTCTGGCTACTTATAGACAGATAACTGGCGCAACGTACAATCGCTATTAGGCTCAGATCACATACAAAATCGGATATGCTGACCTACATGACAGATAACTGCGCAACGTACAATCGCTATTAGGCTCAGATCCATACAAAATCACACGAGTGGTTAACAAGTGGTCGATATGGAACGTTCGAAGAAGAACTTTTTCTGGACCAGTCGCGAGTTGGTCATATAGGTTCTCTATGGCGCATCGGCATACGTGTCCCAACTATCTCAGACCGTGGTTGGACTCAACAAGGTTTTCATGGTTGAACTCAACAAGGTTTTCATGCTTGAACTCAACAAAGTTTTCATGATTGAACTCAACAAAGTTTTCATGATTGAACTCAACAAAGTTTTCATGATTGAACTCAACAAAGTTTTCATGATTGAACTCAACAAAGTTTTCATGCTTGGACTCAACAATGTTTTCATGGTTGGACTCAACAAAGTTTTCATGATTGAACTCAACAAAGTTTTCATGCTTGGACTCAACAAAGTTTTCATGCTTGAACTCAACAAAGTTTTCATGATTGAACTCAACAAAGTTTTCATGCTTGAACTCAACAAAGTTTTCATGATTAAACTCAACAAAGTTTTCATGCTTGAACTCAACAAAGTTTTCATGATTGAAATCCCTGCACTGTTCTGGACTTTCTTCTTCTTCTTCTTCTTGTGTTCGCCAGCTATGAATTCAGGCGTAATCTTGTGTGGCTGATTTTTGCGTGAAGATATGCTTTTCTTGTAATTAGTGTCCCCCGCCATACAGGCTTCAAAGATTGTTCTGGACTTTCATGTTGGAGATGTGGTCTTGCCGCTTAATGTTGTTTATATATATATATTCTATCGTCTTGTCTGTTTAACATATATGCAGAAAACATTATGAGGAAAGTTACAGAAAATAGCGGAAAAGAACAATACGATCCTTTATAATCGGAGGAGAGAAATACATGAACTGAGGATTTGCTGACGATACAGTGTTAATGTCAACATGGCAAAACGGGATTGAGAAATCATTAATGAAAGTGCAAAAGAAAAGCGAAAACAAAATCTATATCTCAATGTGGCAAAAAACAAAAATAATGACAACAGATAAAACAAACATGACAAAAGATATTTTTATCAACGGAGAGAAAGTAGAAAATGTGAACAGTTTTGAATATCTTGGTTCACTGCTAACAACAGATGGAAATGGGATGAAGGAAATTAAAAGAAGAACAAACACGGCTTTACACAAAATTAAACAACTAAAACAGTATGGAATGGAACTGATAAGAAAACAAAGATCAGAATACTAAGCGCATGCATAGTCCCAGTGGCAACGTATGGGTGTGAAGCATGGACATTTACCGAGGCAGTGGATAAACATATATATGCTTTTGAATATCAGTGTTACAGAAGAGTCCTCCGTATATCATGGACAGAGAAGAGAACACATAGATCTTTTAAGAAAGAACTCAAAATCAAAGAAAACTGCCTGATGCTACAAATAAGAAAATTAAAGTATTTTGGACATATAAAGATACACAAAGAGCTGGAGAAGACCATAATAAAAGGAAGCATCCCTGCAAACAGGAGAAGAGGAAGACCACGGAGAAGATGGATGCAGGATGTAACTGGTGCTTTGAGCATGACCGCTGCAGAGGCACGACATCTGGCCTATGAGAGAGAAATTCTGAAGGACTGTTGGGGTGGCAAAGTTCTGCTCAGGACAAGCTATTTGATGATGATATATTTGACTGAGTGATTGATTGATAGGACCATCATCATTGCACTTTGGTGAGTAACCATATGTGCCTCGATCTCTTTCTCAGACACAGGAAGATCTCAGCGGCAGTGCACAAACTCAATAGCACTGATAGAGCCACCTATGCTATGTATATAGTAAAAGTAAAGGAACCCTTTCATACCTCGTGGTCAATACAGTGTTAGGCCTGTATTTTTCATTGACCGTCGGCACACGATGGCTGCCTTTACTTTCCCAGAGCATGTCTGGTACCCAGTTGAGGCTGGTCGACCTGAACCGTCGCGGTGGGAAAAATTCAACGCGGGAGCTGAACCCAGACCACCAGCCTTGCGAAGCGAGTTCACTAACAACTACGCTACAGCGGCTCTCATGCTATGTATATATTTGAGTAATAGTTCTTTTTTTTCATTTCTAGTTTTTCATATTCATTTCGTTTTAAGTCACGTTTGTATTCCATTTTAGGACGGCTAGGGATTAATTGTCTGACTGTATAGGAACTCAATTTTGTATCCTTTTCTTGATTGATTGCTTGATAGGGTCATCATGATTGCACTATGGTGAGTAACTATGTGTGCTCCAATCTCTTTCTTACACAGAAATATCTCATCTGCGGTGCACGAGCGAGAGTCCCAGACGAGGGTCCCAGTCGAGGTCTGATGTAATTTTCAAGATATTTTGTAGGAATTGTATTTTTAATCTTCTTCTAATTAATTTTGTCCTGGCATCGGCTTTTCAACATTTTCATTTCGATGTTGAACTGTCAAGGGTTCTTTTACGTGCTCAAATTGAACATGGGACCTACGTTTTATCGTCCGTCTCCGATAGGACTAGGAACTCGATCTCACCAACACTGAGATCAGGGATCTCTGGAAAAATATCCCGATGGCTTCACGAGGAGCGAATCAGTTACCTTTGGCACGAGAGGAGAGACCTCTTCCTTGATAAAGGCCTTTTGGTCGAAACACCACTGTATATTGTTTTTATAAAAATACAATGCTTTGTTTTTACTTGTCTCACAATTCAAACATCTTAGAAAGATATGTAACTTTAAAAAACACAAATCAGTCAGTGAGGTTTGAACCCTATCTCCTTTAGTTTAATCTTTAACACGTATAGCTTAGTCCTTCTGTCAACAATGTCTCTGTTTCAACATGAACAAAAATTACCAACTAGGAAGACAGCAATGAAGTCACAAGAAACTACTAGAGGTAAACCCGCCTCCTTACCGCACGTAGAGATGTGATTGACATTTGACTGGATGAAAGAGGGGCCCGCGTGAACACGGTATCGTGGTGGCACGCGCAGACTTGAAAACTTCGTTCCAGGAGACTGACATTACCATGATATCTTAGGGAACATGTGAAACGTTTTCAGTTTGTCAATACTTCACAAGACTTAATCGTTGAGCTTCAAACTTCTTCAACAGTCGATAACAAGTTGTACATTTTGGATTGTATTGTTGTAGCTGATAGTCGGATTTGATCTCTAGCATTGTTGTGCGTTGAGTTGCAACTATCTCCATTTCAGTGCAAGGATACAAGTGATACATTCACAAGTAAGTTATTATATTTATATTATATGCACATGGCCTTTTTCGTCTATATATATATATATATATATATATATTAACCCATTCACCTTTAAGAGCCTATATACTGGCTTATGGTATTTTTTACTATAACGCACAGCCAGCATTTGAACTCATTTTGTACACATTGCAACGTAAATGCCTCCGAAGGTACAAAATTAATACGGAGTCAAAGGGTTAACACACACACAAACACACACACACACACACACACACACACATACATATATTCATCTTGTACCATTATACATTCATTTTTTTAAATTAATTAAGCAAGTAATTTTTCATACCGCTCTGGCCTGGGAAACTTGCTCAATCTCTTTCATGGAATTGAGACCAATATTTCTTGCCTCTTTCAGCAAAATTGGTTTCAGGGTTTCATTAGGGCGTTCTCTCTTTCTTGCGCCCTTTGAACTCCACTTCAATGACTGTTTTGATCATTTCTTCGATTCAAGGTGTGTCCAACATATCTCCATCTTCTCCTTTTTATAACAGTTGTTACAAGTGGTTGACCAGATATTTCTCTGATTTCATCACTTCTCATGAATTCGTTCCATTTTATGTTCATTATTATTTTGCAGACATTTTCAAATGCATTCAACTTGCTTTCTATATCTTTAGTCATTTTCCAACTTTCGCTAACATATGTTAGAATTGCTACAACAACTTTCGCTGGCATATGTTAGAATTGATACAACTTTCGCTGGCATATGTTAGAATTGATACAACAACCGCCCGAGTGGTTACGGGGCCCAAATTTGGGGTGTAAAGAATAGAACCACTGTTACCCGCCATGCATGTCGTAAGAGGCGACTAAGGAGGTTTGGCTGAAATCGGATGCATGTATCCTAAACGTGTAGAAGTCTATGCGTTTAGGGGCCTACAAACCAATGTGCAACGTATACACGTTCTTGGCAAAGATCAAACATATCACAAGAGTGATTAAAATTGGTCGTAAAGAACGAACGCAAAGAAGAAGAAGCTACAACAACTTTCGCTGACATATGTTAGAATTGTTACATTTGAATTGAATATTAGTCCTGAAAGAACTAAATGTTAAAGAGAATTGGCTGATAAAGAACATACTATACAGAAAAATTACATACTTTGGTCACATCAAGCGTCACGATGGCCTGGAAGAACAATACTAGAAGGCAGGGTCCCAGGACGCAGAGGCAGACCAAGAAGAAGATGGCTACAAGATATTAAAGAAACCATGAACATGACCATCGACGAAGTGGGTGAACTGGCAAGAGACAGGGAATTTCAGATGTGCTGCAAAGAGAGCAACGTCCTATAAAGGATACGCACCTTGATGATGATGATTAGAAATTACTTCTTCTTCGTACGCTCTATATCAACTCCTTGTTAATCCCTCTGTGTGATTTGTATGTGATCTGAGCCTAAGAACGATTGTACGCTGTACCAATTATGCACTAACAAATAAACCAGCACATCCGATTTCTGTGACGCTTTTTATTTACTAGGGTAGTTTTCCTATTCCCCTACCTCAGTCGCAGTGGTCGCAGGTCTTTCCAGCCTGCTCCTATCGATTTTAAACTGTCAAGAGTTCTTTTACGTGCTCAAATTTAACACGCGACCTATTTTTTTATTGTCCATCTCCAATAGGACTAGGAACTCGATCTCTCCTACACTGAGATCAGGGATCTCTGTAAAATATCCAGATGACTCTACGAGGAAGTGAACATGGTACCTTTGGCATGTGAGGCGAGTACCTCACCTCTACGCCACGAGGCCCACAGAAGAAGAAGATCAATGTATATTATTGGATGCTATGATTCCAATTTATTGCGTTTGTTCTAATGACTATGTTAACCACTCTGTGTGGTTTCTGTTTTTTGCACCGAGAACTCGAATACATTCCGCCTCCTTAGGTCTCTATAGCAGAGGTATCCGATTTTCGCCATTCCCCCATTCAGAATCTTCACCGGGGATACTTTTAGTGAAACTGATTTTCCGCATTCTCTTTCAGTTGGCTGACATGGGCGTAGCATTATGGGGCGCAAAGGATGAGTAGTCATTCGTTCTTCTTAGTTCGCCCGCTATGAATTCAGGTGTAGTCAGGAGACCGCCTGGTAAAGTGCTTCTGACTGATTTTTGCGTGAAGGCACACTTTCCATTTTATCGGAGTCCTCGCCACACACTCGTACTTTCTCTGACTTCAGAGTACTTGAGTTTGGATCTTTAAGTTTGATTCGTTGATTTATTCATATTTCCAAGGTTTTGTTTTTAATTAAACGTTACTTTCTGTCCATCTTTGCTTCTTATAACCAGGACTTGACGTTACTTTCTGTCCATCTCTTGCTTCTTATAACCAGGACCTTGACGTTACTTTCTGTCCATCTCTTGCTTCTTATAACCAGGACCTTGACGTTACTTTCTGTCCATCTCTTGTTCTATAAACCAGGACCTTGACTTCTCTTCTGTCATCTCTTGTTCTTGATGGACCTTGACTTACTTTCTGTCCATCTCTTGCTTCTATAACCAGGACCTTGACGTTACTTTCTGTCCATCTCTTGCTTCTTATAACCAGGACCTTGACGTTACTTTCTGTCCATCTCTTGCTTCTTATAACCAGGACCTTGACGTTACTTTCTGTCCATCTCTTGCTTCTTTAACCGGACCTTGACGTTACTTTCTGTCCATCTCTTGCTTCTATAACCAGGACCTTGCGGTATATTTTCTCAGTATGATGCACGTCTTCGAAATGCCACTCTTTAAATATTTTTTCTTCAAAAATAACCTTCGCTGTGATTTTTATTTAAAACTGCACAAAATGTATGTATACTAAATCGTATACAACAATATCGGAATAACATAGAGCAATATAGAAAAGTATTGCGTCAAGATTTGTAATTTTTGAATGGTTCAAATTGTATTTTGATTTCGCTGCTTATGTCACCCCCTTACGGTTCCGCCTGATGCTGCCGCCTCTCTGTATCATAGCACGGTACGGCCTTGCTTATAACGTGCTATGTTCAAATATATGGCTACATCCCAATAACCGACTTGCTTGTAACCGTTTACTACTTACAAGTACGTCATTAACAGGGAAATTAATTCATATTCACATCCACGATAAACTACCTTCTATATGGAAACTATTTTTATATCCATTTATCCGCCATTCTATTTATCTGTTTGTCTATCTATCCGTCCGTCCATGTATGAGTTTATGTATCTAATCTCTTCTTCTTCTTCTTTGTGTTCGGTTTCGTATGCTCGTCTAAACCAAGAGACAGGTTGCCTCTATGAAGCTGCATGTCAGTTGGAGTTCTTCGAGAGTTCCCCATAGCTTGGTCTGTAAGCTACGTTCATGAGCCCATGTTACGTTTGTTTGGTGTATGTATGATGGGCATGACTGCCATGCAGGATATGTATCTAATCTATCTATCTATTAATTAATATTTTGGTAATAATTAATAACATTTCAGAACAAAAATCTTAGACATTTTTTCATTATCCCCAAAATTACATCGTGACTGTTCGATGGTGCTATCATGGGCGTCCCTACTTCAAATAAAGGGAAAGAGAGGCGCTCCTTTCCCGCTCCCATTCCTGTGGACGTTTTGATAAAACAGTTTTATGTGAATTTGGTCGTCTCCATTCACTGCAGCTTATTTGCAATTTTACTCAATTCTTTGAGTCAATGTTTATTTATTGATTAAAAATATCCATGATACTGATATTCCTTATTGTTAAATTTAACTTATGTTACACTTGGAGTTAGCATTTTGATTATTTTAAAATGAATTCGTCTAGATACAAAACTGGAATATGAGGTCACGTGACCGGTTGTGGTCTGATTTCCAAGAACATTTACCTGAGTCCGCCGGCCGTATGAATTTATAGTTGGCTGTGGTCTATCATTCAATCAATTCATCAATCAATCTAAACGATAAAATTAGGTTTTTTCAATTACTAAATTATTTCTGATTTTTCCGTTCGTGTGTACTACAAATGTTGATTTTAGAATTTTCTTGAGTTGTTTAGACGTCTTCTTTGTATTAGATTGTTCATTAACTTGTCTCTGGATTCCTTCTAAGATCTCTCCCATCAGTGCCATCATTCTTAATCTGGGACCCAATGTTTCTACAGTGTTCCTCACATTCATGATTGGTATCACAGATAAATGACACTTAATCATGAACAATGCGGATTATTGACATAATCTTCCAATATTGCTACACCGGACAGAATACTGGCTTAATCCCTTAGAGACGAAGATTATCATTGTCTGGATCAAATTAATTGAAAGCTGAGACGAGTCTACCTGTCGTCACGTACCAGTGAAGAAGATACATGTCTGGTCACCTGGCCGAGGTGGTGTTGTGACCGATACTAGTGGCTGGAGTTTAAGCCTGCTCCCGTATTGCGATCATCGTTGCTAAATAACTCACCGAATAGAACAGATGTCAAAGCATGGTGGCGACACTTTATGTCCTCAGTCCTTTTTTCGTTTTGCCCGCGATGAAGTAAAGGTCGTCATGCGTCGCCTTCTTCTTTCTCTTCCTAAGTTTGCCGATTATGAACTCATGCGTAGTAGTATAGTATGGCATATCTGACTGATTTTTGCACGAAGGTTACTTTCCTTATTATTAGTGTCCCTGCAATACATACGCGCCTTCTATGACTTCATAGGTCGTCATGGTTCCTAATATAGAACTTCTTACTGATTTTTTACGTGAAACTTGCTTTCTTTATCATCAGTATCCATTGCCGCTCTTGTGGAGTCGGATCCACAAGGAAGCAAAAATAGTAGCGCACTGCGACCTACAAGGCATGTCGTAAGAGGCGACTGAGGTAGGGTCTATGGAATCTACCTAGTAAATAAAAGCGTCGCAGAAATCGGATGTGCTAGCCTACTTGTAGGCGCATAACTGGCACAACGTACGATTGCTCTTAGGCTCAGATCACATACAAATTACACAGATGTCGATATGGTGCATTCGAAGAAGAAGAACCCCTCGCTATTCAGGCGAGCATTACTTCGATTTCAGAGTTTATGTTCAATCCTTTTCTCCTAGCTAAAGTGTCAGGACTTACACAAGCAGCTCCATAGAAATTATCTGATCATTGACTTGAATATGAAGATGTCAAGTGACGATGAATCTTGTTTTATAGCGAAACACGTACAAACAAAGTACTATAGTTTTACAAAATACAGAAACGGTGACGATAAACTCATTGTTTCTGTATTTTGTAAAACTATATACTTGTACGTGTTTCACTATTTACCAAGTTTTACTGCAGTCTTCCCCTATTTCGCTATGAATCTTGTTTTAGGACATAGATATCTCTTCAATCTCGTTTTCCTGGGCACGGATTGACAAAACAGTCAGCAATCAGCACATCGTGGAGTGTCCAGCAGAAAAATATCTTGTCCACATTAGAGATACCCTCCTCCACGTCTCTAAAACTAATGAGAGTATAAAGCCGAAGGATTGACTTTATTGCACCGGGTTTTACAGCATCTGACTCGATCCCTTTCGGCAGAAAGGACACACCACCTGCCGAGGTATAGCACAAGCACATACTCTATAGCTCCGTCAACAATCCTATGGATCTCTGAAAAAAATGCGAGGGAGGAACAGAAAGGCGCGGTCTGGATTCGAACCAACGACCTTCGACTCGAAAGGCAAAGGTTTAATCCCTTAACCACAGAGACCGCCCTCGCCTTCCCTAATACTTCTCCTACATACTCCTCCCAATACATGAAAACCTAATAACAATCTATCTCCAGCCTCAATCTATCGCCAGCCTCAATCTATAGCCAGTCTCAATCTATAGCCAGTCTCAATCTATAGCCAGCCTCAATCAATCTCCAGCCTCAATCAATCTCCAGCCCCAATCTACTAGTAATCAGCCTCAATCTTAGCCAGCCTCAAGCAATCTCAGCCTCAATCTATATCCAGCTTCAATCTGCATTGTTCCCACACTACCGTTTTCCTCCCACAACAGCTCCCTTCCTGTCCAACACAAACTATCCATCTTTCCGTTACTTAATACCTTCTTACTTCTTTCTTCTATATAAACCTATCGTAATACAACCCCATCCCCCTTATGCTACCATCCTCCGCAGGTCCCTTGTTTTACCTTTTGATTGACAAGCCCAAGTCCCGCCTTCTGGTGGTAAAGAAAATCAGAATGTGAACCCCCATCCCGTTGTCAGATCTCTCACAAACTACTCACATTTTCAAACATCTGAGAAAATATATCACTAACATCGTCATCTCTTCACTTAGAAGACAACCATTTTTCTTTTGTTGATTCAATCTGGACTTTTCTTACTCAAGTTTGTTTTGATCAACTGAGGCTAGAACCGTGCGCCTGCTTTTTTAACAAATATTCTGTATATTCATGTAAAGAAAGGCATACAGCCAGTGGCGGCTCGTCACTAAGGGCCATTGAGGTCAGGCCCCACAAATAATGTGTAACGTGTATTTATTATTTTATAAATTAAAATATAACAACCCAAAGTCATGATTTTTCCGAAAATTTTTGTCTGGCCCCACCACCTAAAATGATCACGAGTCGCCACTGCATACAACTAAAGTTATTCTATACGTATAATTCTGAAAACTATATGTTACATTTGATAACTAAACGCTCGTGTGGTGCCTGGCCCTCAAGGAAGCAAAGAATAGTACCACTGCGACCTACAAGGAATGTCGTAAGAGGCGAATGAGGTAGGGGTATAGGAAGCTACCTAGTAAATAAAAAGCGTTGCAGAAATCGATGTGCTGGCCTACTTGTAGGCGCGTAACTGGCACAACGTACAATCGCTCTTAGGCTCAGATGACATACAGATCCAACAGAGTGGTTAACAAGTGGTTGATATGGAGCGTTAGTCGAAGAAGAACAAGAAGATAACTATATGTTCACTTTCTCTTTCTTCTTCTCTTTCTTCTTCTTTCTTCTTCTCTTTCTTCTTCTCTTTCTTCTTCTCTTTCTTCTTCTCTGTCTTCTTCTCTTTCTTCTTCTCTTTCTTCTTTTCTTTCTTCTCTTTCTTCATTTCTTTCTTCTCTTTCTTCTTCTCTCTCTTTCTTCTTTTCTTTCTTCTTTTCTTTCTTCTCTTTCTTCTTCTCTTTCTTCTCTTTCTTCTTCTCTTTCTTCTTCTCTGTCTTCTTTTCTGTCTTCTTCTTTTCTTCTCTTTCTTCTTTTCTTTCTTTTCTTTCTTCTCTTTCTTCTTCTCTTTCTTCTCTTTCTTCTTCTCTTTCTTCTTCTTCTCTTTCTTCTTCTCTTTCTTCTTCTCTTTCTTCTTTTCTTTCTTCTTCTCTTTCTTCTTCTCTTTCTTCTTTCTTCTTCTTCTTCTTCTTTCTTCTCTTCTTCTCTTTCTTCTTTCTTCTTCTCTTTCTTCTTCTCTTTCTTCTTCTCTTTCTTCTTCTTTCTTCCTCTCTTTCTTCTTCTTTTCTTTCTTTTCTTTCTTCTTCTCTTTCTTCTTCTCTTTCTTCTTCTCTTTCTTCTTCTCTTTCTTCTTTTCTTTCTTCTTTTCTTTCTTCTTCTCTTTCTTCTTTTCTTCTTCTTCTTCTTTCTTCTTCTCTTTCTTTCTTTCTTTCTTCTTCTTCTCTTCTTCTCTTCTTCTCTTTCTTCTTTCTTCTTTTCTTTCTTCTTCTCTTTCTTCTTTTCTTCTTCTTCTCTTCTTCTTCTCTTTCTTCTTTCTTTCTTCTTTCTGTCTTCTTTCTTTCTTCTTCTCTTCTTCTTTTCTTTCTTCTCTTTCTTCTTTTCTTTCTTCTCTTTCTTCTTCTCTTTCTTCTTCTCTTTCTTCTTTTCTTTCTTCTTTTCTTTCTTCTCTTTCTTCTTCTCTTTCTTCTCTTTCTTCTTCTCTTTCTTCTTCTTCTCTTCTTCTTTTTTTCTTCTCTTTCTTCTTCTTCTTCTTCTTCTCTTTCTTCTTCTTCTCTTTCTTCTTCTTCTCTTTCTTCTCTTTCTTCTTTTCTGTCTTCTTCTCTTTCTTCTTCTCTTTCCTCTTTTCTTTCTTCTCTTTCTTCTTCTTCTCTTTCTTCTTCTTCTTCTCTTTCTTCTTCTCTTTCTTCTTTTCTTTCTTCTCTTTCTTCTCTTTCTTCTTCTCTTTTCTTCGTATTCTTCTTTTCTTTTTCTCTTTCTATCCTTTAGTTTTTCTTCTCTATCCTTTTAGTTTTGTCTTCCTATCTTTGTTTGTCTTTCTTCTCTTTTGTTTGTCTTCTATCTCTTGTTTTTCTTCTCTATCCTTGTTTTCTTCTCTATCTTTGTTTTCTCTCTTCTTTAGTTTTCTTCTCTTCTTCTTGTTTTCTTCTTCTCTGTTGTTTTTCTTCTCTATCTTGTTTTTCTTCTTCTCTTTGTTATTTTTCTTCTATCCTTTTGTTCTTCTCTATCCCTGTTAGTTTTGTCTTCTCTATCCTTGTTAGTTTTGTCTTCTCTATCCTTGTTAGTTTTGTTTCATCTTGTTAGTTGTCTCTATTGATTAGTTTATCTTCTCACAGTTAGTTTTTTCCTTCCTTGTTAGTTTGTCTTCCTATCCTTGTTGTTTATCTTCTATCCTTGTTAGTTTGCTTTCTATCTTGTTAGTTTTGTCTTCTTATCCTATGTTTCTCTCTATCTTGTATTTTGTCTTCCTTCTGTTAGTTTTGTCTTCTCATCCTTTTAGTTTGTCTTCTCTATCCTGTTTAGTTTTGTTTCTTATCCTTGTAGTTTTGTTTCTCTATCCTAGTTTTGTCTTCTATCCTTTTAGTTGTCTCTATCTTGTTAGTTTTCTTCTCTATCGCTTTTAGTTTGACTCATCTCTTCCTTGTTAGTTTTATCTTCCATCCTTTAGTATGCTCTCTATCCTTGTTAGTTTTGTCTTCTATCCTTGTTAGTTTCGTCTATCTATCCTTGTTAGTTTTTTCAACCATGATTAGTTATGGCTCTCTATCCATGTTATTATGCTTCTCTAACTGATTATCTTCTCATTGTTAGTTTATGTCATTCTCCATCCTTAATAGTTAATTTCTCTATCCTTGTTGTTTGTTTCTTCTTGTTAGTTTTTGTCTTCTTATCCTGTGTTGTTATGTGTTCTCTATCCTTTTAGTTTGTCTTCCAATATCCTGTTAGTTTTGTCTTCTCTATCCTTTTAGTTTGTCTTCTACTCTATTGTTGTTGTTTCTATCCTAGTAGTTTATATTTCCATCCTTGTTATTGCTTCTATCCTTAAGCCATCCTTGATTTCTTATCCTTTTAGTTTTTCTCTACTTGTTAGTGCTTCCTACCTTAGCTTCTCATCCTTGTTGTTTTCTTCATCCTTGTTAGTTTTGTCTTCTCTATCCTTGTTAGTTTTGTCTTCTCTACCTTGTATTTTGCTCTCGCACCTTGAGTTGACGCTCTACTTGTTAGTTTTGTCTTCTATCTATGATTGTTTTGTCTTCTTATCCTTGTTGTTTGTGCTCATCTGTCACGTTGTCACCTCATAGTATTTTGTCTTCTAAACTGGTGAATATTTGTCTTCACTGTAGAAACTTGTCTTCCTATCTTTAGTTTTCGTTCTCTATCCTGTGTTATTGTCCAACCTGTATTGATCTTCAGGTAAAACCTTTACCTGCAAAGGTGTGTGCTTAATATAGTTCTTTCTGCCTGTTATTTAGATTCACAAGTTGAAGTATGGTTTCTTTCATCACTGTATCCGAACTTATATTGCTACTTTAATCACATTCTGGTAATGCTATGTGACGAACCATTTATCAGTGCCTGCTTGATGAAGTCAGTATGATGTTCACCACTTTTTGGCCTCAGATGTCTTCGGTTTCATAAACCGTCTCTTCTGTAGTCCCAGCATTCGTAACCTTCATCTCGTGTGATTAGTGTATCTAACATTTGATCCAGCGACAACGCTTGCCACTGATAACATAATAGTTAAGAGACGATATGTTGTACAATATTATCCAAACAATGGATATCTAAGCTACATCAAACAGAGAATATCTAATGGCATCAAACAATGAATTCTAATGCTACATGATAGTTGGTGATGTGCGATTTCCAGTCTCAAGACGAATTTCATAGTTTTGGTGTTTTGTGTGTTTTTGTGTGTTTTTGTGGTTGTTAAGTGTGGTTAATAATGCAACTATTTACTTCACAATATCTGCTGTACTTATCTCTCTAATCACCTTCTTCTACGAATGTTTCATATCGATGACTCTATGTGTTTTATGTATGATCTGAGTCTAAGAGCGAGTGTATATTGTGCCAGTTATACGTCTACAAGCACATCCGATTTCTGTGACACTTTTAATTTACTAGAGTAGCTTCCTTAAACCCTTACCTCAATCGTCTCTTAAGACATGCCTTGTAGATCGCAGTGTTACTATTCTTTGCTCCTTGCCAGCCCCGGCAACCTGGGGACGGACTAGGGTTTCAGTTTTGTCTTTAGAATTAATGATTTTTTTTGATTTTTTTTGGGGGGCACATGTCACAGTGTCACCTCCAAGATATTTTAACAACGCAATTTGAAAACTGGGGAAATATTTGACGTGTCACTGGGAGGAAACACCTGACCAGCAAATCTTTGAAAATGTCATTTCGTGTCTCGTGATACCTGTCTTAATGCCAAACGCTGTCATGTCTACTCAGGTAAAACTCTGTTACCTGCAAGGTGTGACAATACCGTACCTGGTTAGGATAGATGCACAAGTTGAAGGTATGGTTTCTACATAACTAGACTCCGAACATAACACTTAATAATCATATCAACATAATTTAACGACAGCACACTCCAGAGTGCCAGCTGTGTGCAGATCATCATGAAAGCACTCACCACTTTTTGGCCGAAAACTTCGGTTTCGGATGCCCCCGTCCAACACTAGTAGGGGCCAAACGGGGTCGTACCGTTCAAACCGTTCTTGGTAAAGTCTAACACATTATACGGAACAAAAGAGAAATTAACAAACACATGCAGATACCACTACATAGCACAGGACCGAAGGGCAAGAGTTCAAGTTCCGCTGGATCATTGAAGAAGAAGCAGAAGAAAGTCTTGACAACAATGATTCTATGTCTGGTGGGATCTCGAAGGCGATGCCATTCAAGGGACGAATTAATACAGCGTAGTTTGTGCGGTTTTTTTTAGTACATGTAGACTAGCGCTGTCCAACGGGGTGCCCATGGGCGCCATGCATTGAAACTCATTCATGGTGCCCAACTTAATTCCTCAAGCTTTTACGTTAAACCTTGCTTGTTGTTTATGTGTTTCTGAATAACAATATGATTCTATGGTGCTTTTTTTCGTAAGCACAATATTTTTAAAAAAAATTAAATTTGCAGTTACTTGTAGTTTTCATCCGGTATTATTTATTCACGTTACGAATAATTTTATTGTATTATTAGTAGTAGTAGTGGTAGTAGTAGTAGTAGTATTACAATTACCACAGGGCGCCCGGGCTTCCAAAGTCATTAATCACATGTATCCCAATAGAAAAAAATGTTGGATAGCACTAAGGTAGACTAAACAAAACAAAGATAAATAAATGTATAGATAGACAGACAGGATAGATAGATAGATAGATATATAGAGGTGTAGAGAAATAGAGATGTAGAGAGATAGCGATGTAAATAGATTGAAATGTAGATAGAGATCTGAATAGATTTAAATGTAGACAGATAGGTAGATAGACCTGATATATCCACATCCCCCAGGGTATACAGCTGGCAGTAGCGGGCTCTAAACTACTTACATTCAAATGTCACCCAAAATCCCCCAGGCTAGTAGTACCGGACTGTTGACGACGCAGCTTGGGTAGGGAGCTATCGGTCAACATTATTACCCAGTAGCCGCTAGCTTCGTTCAATATTTTGCCATCACGTCAGCCGTTAACGGGACAGCTTTGGGATAATTGTGGACTGTGCCAACTCATAAACAAACCAGTTACTTGTGACCCCCCAAAGTCCAAATTGTAGAATGGTGCTTAAAGACAGTTTTTCAACAACCCAGTTGGACAATAATAAATAAACTAACGGGAATTATTGACAATTAACGTTAAAGTGGCTATCGAAGTGACATGTCTATGGACGTTCACATTCAGTTTTTGCAGCGGGGAGGGGGATAAATATTTTTTAATTAGTAGTTTGCTAGGCGAAATGGAGCAGACCAGATTAAGATCAGATTTCAATTGTGGACTTCATGTATATGAACTTCTTATAAATGTTTAGATGGCGTCTGTGGCTTAGGGGTTAGTGACTCGGTCTATTAACCTCGACGTTCTGAGTTCGAATCACGTTGCGGACAGTTTGGTTGCAAATTGTTTCGCGTGGATTTTAACAAAAAGGACGATGGCACCACCAGTTCAGAAAGCAATAGCAAACGTTCTAACTGCAACGTTGTTTCTGTTGCTAACATATCGGAACTTCTCTATCCTCACTACAGCTCGTAATTACAACTGAGGAATACGAATTTTTGTTTTGTTATGAGCGAGTGTATAAGTATGAGCGAGTGTATAAGTGGTGCATAGAAACTCAACGAGCAGATATCAGTGGAGAAAGAGCTAAGGAAGAAACGCTGGAGATAGATAGGACACACATTGAGAAGACCGACCGAAAGCATTGCAAGACAGGCACTGTTTTGGAACCGCAGGGAAAGAGGAGTAGAAGAAGACCTAGAAATACCTGGAGAAGAGAGCTAGAGACTGATATTAAAAGGATAGGTAAGACATGGAATACATTGGAAGGTATGGCAGGAGAGAGGAAGAGCTGGAAGACGTTTGTTGAAGACCTTTCCTCCGTTGATAGTTGAGATGTGATGAAGAAAATCAACGACTCGTTTACTGTGGTTGATGGTGACGTCGTACAGGATCTGCCTCGATTTTCATTTCACGGGCAAGTGCTCCGATCTTGCTGAAAATCTATCCTTCACTAAACATTTGATTGAAAGAAGAAACAGATGCAGAAAGTGAAAGAAATGAAGTTATAAAAATTAATGAGTGGACCAGGTCTCAGCGTAAATGACTTTCAGTAGAAAGCCCACAACACACAAGCATGACAGAAGTTGACTGGAAGAATCATCTCCATCAATGCCTCCATAACATTCGTGTATCAAGGGAGGGACAAAGAAGAAGTGTTACTCAAGGTCCACTGATTTTAGCAGCTTTTTTTATATTGCTAATGTTGAATTAATACGTCTTCACATCATGCTTGAGCTGTTATATTCACTTCATTTCTGACACTTTGGGATGGGTTATATTCACTTCATTTCTGACACTTTGGGATGGGTTATATTCACTTCATTCATACATGTAGTACCTATTGGTATATTCACTTCATTCCAGACTGAACACATTTATCCACTTTATTCAGAGCAAACTAGACTGTTGTATACAGTCCCACCTCGACTTACGACAGTTTGACTATGGCATCACTCTAACCACTTGTCTATGAAACCACTCTAACCACTTGTTCATGAAATCTCTCTAACCACTTGTCCATGAAACCACTCTAACCAGTTATCTATGAAACCACTCTAATCAGTTGTCTATGAAACCACTCTAACCACTTGTCTACGAAATATCTCTAACCAGTTGTCTATGAAACCACTCTAACCAGTTGTCTATGAAACCACTCTAATCACTTGACTACACCATCGAGCATTTCTTTATGTGACAATATTGATTTTGTTCATCCTTCTAACTGTGCGTGAGTCAGCTCGAATAGCCGTCGCTATGGCCAATCCCATCTGACATCCTTCTACAGTATAACTCAATAGACGTGGTACTAAGTCGTGAAGATTTATGTACGTAAAATCGCATCTGTAACCCATAGGTACATGTTGTGTCTTAGTCAGGACCGTGGGGTATATTTTCCTAGTATGATGCAAGTCTTCAAAAAGACGCCCCTTAAATGTTTCAAATTGTATTTTGATTTCTCTGTTTATGCCACCCCCTTTTGTGCCACTTCTGTGTATCATAGCCCGGCACAGCCCTGGTTCTAGTGACAAATATCCTCACCCTTGCACCAACTTGTTATCGGAGATTCGGTTAAGACAAGGAACCCAAATCTATAAAGGATTTTTTCCCGATCCAGAAGCACTTGAGCTTTCAGCTCTTCGGCTCGATGCCATGGGTATCGTAACTCTTCTGTTTGATGCCACGAACACCGTAAATCGGGAGAACCTGTGGCTTTTCAGCCAGCCCGCGGAATTGAACCCGCACTCACAGGAAGCTTGTCACCCGTCGTCCAACGCGCTACGAATACGCTGGGCAGGCGGATTTCCTATAAAGGATTAAACCCCCACACTCCAGAGTCTCAGCTGAAACTTAAGAGGTAGTAAGCTTGATCACAACCCAGGCGTACCTAGTTCAAACTCAGCGGCGGGCAAGTTTGGAAGCTTTTTCTTCTTCTTCGAACGCTCCATATCGATCACCTGTTAGCCACTCTGTGTGATTTGTATGTGATCTGAGCCTAAGAGCGATTGTACGTTGTGCCAATTTTGCGCCTACAAGTACGCCAGCTCATCCGATTTCTGCGCTGCTTTTTATTTACTAGGGTAGCTTCTCTAGGTCCTACATCAATCTCCTCTTACGATATGCTCTGTAGGTCGCAGTGGTACTATTCTTTGCTTCTTTTGCGAGCTCCGGCACCACATGGGCGGGTTTCGAAGCAAATTCGTGCCTTTGGATTTTTACGAACGGTAAAAAAGACCTCACCGTTCAGAAATCAATGAAAAACTACTGAACATATAAGTGATGCCTAGAAAATCGACGACTCGTTTACTGTGGTTGATGGCTACGTCCTGTAAGGGATATGCCACGATTTTCATTTTCATTTGGTGAGTTAGTACGCAGAATTCTAGGAGTAACAAGAAGAGACTGGTTTAGAAATGAAGACATCAGGAAAAAAGTGGGTACAACATCAGTACTAGACTTCATCAAGAAACAACAAATTAAATAGTTCGGTCACATAAGCAGATTACCAACAGACAGTGCGCATCAAAGAACAATGTTACTCCGATACAGGGGATACAAAGAAAAAGGCCGGTCACGCCAAAGGCGGACCTCAGAGATAACAGAGGCGGGAAAAAACCACTATTTATGAAGCACACACAAACGCCGGTCTAGAAATCTCTTCTTCTCCTGACGCTGTGAGGCAGAACGTAGCTAGAGAAAAGAAGATAGAAGTGAGGAGTTCTACCCCTATGCTCCTCCTGAACACGCGAAGATGTAAGAAGATTCTACTCATTATCAGCACCCCCACCCTGTCTTCCCCTCCATGGTATAATTCCAATAATCACAATATTGATATTTTAAATTTGGTTAGAACACACTGTGCTGGCCATATCTCGTCCAGTAATGGAACTGGAAGGCCATGACCTTGCGTTAAGTGACCGGATGAACTACACTCGCGTCCACTACTCTCATTAATTCTTGGGTTCCAGTTAGCAAGCATCAGTTCTATACTGATGAGACTGAATATTGTTTCGTTTCTTTGTGTCTTTGTTGTAGCTACTGTTGTTCAAGTTTTGCTTTAATTTGTTAATCATGTCAACGGATGTTTTGTAAATGTTGAAAATAATGAAACTAAAATCAAGAAAACAATACAGAAATAATTAAATATATATGCATGGGCGTCAACATACATTTTTTCTAGGCTGGTACAAAATTATTTAGTTGGTCGGCTACTACATAGAAATTTGATGAGAATGATTTTCATGTTATCTAGATCTGTGTTATCAAAATGTCGTTTTCATGTTATCTAGATCATTTATCAAATGTCGTTATCTAGACCTGTGTTATCAAAATGTCGTTATCTAGACCTGTGTTATCAAAATGTCGTTATCTAGACCTGTGTTATCAAAATGTCGTTTTCATGTTATCTAGACCTGTGTTATCAAATGTCGTTTTCAGTATCTGAGACCTGTGTTATCAAAATGTCGTTTCATGTTATCTAGACCTGGTTATCAAAGTCGTTTTCATTTATCTGACCTGTGTTATCAAAAGTCGTTTCATGTTATCTAGACTGTGTTATCAAAGTCGTTTCCAGAGTGGCACTTGTTCTCCTTTGCCTTCACGTACGGACGCCATGTATATATGGTATAGTCAGCTCTACAACCTTTCTGCAAGTGATCAGATTGATACCATACTACAGTATAACTTCAGATGTGATACCATACTACAGTATAACTACAGATGTGATACCATGCTACAGTATAACTTCAGATGTAATACCATGCTACAGTATAACTACAGATGTAATACCATGCTACAGTATAACTACAGATGTGATACCATGCTACAGTATAACTACAGATGTGATACCATACTACAGTATAACTACAGATGTGATACCATGCTACAATATAACTACAGATGTGATACCATGCTACAGTATAACTACAGATGTGATACCATACTTACATTAACTACAGATGTGATACCATGCTCAGTATAACTACAGATGTGATACCATACTACAGTATAACTTCAGATGTGATACCATGCTACAATATAACTACAGATGTGATACCATGCTACAATATAACTACAGATCTGATACCATACTACAGTATAACTACAGATCTGATACCATACTACAGTATAACTACAGATGTGATACCATGCTACAGTATAACTTCAGATCTGATACCATACTACAGTATAACTACAGATGTGATACCATGCTACAATATAACTACAGATGTGATACCATACTACAGTATAACTACAGATGTGATACCATACTACAGTATAACTACAGATGTGATACCATACTACAGTATAACTACAGATGTGATACCATACTACAGTATAACTACAGATCTGATACCATACTACAGTATAACTTCAGATGTGATACCATGCTACAATATAACTACAGATGTGATACCATGCTACAATATAACTACAGATCTGATACCATACTACAGTATAACTACAGATCTGATACCATACTACAGTATAACTACAGATGTGATACCATGCTACAGTATAACTTCAGATGTGATACCATGCTACAATATAACTACAGATGTGATACCATGCTACAGTAAAACTACAGATGTGATATCATGCTACAGTAAAACTACAGATGTGATATGCTACAGTATAACTACAGATCTGATACCATGCTACAGTATAACTACAGATCTGATACTTTAAAGTGAGTTTTTTCTTTCTGTAAAATCTTACAGTTACTTGTCTGTACAAATGTGTGTACTGTTGGATAATATGCTTACTCTTTTGCTGAAATTGGGATATGCCTGTATTGCATGCTGTAAGCGTCTAACGGTGGCGCAACGTATTCACGTTCTAGTGGCAAACTATACAGAACACAAAGTAGTTAACTTGATTGATAAAAGCGATTATCATCATCACTTTAGTTTCGGATGTGCTCGTCCTACATTAGTAGGGTCTAACTGGGCGCAACGTTCTAACCGTTCTTGGCAAAGACCGTTTATATATCACAAAAATAATAATCAAAATAGTCGAGAAGAACCATCGAAACAAATAAATAAATCATCATCATATCACTCCGAGCATGTACATCACTCCGAGCATGTACATCACTCCGAGCATGTACATCACTCCGAGCATGTACATCACTCCGAGCATGTATATAATTGCTCAGATCGTCATCTTAACATTCCTATCACCGTATAATGACTAATCATTCCAGCCCTGTGTTGATTAATCAAACGTCTAGGTACCACTAGCAAAGGGCTCACATCTGGTAGTTCCCTATCTCAGTCTCATCTCATCTGGATAGAGATACGGGTTTGTACGTGTCTGTACACAAATCATCGATTGCATCTGCTTCTTGTAAAGCATTGATGATATTTCACTTCCTGTTTACAAGATGGTCGCTGTGCCGAATTCTGGGATAATTGATTTGCTCTAACTTTCAGTGTTATTAATTGTTTTACTTTTGTTTTGTGTAACAATCTCATTTAACATCTATTTGGACAGCTAAGCTTGTCAAGAATCAAATCGTTGTTTGGGTAACACCATCCCGTTATCTGACAACCGACAGCCTCGTTCGAGCAGACGTGAGCGCTTATTTTCCACGGAATGTTGTCATGGAAACGTCCAACATATGTCAGCTTTTAGCTTGTGCTGGTGTCACTATGAGAGCACACAAACACTCATCTCTCCACACACACACACAAATTCAAGCATATAGATACAGTAGATATATACATACACGTATATAGTCTTCTATCCGGAGATCTCTACGGTGAAGTGGATAAACTTGCATTATCGTTTTAATGTTGTATGTTCGAATCCAGACCGAGTCAAATGCAATATTTTCATGAGATCTCTAGAATTATTTTTGGAGCTACAGAGATCGTGCTTTGTGCAACACTCTCCGTTCATGGCATACAATTTCTGCAGACATGGGCATATGGGACAACTTGTTCCAATGAAGCTAATCCTTCGTGTTTATATATTTTTTAGCCTTCGTTCACTTCTGAGTTAGTTTTCGTATACCCACTTATCACTTATCCACTACTTGTCACTTATCCACTACTTATCACTTATCCACTACTTATCACTTATCCATTCACTTACTCTACTTATCACTTATCCACTACCCTCATTTTCACTATCATATCCACTACTCATTACTTATCCACTACTCATCACTTATCCACTACTCATCACTTATCCACCATTTGTCACTTATCCACCTCTTGTTATGATGATTTTTCTCTATTCGATGTTAGGGGATCTTTGAGGCGATGAGTTTACAAAATGTGTTTAACTTTCCGAATGTCGTGTGTTGGAATCATAGACTCATGTTGACGAGGATGTTGGAAGATTGTTTCTCGTTCACTCGTTATGATTTTAAAAGTAGTTATGGCACATCTGTGGTAGGGGATTGTATGCCCTACCTGTGGTAGGGGTTGTATGCCCACCTGTGGTAGGGGATTGTATGCCCTACCTGTGGTAGGGGATTGTATGCCCTACCTGTGGTAGGGGATTGTATGCCCTACCTGTGGTAGGGGATTGTATGCCCTACCTGGTAGGATTGTATGCCTACCTGTGGTAGGATTGTATGCCCCACCTGTGGTAGGGGATTGTATGCCCCACCTGTGGTAGGGGATTGTATGCCCCACCTGTGGTAGGGGATTGTATGCCCCACCTGTGGTAGGGGATTGTATACCCCACCTGTGGTAGGGGATTGTTTTTCAGAATTGGACTCTATGGTCATCTCAGCACACGCTAGAGAGGTGCAACAAGACGCGCCTGAGGCTGTTGTCATCTCCTTGTGACTGACGACTATTATTACCCCGACTTCGGAAGTACAATGAGAATGATGATGATGAGAAGGAAGATCTGGCTGAAACCGGACGGGCAAGCCTAGTCACCATGAGCGCACAATCGTCCCGACGTAGATCCCCCCCGTTCTTGTCAAAGCACCAATTATACATCACAATAAGAATGATCAAATTGTCCGTGAAGAATGATCGAGAGAAGAAGAAGAAGAAGGAAGATGATAATAATTGAAGCGCTAGTGAGCTCGATCACAACTCAAACGTATCAGATACAAACTCCGCAACGTGCAAGTCTCGATCACAACTCAAACGTACCCTCCGCAGCGAGCAAGTTTATAAGCAAATTAGTTCCCCTGAATTTTACGAACGATAAAAATAGACCTCACCGTTCAGAAATCAATGGCAAACTACTGAACGTATAAGTTAGTTAGTTTGTTCCTTTCGTGGCAAAGGCGGCACATAGGGCAGAGGTTTTATATCTCCATATAATGTAGTTCGTTGCTAGCAGTTGGAGATCTCGTATGGTTTTACATCGCAATAGTTTACTTTCTTATAGGATTGTTCTTCGAAGAGTGGTCTTAGGTCTTCCACGTTTTCTTTTCCCACCTGGTGACCACATAAGGACTTGTATAAGTGGTGCCTAGAAAATCAACGGCTCGTTTACTGTGGTTGATGGCTACGTTCTGTAAAGGATATGCTTCGATTTTCAAAACTGGTCGATGGTGTTATAGCAATATCAACAGAGAACAGAAGAACTGCAAACATCTTCACATTCTGATAATCAAAAAGTGTCCGAGAGAGAATACCGAACTTGGTTAAAGAAAGAAAAACTTGACTTATTGATTGACTTTCATCAGTTTTCTAATCAAAGTCAACAAGATTTCTAGTGCTTGGTTATCATTATTTTTTCCTCTCATGTTTTGTTTGCTCATTTTCTTTTCTGTTGCATATGTTACTATCTCGCCTTGTCCTCGCGATCTTGAACATCTCATAGCTACTCGTGAACTGTGGACAAAACATTCAGAGATGCAGACAGAAAGAAATATTTGAAAATGTGTCAGAAAAAAATGGATTGATTGAAGGATTGCAAGGCAGTGGTTTATTTTAGTTTAATTGAGAAATCTTTCATTAAAAATAAGTAGAGATAAAGATGGTCAACAGATGAAGGATTTATTTCATTGTCAGTCGGGTTTTCTTTATATTACACGGTCCATTCTGTCAAATGATAAGTCATCTCTGCGAAATGATAAGTCATCTCTGCTGAAATGATAAGTCATCTGCCTAGCGCACTGAACAAAACAGGAACTCCGTAGTTCGGTAACAATAATAGGGGAAAAAATGCATTCGTAAACATAACGGTACAATTTGGGTTCAAACCACCGACATTCAGAACGTAAGATAACGGTTTCACCACTTAGAGAAACTCTCAGCAATTTGATAGACCGATGGACATTCGTATAGATGGATAGATATAGATATATAGGGTATTCAAGACAAAAGTAGCCCGATTGACAAATCAAAACTTGCCAATCGGGCTACTTTTATCTTGAACACCCTGTAGATATAGAAATAGAGGCGAGGGACACTAATGATAAGGAAAACAAGCTTTCACGTAAGAAATGACAGGTCGGACATTTTAGGTACCGTGACTACACTTGAATTCATAGAGGGAGAACGACGGGAAGAAGTCGACGTCGAAAAATAAAGATTTGGAGATTATCGTTTTCTATTTTCTTCATCTTATCATACACACATCATTTATGTTAGATAATTTCCATGAAATGAAATATAATACTCAATGGTCCCTCGCTCGATACCATACGGTCGGCGGACTCAGGTATACAATTCTAGGAAATAAGACTACAACTGTCTCGTTATCCTCGCATTCCAGTTCTTGTACATAGACTAATTCATTTTAAAATCAACATAACATTCTAAATTAAAGTTATATTATGTTACAAATTAAGTTTTACAAAAAGAATATTAGTATTATTAACATTTTTCATGAATAACTAACCATTTCCTCATAGAATTGTGTGAAATTGCAGAAAACCTAACAGTGTTCTATCAAACATATCAAAAGTCCCATTAACAGGAATTTTCGAATTCCCGTCTGAGCTAGCCGGCCTTCTCTTGCCGGGGGCCACGATAAAACGTATGAAGTAAATTTATTTTTGTGAATTTGTGTGAAGTAAAGAAACTTATTTTCATACCATGTGGTACAGTGATGAATACGGTCTTTAGTCCTTATTTTCTTTGAGATACCACCCACACACGTTGGATGATGTGGTCAACATCACGACAACCACTTTTACAACCCAATCGTTCGTGTGTTGCTGGGGCTCGCGAGGGGAGCAAAGAATAGTAACACTGCGACCTACAAAGCATGTCGTAATAGGCGATTGAGGTAAGAGCCTACGGATGCAACCCTAGTAAATTAAAAGCGTCGCTGGCCTACTTGGGTGAATAATTGGCGCAATGTACAATTGCTCTTAAGCTCAGATTACATACACATCACAAAGAGTGGTTTAACAAGTGGTCGATATGGAGCATTGAAGAAGAAGAAGAAGAAGATAAACCAGTGTTTATCTGGTGCCCAATTCTAGCTGGGTCGACTTGAGAACCGTTACGGTCGAAAGCACTTCCATACATAAATCTCAAACTTAGAGCTTATTTCTTATATATCAAGACACCCCGAGTGGTTACCGGGGCCCAAATTTGGGGTGTCAAGAATAGAACCACTGATACCTGCCATGCATGTCGTAAGAGGCGACTAAGGAGCTTTGGCTGAAATTGGATGCATGTGTCCTAAACGTGTAGAAGTTATGCGTTTGAGGGCCTACCAAACGAATGTGCAACGTATACACGTTCTTGGCAGAGATCAAACATATCACAAAGAGTGATTAAAATTGATCGTAAAGAACGAACGCAAAGAAGATATATCAAGTCTCCATCTTCTACGAGGGAAGAAATCGCATGCATAGAAAATACTCACGTGTGAAATACGCTGTCTACGAAAGGTCACCAACAACACAAGAAAAGGCAGAGTCACAAATACCAGCATCAGAAAGAAGGTTGAAACAATATCCTGCTTGAATTACATTGGGGAAAAACAAAGAATGAAATGGTTTGGCCACCTACTTAGCTAGCATGCAAACATACCAGACGATATATATATAGCCTTCTATAGCAGAATTTTCTGCTCTCTGTGGCTAAGTAGTTAAGCTTTTGTCTTGCGTCGCAAAGTCTTAGATTCGATTCTTGACAGCGCCGTTGTGTTCACAGGTGCATTTATTCAGACCTCTCGGGTTATTATCGGAACTGCAGAGTTTCTACTTTGTGTAATACTCTCGGCAAGTGGGGTGCCATTTTTGTGGAGAAGTACCGTGCACTGTGGGGTACAACCCGGTGCAATCGAGTCAATCCTTCGGTTTCAAACAGCAGAACAGCAAGGCAAAAGACGAGAGAGAAACCAAAGAAAAGATGGAAAGGTGTAGAAATCCACCAATCTTTCACTCTGAAAAGCGCAAGATAAACATACGACCACGACACTGAGCTACAACCCGGTAGAGTGCGAACACTGGGGCACAACCCGATAGTAGTGCGACAACACTGGCACCCAAACCCGTAGTAGTGCGACAACACTGGCACAACCCGTAGAATGCGACAACACTGGCACAACCCGGTAGAGTGCGACAACACTGAGGGTACCAACCCGGTAGCAGTGCGACAACACTGAGCTACAACCCGGTAGCAATGCGCAGACACTGGGCACCAACCCGGTAGCAGTGACGTGCACAACAGCTCGGGACATCCAACCCGGTAGTAGTGCGAAACACTGAGCTACAACCCGGTAGCAATGCGAGGACACTGGGCACCAACCCGGTAGCAATGCGAGGACACTGAGCTACAACCCCGTAGCAGTGCGAGGACACTGAGCTACAACCCCGTAGCAATGCGAGGACACTGAGCTACAACCCCGTAGCAATGCGAGGACACTGAGCTACAACCCCGTAGCAATGCGAGACACTGAGCTAAACCCTCTGTAGCAATGCGAAGACACTGAGCTCAACCCATAGCAATGCGACGTACAATGACTCTATTTAAATCATGGCTAACTTGTTACATTTTTCTGTTAATACATTAACCTGAACCACTATACTTCTGCTATACTTCTATTCTCTAACCACTCTTTCTCTATTCTCTAACCACTTCTATTCTCTAACCACTTCTATTCTCTAACCACTTCTATTCTCTAACCACTTCTATTCTCTAACTACTTCTATTCTCTAACTACTTCTATTCTCTAACCACTTCTATTCTCTAACTACTTCTATTCTCTAACTACTTCTATTCTCTAACTACTTCTATTCTCTAACCACTTCTATTCTCTAACTACTTCTATTCTCTAACTACTTCTATTCTCTAACTACTTCTATTCTCTAACTACTTCTATTCTCTAACTACTTCTATTCTCTAACTACTTCTATTCTCTAACTACTTCTATTCTCTAACTACTTCTATTCTCTAACCACTTCTATTCTCTAACCACTTCTATTCTCTAACCACTTCTATTCTCTAACTACTTCTATTCTCTAACTACTTCTATTCTCTAACTACTTCTATTCTCTAACCACTTCTATTCTCTAACCACTTCTATTCTCTAACTACTTCTATTCTCTAACTACTTCTATTCTCTAACTACTTCTATTCTCTAACCTATATTTCCTGATATCTATTCATGTCGCCCTGTGCTGGCGAGGCTCACAAGGGGAGCAAAGAATAGTAACACTGCGACATACAAGACAAGTCCTAAGACGCGGCAAATGTAGGGGCTAGGGAAGCTATCCTAGTAAGTAAAAAACGTCGCAGAAATCTGATGTACTACTTCTAGGCGCATAACTGGCACAACGTACAATCGCTCTTAGGCCCAGATCACATACAAATCCCAAAAAGTGGTTAAAAAAGTGATTGATATGGAGCGTTGAAAGAAGAAGATTATCCAAGTTCTTATCAAACAATTGATATCACAATCATCATTATTATCAACAGATGTCAACAACATTCCTCTTTCCAAATTTCATTATTTCCTTTTCGAGCCGCCAAATATTCCCCGACATGCCGCAGAGTCACCCATCCGTGAAGTCACAAAAAATTTTAAAAAACATGAACCGTTTTCAAAAGAAGTGATATATACACCTAATATTTTTTTTTTCCAACAGGACAATTTAGAAAATCATCTTTCATTCCTTTGTTGTCTCACCACTTGCCATTTTCATTGTATTGTATTTCTTTTTGTATACAAATCTGAACATAATATATATATATAGATATATATACATAGTTGCGACAAGTAAAGTCGGATTTTGTACATGATAAAATGTACGTTAATTTGCTTGAGTAAATTCTCCCAATGTGCGAATGTGTTCTGTCATCGGGGATTTTTGTTCTCTTATTGTAGGGGGCATATTTTTCGGATCTTTTTTTATAATTATGTAACACTTATGGGACGGATAAATAGCAGAGATTAGGGCTGTAATAATGCAGTGGGCGCCTCTCGATCTAAAAATAATTAGTTCGCGTCCTTTCTGGAGCGTTATACTATTTTCTAGTGATCCCTGATGTCGTTGTATGTGAAATCGAGTGCCTAGCTCTATAGGTAAGACAAAACGTAGGTCCCGTATTAGGTGTACTTTTCAGAAGCTTAATTGTTAATACTTCTTCTTCTTCGAATGCTCCATAACGACCATCTGGTAAATCACTCTTTGTCATTTGTATGTAATCTGAGTCTAAGAGCGAGTGTACGTTGTGCCAGTTATTCCCCTACAAGTAGCCCAGTACATCCGATTTCTGCGCTGCTTTTTATTTACTATAGCTTCATTAGACACCTACCTCAGTTGCCTCTTACGAAATGTCTTGTAGATCGCAGTGGTACTATTCTTTGCTTCCATTTCACGGCTGAGAATGTTAATACTGTTCTCAGTCTGTTGACGACAGTTGTCACTCATTTCTATTCTTTGCCATACATTTGAGGTCTTATTACGCCCGTGTAGTGCAGGGACCAGTAAGCTAAGCAAAAAATATTATCACTGCGACCTACAAGGCATGCCGTAAGAGGCGACTGATCTAGGACCTATCCACCCTAGTAAATAAAGAGCATCGCAGAAATCGGATGTGCTGACCTACTTGTAGGCGCATAACGGTCACAAAGTACAATTACTCTTAGG
This sequence comes from Arion vulgaris, assembly GCA_020796225.1. Classification (NCBI taxonomy): domain Eukaryota; kingdom Metazoa; phylum Mollusca; class Gastropoda; order Stylommatophora; family Arionidae; genus Arion; species Arion vulgaris. Next base: position 20,632,214 of record CM036776.1, read on the forward strand.
CTCAGATCACATACAAATCACAAAGTGCGGTTTAACAAGTGCTCGATATGGAACGTTCGAAGAAGAAGAAGAAAGACTTAAATAACAATTGTCTACTCGTGCGCAATTGTCCACTCGTGCGCAATTGTCCACTCGTGCGCAATTCCCTACTTGCTATCACCGAGCTAGACACTTCCTTAAAAAAGCATCGAATCTTTAAAAGAACTTCCAGTAGTGATATTCATCTGCCGCTTCATTTCTCACAACCCACACACAATGTCTGTGGACTCACTGACACATGTCACACAAGTCCATCACTAAATCCAATAAATTCTCAGCTCATTTGTGTTCCCACGAGTCCTGGGGGGTAATCAACTATGGACCTTTTCAAACTAACTAATAAAGTAATTTAGACCAGCGTCAGGATTCCTTGCCCCCGGGAAGGAGCGCCCCGCATTTGAGGGTCTTCTGCTTCTATGCAAGTCGTTTTCTGAAATCTTAGCAATGAGATGAGATGAGATATGTGAAAACATAATTTAACAGCGCAAAGAATGGACTGAAATTTTGACAGCGAATAGAAATGAGACATTGACATCTTAGATTAATCTTCGCCTTGTTTTCTTCTTACGTTCACCAGTTATAAATTTAGGCGTAGTCTGGGCATCTCTTGTGTAGTCTGGGCATCTAGTGTGTAGTCTGGGCATCTAGTGTGTAGTCTGGGCATCTAGTGTGTAGTCTGGGCATCTAGTGTGTAGTCTGGGCATCTAGTGTGTAGTCTGGGCATCTAGTGTGTAGTCTGGGCATCTAGTGTGTAGTCTGGGCATCTAGTGTGGCGCTTCTGATTTGATTTTTTGGGGAAGGTGTTCCTTTTTATAAATGAATGTCTCCCGCCAAACATGCATGCTTTCTTCAACATCAAAGGTAATCATGGAGTAATTTGAGTTGATACTTAGCATCACATGGTAATCATGGAGTAATGAGTTAGATAGTAGCATCAAAGGTAATCATGGAGTAATGAGTTAGATACTGGCATCAATGGTAATCATGGAGTAATGAGTTAGATACTGGCATCAAGGTAATCATGGAGTAATGAGTTAGATACTAGCATCAAAGGTAATCATGGAGTAATGAGTTAGATACTGGCATCAATGGTAATCATGGAGTAATGAGTTAGATACTAGCATCAAAGGTAATCATGGAGTTTTTGGGTTTTTTTTGTTTTTTTTTCCTTTCTTTTTTTTTTTGTTTTTTTCGTCCGCTTTCAACTCAGACGAAGTTTCATCTCTGAAACTGAATTTTGCGTGAAAATCCGTTTTCTTCCAATTTCTTACAATGGCAGCAGCGTGCACATTGTAAATTACTTTACACTGGCAGCCGTGTGCTCAATGTACTCGTAATTAGTATTCCCTCGCCATACAGGCAGATTTTCTCCGACTTCAGAGGTACTCACGTTATCGTCCTGAGTAAGACCAGGGACTCGAACAAATGCCGGACAGTGGGTTCGAACCCGAGCTATGAGGTGTCTCACAGCTAGCAGGCCGAGCTACTATCAACTACTCTAGGCAGTCCCCGAATCATGGAGTAATGAGTTAGATACTAGCATCAAAGGTAATCATGGAGTAATCAGTTAGATCTCCAGTATCAATGATAGAAGGCAAAGCGTAGGTCCAGTCAGTGTTAGGTCTAGTTTTCAGAGACTTGAATTCTTCTTCTTCAAACTCTCAATATCGCCCGTGTGGTACCGGGCGTAAAGGGAAGCAAAGAATAGTACCACTGCAACCTACAATGCATGTCGTAAGAGGCGACTGGTGTAGGCCCTAGGATGCTGCCCTAGTAAATAAAAATCAGCACAGAAATTGGATGTGCTGACCTATTTGTATGCGCATAACTGGCACAACGTACAATCGCTCTTAGGCTAAGATCACATAGAAATCACAAAGAGTGGTTAACAAGTGGTTGATATGGAGCGTTCGTAGAAGAAGAATAAGAAGCACTCTCCATATCAGCCACTTGTTAAACCACTCTTTGTGTGATGTGTGTATAGTTGATTGTACGTTGTGCCAGTTATGCGCCTACAAGTAGACTAGCACATCCGATTTCTGCGATGCTTTTTACTTACTAGAGTAGCTTCCATAGGCCCCTACCTCAGTCGCCTCTTACGACATGCCTTGTAGATAGCAGTGTTACTATTCTTTGCTCCTCTTGCGGTCCCCGGTAACATCAAGGAGTAATGAGCTTGATATTTAAATCAAAGAGTAATGATGCCTTCAGTTGAACACGCTCGATATATGAACTTCTCTTACTAGTAAGAAAGTTTGTATAATTGATTAAATCAAGGCTAATCTTCTATTTCTTAAATCTAAAATGATAAGATGCAATGCCGGTGCTTGGGCAAACTTCATAAATAAATATATTAAAATACAAATTTGGAGCTCGAAGCACACATTATTATTCACAGAACTGCAGTAATGATGGTCATATCAATCAATCAATCAGTCAATAATCTTCTATAACACATTGTGTATCATTTCCTATTATGATTAACATGTTTTACATTGAATGTTTTTTTTTCTCTCTATTCTAGTTTAGATCGAGGGACAACATACTAGACTCGAACCGAGAACTTATCGTTATTAGAAACAAGGACTACCAAAGACTACTACTTCTTAACCAGGATAATGTATCTCAGGATTTCATAGCTACACATAATTTTAAGTTGCAACAAGATTTTGCACAAAGACTTCCAAATTTCAAAAGATTCTAAGTAAACCTAATTTTGAGAATTCAACAAGATTTAGCAAGTTCACAAGATTTCTGAGCTCACAAAGATTTCAGAATTTTACAAGATTTCAAGAGTAATCAAGTTTTCAAGATTCAGCAAGATTACATGATTACTCGAGATTTCAGTTCTCACAAATATTAACGATTAAAAAAATTCTAAGACTATACACATTCTCAGAATTCAACGAGATTTCACAACTTCGCAAGATTCTAGGAATTTCACACGAATCTGAGAATTCATAAGATTCTATGACTTTCACGATTCCAGTAATTCACAATTCTAGGACTTCACGATTCTAGAACTACATAAAAATTCAGATATCAGCAAGCTTTTAAAATAATACGAGGTTTCAGAAATAGCTAAGTTTTTCCGGAAGCCTACATTCTTCAAGATCAAATATTTCTGAAAAGAAACATGAATATAAATTTTCAGATTTCATAAACAATATTTTATAATTTCTGTTCAGAAAAAAACCCAAAGAACATTGCAATATTTGAGTGAGTGACATCAGAGAATGATGTATGAATTAGTTCCGTTGTTGGCGTTGCTGGCAACATTATCTGCAGGGGACATTGAGGTCAACATTGACGAAGAAGTCTCTGCTGGAACTGAAGTCACTCGTCTGCCAGCTCACAGATCTGTGTATGGAAATCTATCTGATGAGCAGATACAGACGATGACCTATGCTATCTTGAGTCAGAATAGCCCACCAGCTAGCTTCTTCAGGATAGATTCTAAGACTGGGATCGTTACAGTAGCCAGTAGAATGGACAGAGAAGATATTTGTGATCCTACAGACAGGTGTACGGTAAGTAAACTTGTATATATTTCCATATAAAATTTTCTTCTTTTGTCGTCACCTGCACGGTGTTGCATGTCGTCACACTGCTACGGTGTTGCACAGTGTCGTCACATCTGCCGGTGTTGACAGTGTCGTCTGTACGGATGTTGCACAGTGTCGTCACACTGCTACCGGAGTGTTGCACAGTGTCGTCACATTGCTACCGGGTTGTTGCACAGTGTCGTCACATTGCTACCGGGTTGTTGCACAGTGTCGTCACATTGCTACCGGGTGTTGACAGTGTCGCCATTGCTACGGTGTTGCAGTGGTTTTCTGTTTTTGTTTTGTGCTGTTCTGGTGGCTTGTGTGATTGTTGTGTTTGTTCTTTGACAGGATTCTGGCATGCCATCTAACCATCTTTTCCGTGGTCTTTATCTTGCCTTCTTCTGAATATTCTGTTGTAGAAGACTCTGTATACAGTGGAGTCTGGATGCATTCTTATTAGTGGCAAACCACTTTTTATTTGTTTCTCAATGTATTTCAAGCAAGGTTCTGTGCCAACTTTCTTTCTTATGCTGATGTTGATGACTCTGTCTTTTCTGGTGTTGTTGGTAACTTTTGGCAGGTACTGCATTTCTCATGTAGTTACTTTTTTCGATTGCGCTTTGCTCATTGTCCATATTTGGCTCTGGTAACACAAAGTAGGTATGAAAATTCTGTTGTTAAGACTGGTTAAACTATGTAGCAATGTTACAGATATAAAGAAGACTGTGGTTAAACTATATAGTAATGTTACAGATATAAGAGAAGACGGGTTAAACTATATAGTAATGTTACTTATTAAGGAGACTTTACAATTAAATCTTTATTTAGTAATATGTTTACAATAAGAGAAGACTGGTTAAACTATGTAGTAATGTTACTGATATAAGAGAAGACTGGGTAAACTATTAGTAATGTTACTGATATAAGAGAAGACTGTGGTAAACTATGTAGTAATGTTACTGATATAAGAGAAGACTGCGGTTAAACTATGTAGTAATGTTATGATATAAAGAAGACTGGGTAAACTATGTAGCAATGTTACTGATATAAGAGAAGACTGGTTAAACTATGTAGTAATGTTACTGATATAAGAGAAGACTGTGGTTAAACTATGTAGTAATGTTACTGATATAAGAGAAGACTGCGGTTAAACTATGTAGTAATGGCGAAAAACGTGAAAACGAAGTACTTTAGTAGTTTTACAAAGTCAAAAACAATATACAGAGACGTTTCGACCAAGATGCCTTTATCAAACAAATGATACAACAGAAACAAAGAAAACAATCATAACATATCATAACATATATCATAATAAATAACATAACATAACATATTATAAGGGAACGCAAAAAGAAGTCTGACTGTGTTATGTCTGATGTATAGGAATTTTTTCGCTTCTGTTGTATCTTTTGCTTGATAAAGGCCTTTTGGTCGAAACGTCGCTGTATATCGTTTTTTGTACTTTGTAAAACTACAGTATTTTGTTTTTTATGTGTTTCATCATTACTGTTTTTCCCTAGTTCGTCCGACACTAGAGTTATTAGTTTTGAACAGTTTTGTTTTTGGTTTCTGTCCTTTTTTAAATGGATGGGTAGTTAGCTTACAGCCTTCAACCTGGAGTACCAGGAGTCAAGGACAGGTACAAACAAGGACATTAATGGCAGGGTTAGGAACCCATTACGTCACCCATTGTCTAGTCCATTGTCTAGTCCATCGTCTAGTCCAACAGTCGGTCGTTTATAAAGAACACAAACAGCTAGCTCTCTTGCTTTCTCTATGTGCGCAATTGTAATGTGCGGAATTGTCAATGTGTTTAATTGTCTAAATGTGTTCAATTGTCTATATGTGTTCAATTGTCTATATGTGTTCAATTGTCTACATGTATTCCAATGTCTATGTGTGCAATAGTCTATGTGTGCATTTGTCTGGTTACCATTATGGTTATATTTTATATGCAATATTTTGTTGAAAAATATATATATATATATATCTTAGTTATAGAGAAGGATAACTATATTCTATAACAATTGTCTATATGTGTTCAATTGTCTACATGTATTCCATTGTCTATGTGTGCAATAGTCTATGTGTGCATTTGTCTGGTTACCATTATGGTTATATTTTATATGCAATATTTTGTTGAAAAAAAAATATATATATATATCTTAGTTATAGAGAAGGATAACTTTTATATTTGTGTTGCATACAGGTCAAGGTTAACATTGCCATCCAGGCTGGAGTCCAGGCTCACGTATCCTTCTCGACTGTTGTGACACTAGAGGTCGTTATTAATGATGTAAACGATAACCCGCCCAGGTTTCCGGCAAGGGACGTTATTCTGGATATTCCTGAAGGCGCCAAGGTAATTATTAATTATGTGTAGCTCAGTAGATATCAACATCAACGAGGATATAAAAATGTAGGAGATGTGAGTGGTTGGGACATACATTAGGAATGCAGAAGACTAGACATCTGGGTTCTTTCAATATCGAGAAGAGCAGCTGCCCGGGCAAAATTTAGTAGGAAAGATTAAAATTAAAATTATGACAAGAATGTCTTCAACATCTTCAAAATTACATCGGGACCCTCGCCGGTGCTACGGAGTTCATGCACTGCAGCTGAGATCTCATTGTAAGAAAGAGATCGGAGTACATATAGTTACTAACCGAAGTGCAATGATGATGGTCCAATCAATCAAATCAATCAAATCAATCAAATCAATCAAATCAATCAAATCAATCAAACAATCACAATGTGACTTTGAAATGGGATCTGGGAGACAAGAGATATAGGGGACGACCTAGAGAGACATGGAGACAAACTGTAGACAGAGAAAGAGAAGAGGCGGGAAAGACCTGGAACGAACTAAGATGGCTTGCTCAAGACGGATCTGGTTGGATAAGATTTCTTGATGCAGAATGCTTCAAGTGGAGTTAAGAGAAGCTCAGTTGATGGTCGTAGTTGTGGCCAATGTTAAATAAGGTTAGCGGTAAGGAATGGATAATTTCATTTGAAGATGGCTAACTTTTATATATGGTTAATAGAACAGTGGAAGCTTTGTTGCCATTGTATTTAATTCTGAGTCCGTGGTTTTTTATTGATGAAAAGTGTTAATAATACAAATATTTCTTACAGTGAAAGTTAATGTGTGACATAATATAACTATGTTGTGTATAAAATAGCGGCGAATTATCACAATGAGATGGAAGGATAGAGTTGCAAACATAAACCTGTGGATAAGAACAGCACATGAACCCATGATGACCCAGATTAAAAGGAGAGTTCATGTGAATTTAGTCCTAATTTTACACGAAACAATTCTTCTTGGCTCAGTGTGCGGCATTGGGTTATTTTAATATATAATCTTGACATATCCTACGGCAGTTAGTAGGAAATAAGTTAAATTTCGGTTAACTATGCAATCTATTATTTTAACACATTGTGTGATACACTTTCAGATTCGAACAGAGTTGAAGATTAGCGGAGCTGTTGACCGTGACTCTAGACCAGAGTTTACAGTTCAACATTACAATATATCTCCAAGTATGAGTACCTTTAGTCTTCGACCAACGGTCAACCTGGACGGCAGCAGCACTATCAACCTGAGACTGGAAAAGGAACTGGACCACGAGACTACTGATATGTATGTCTTCAACATCATGGCCTACGACGGAGGCAGCAACCCGCAGAGCGATTACATGAGTGTTAAAATACGGGTCACTGATGAAAATGACAATGTTCCAAAGTTTAGCAAGTCCAAATATGATATGACAGTTAACACCACCCAGAAATTGGGTTCCTTCATTGGACAGGTAAGAATGATATATATGCACCAATTTTTATTTGTACAAGTTTTGATTGCGCTAGGGTGCATGTGTGTTGCGGGGCTTGCAAGGGGAGCAAAGAATAGTAACACTGCGACCTACAAGGCATGTCGTAATAGGTGACTGAGGTAGATCCTAGCTGAAAATGACAATAGTGGCATATTTATATATATATATATATTATTATACCTTTACAGGACGTAGTCATCAACAACAGTAAATAATTTTAGACCCCACTTATACGTTCAGTAGTTTGCCATTGCTTTCTGAACGGCAAGGTCTACATTTACTGTTTTGTAAAATATCCAAGGAACTAATTTGCTTCAAACTTTCCCGCCGCGTAGTTTGAACCAGGTACGCTTGGTTGTGATCGAGCTCACTACTGCTTAAGCTACAGAGTAGGCGCATAAGTGGCAGATCGTACAATTTCTTTTAGGCTCGGATCACATACATATCACAAAGAGTGGTTAACAAATGGTTGATATAGAGTGTTTATATAATCTATATACTCGGTATAGAGAGTAACATTAACTTTAATGAAAAGTCTCCAACAAAATACGTAACTGCAAATTATATAGTTTTAAAACTAAATTCAGAATTTTCAATTCAAATGTTGAATCAATTCTTACATATGCCAGCGAGAGTTGAAGTGGGAGCAATGGGTTCACGAAATAGATGGCTCCTTAGGGAAACTATGAAATGAACTTTGCTGAGAGAGGCAAAGAAATATCCGACTTAATTCCATGAAAGAGATTGAGCGAGTTGTCCAAGACAAAGCGGTATGGAATAATTACTTGCAGGCCCTATGTAACGTATGTTTCTATGTGCTTGTCAAATACACTAACAATTTATTTCTCTTGCAAGATTTGTCTGCTTATCTGTGTGTGTATGTGTGTGTCTGTGTGTATCTGTGTGTACATGTGTGTACCTGTGTGTATCTGTGTGTGTCTGTGTGTATCTGTGTGTATCCGTGTGTACATGTGTGTATCTGTGTGTACATGTGTGTGTCTGTGTGTGTCTGTGTGTACATGTGTGTACATGTGTGTACATGTGTGTATCTGTGTGTACCTGTGTGTAACGGATTAGTGAAATGAGTAGATCACTTCCTTATGGAATCAAAAGTGAACCTGGATTTATTTTCCACATCCACGTTCTACAATTGAGGAAAGGAATTAACCCTCCTATCTCCTGTATGTGGGACGGATTAGAGCAATGTATATGCGCTCGCCTGTCGACTTCGACACAAGAGGGTTGTGTTTCAATCCCTATTCGACTTTCCACACGTGAGGAAAGGAATTGACCGTCCTATCTCCTGCACATTAGGTCTAGAATGTGAAGTGAAGAGACTTCATACCTAAGGTCTGAAATTCAATATGTAGTTGTAGGTTGTCTTTTTGTCTCTTCTCTGTCCAGGATGCTCTAAACACTTTTCTGTAACACCTTGTTTCAAGAGCTTCAATTTTGTTCTTTAATGTTTGTCATGGTCAACGATTCACATCGATATGTTGTCAGAGGAGTATAGTATGTTCTCAGAAGTCTTACTTGTGGTGTTTCTTTGCTTGTGGTGTTTCTTTGCTTGTGTGTTCTTTGCTTGTGGTGTTTCTTGCTTGTGGTGTTTCTTTGCTTGTGTCGTGCCATAGTTTCCTCATGCTAACCATTGAGATATATATACGAGATGAATAAATAAATAATGTTTGTGTTATCATCGTCAAATAACTTGTCCTGAGCAGAACTTTGCCACCCCAACAGTCCTTCGGAATTTCTCTCTTTCACATGCTAGATGTCCCGCCTCTGCAACCGTCATGTTCAAACCATCAGTTAACATCCATCTTCTTCGTGATCTTCCTCTTCTTCTCTTTGCCGGTATGCCTCCTTCCAGCCCTTCGTGTCTTTTTATATGTCCAAAATATCTTAACTTTCTTTTTTATTTGTAGCATCAGCCAGTTTTCTTTGATTTTGAGTTCTTTCTGGATAGATCTATTTGTTCTCTTCTCTGTCCAAGATATACGGAGGACTCTTCTGTAACACTTGTATTCAAAAGCACTTATATGTTTTTCCACTGCTTTATTAAATGTCATGCTTCACACCCATACGTTGCCACTGGGAATATGCATGCTCTTAGTATTCTGATCTTTGTTTTCTTATCAGTTCCGTTCTATACTGTATTGAGTTACTTAATTTTTTGTAAAGCCATGTTTGTTCTTTTAATTTACTTCATCCCATTTCCATCTGTTGTTAGCAGTGAACGGAGAACTGTTCACATTTTCTACTTTCTTTCTGTTGATAAAAATATTTTTTGTAATGTTCGTTTTATCTGTTGTTATTTTTGTTTTTGCCACATTGAGATATAGATTTTGTTTTCTGTTTTAATGAATTACTGCGTGTATTTCCAGATAATCGCAACGGACGAAGACATCGGTGAGTTTGGACGTGTTACATACAGCTTTAGTCCTAGTAGTGAATCTGCCATCAAGGGAGTATTTGCTATCAACTCATCTTCTGATGGATTCCTGACAGGAGACATACGAACCATCAGAAGACAATTCCATTTCTTATGTACGTTGACGCAGGATAACGGAGAGCCTCCGCTGAGCAGTCAAGCTCTTGTATCTGTGCTTATCATAAATTACGACAACAATCCGCCGTTTGTTAAAGTGAATACGGTTGCTGCAAGCGGTGTATCGGAATTGACAATCCCAGAATCTGCATCTCTCGATCATTTTGTGGCTTTTGTTGATGTTGATGACAACGATGATGGCGATAACGGAAAAGTAATTTGCCAGATTTTATCAGGGTCTGTGTTCAAACTTAGTCCAGTTCCAAATAAGGGTTATACGTTGCTACTGAACACAGAAGTTGATCGCGAGACGAAAGATATTTAAGATCATGATCAATTGCAAGGATGGAGGCACACCTTCATTGGAGACACAAGTCGCTTTAACAATTAATATAACTGATGTGAATGATAACACACCAAAGTTTATGAATAATCTGTACACAGGTAGTGTTGATGAAAACCGGGGCCGGCAATTTATTGCTCAGGTAACTGCCTCAAGATGCTGACATTGCAAATAATGCTGACATTACTTACCATCTTCCAAAAGAAGCGCAGGAGTACATCAGAATTCATGCACGTACCGGTGTTATATCAACTAACGGACCTCTAGATAGGGAAGCCAACGCTACTCTTCGGTTTCAAGTGTTTGCGACAGATGGTGGTGAAACGCCCAGGACTGGAGTAGCTGAGATTTCTGTTGCTGTCAAAGACATCAATGATAATAATCCACAGTTTAATCAATCCAAATTCATGTTTTACATTCCTGAACACACACTTAACGGTACTTCTATTGGAGCTATGTCCGCATTCGATTTGGATATTGGTCTTAATGGACAATTCGATTTTTTCTTTGGTGGTTCGACAAATGGAGAAGTACCTCTTCCTTTCACAGTTTTAAAAAACGGTTCAATTCTTGTCATGGGCGTGTTAGATAGAGAAACCAAAGGGTACTATTCGTTCACTGCTATAGTTAGAGATAGAGGAGATATTCCACGATCAAACACTTCCTCCGTTGAGATTAAAGTATTGGATGAAAATGACAATGATCCAGTGATCCTGTTTCCAACGTCAAGAAATCACACAATATTAATATCTAGTTTTCCTGAAAATGGTATGGTCTTAGGACGAATTATTGCCTACGACATAGATGAAGGAGACGCCGCTGAATTGCATTATTTTATTTACGAGGGAGATGTTGACGGAGCTTTCTCAATTGGATTGAATAATGGAGAGCTTATTATTAAAAACGCGGGGCGGCTTCAGAACCATAAGGAATATTATTTGCTTGTTAAAGTGGAAGACGCCTCTGTGAGACCAAGAAATACAACAACACAGATCCGAATCGAAGTTGTATTTGATAATACAACAGCAGCAGGTATCTCGCAACAAGGAGAGACATTACGAGACCAATACGTCATCATTGTGGCAGTCATAGGCGGAGCAACAATTATCATTTCTGTTATTATTATAACCGCAATAATTCTTATGCTTCGTTCGGAGCGAAATAGACGAGGATCTGCCGCTGCACAATCGGTTAAAAACAAGTTCTTCGGTGGAGGTACGGCTCAAGGCGTTCCTGTACAGATACAAGTTGGAAATCTGGATGTTACCAAGTCACAGAGCAGTTCATCTCTAGGCAGCGATCCTCATGGCATGATGCTTGGGCCAGGTCACATGGGCAAGAAAAATGAGGATGTTCCAAAAAAAGTCAGTTTCAGTCTGCAGGATGAGCCACGAGAACAAGGTCAAGTTCAGTTAACAGAAAGGCAACTGCGGCTAAATCTTGCAGGTGCTTGCGATGGCAATGTTCCTTGGAAGAGATTTGTCAATGTAAGTTGTTACATATTTTAACCTTATATGTTTTTATTAATGTTGACACTTAGGGAATAAAACGTAGACTCACAACAGATCAAACAGAGGTCACAGACAGTCATAGGTCACAGAACATAGATTACAGACAGATATACGTCATAGAACATAGGTCACAGACAGATATAGGTCATAGAACATAGGCCACAGACAGATATAGGTCATAGAACATAGGCCACAGACAGATATAGGTCATAGAACATAGGTCACAGACAGATATAGGTCATAGAACATAGGTCACAGACAGATATAGGTCATAGAACATAGGCAAGACAGATATAGGTCATATAATAGGTCACAGACAGATATAGGTCATAGAACATAGGTCACAGACAGATGTAGGCATAACAGATCATAGACAGATATAGGTCATAGAATATAGGTCACATACAGATATAGGTCATAGAACATAGGTCACAGACAGATATAGGTCATAGAACATATGTCATAGACAGATATAGGTCATAGATAGACAGACAGTTAAGACAGATAGATGGATTGATTGATTGATGGAGGGAGGGATAGATGGAAGAAGGGATGAATGGCTGGATAGATAGATAGTGTTTATATATTTATATATCTCCTTTCTCTACACAGCCGGATGACATCAGCAGTGATACATCAGGAGAGTCAGGAACATGTGACAGTGGGCGTGGTACCAGTGAGGAAGATATCAAATTTGATTACCTACTTAACAGAGGTATGAGGATACACTAGAATGATACACAAACAATGATATATGTATATATCACTCATTTACTACCTCTCTATCTTTCTTTTCTCTCTCTCCCTCTCTCTCTCTCTCTCTTTAGCTCTTTTCACTGTTTCTTCCTTCTCTGTATACTCTCTTCCTTTATAACTTATTCGCTCTCTCTAATTCCGTTCATACTCTCTTCCTATCTAACTTATTCGTTCTCTCTAATTCCGTTTATACTCTCTCCCTTTCTAACTTATTACGCTCTCTCTAATTCCGTTCATACTCTCTTCCTTTCTAACTTATTCGCTCTCTCTAATTCTGTTCATACTCTCTCCCTTTCTAACTTATTCGTTCTCTCTAATTCCGTTCATACTCTCTTCCTTTCTAACTTATTCGCTCTCTCTAATTCCGTTCATACTCTCTTCCTTTCTAACTTATTCGCTCTCTCTAATTCCGTTCATACTCTCTCCCTTTCTAACTTATTACGCTCTCTCTAATTCCGTTCATACTCTCTCCCTTTCTAACTTATTCTCTCTCTCTAATTCCGTTTATACTCTCTCCCTTTCTAACTTATTACGCTCTCTCTAATTCCGTTCATACTCTCTTCCTTTCTAACTTATTCGCTCTCTCTAATTCCGTTCATACTCTCTTCCTTTCTAACTTATTCGCTCTCTCTAATTCCGTTTATACTCTCTCCCTTTCTAACTTATTACGCTCTCTCTAATTCCGTTCATACTCTCTCCCTTTCTAACTTATTCTCTCTCTCTAATTCCGTTTATACTCTCTCCCTTTCTAACTTATTACGCTCTCTCTAATTCCGTTCATACTCTCTTCCTATCTAACTTATTCGCTCTCTCTAATTCCGTTCATACTCTCTCCCTTTCTAACTTATTCTCTCTCTCCGTTCATACTCTCTTCCTATCTAACTTATTCGCTCTCTCCGTTCATACTCTCTCCCTTTCTAACTCCGTTCACTCTCCTTCTCTAAGCCTTCACACACGCTCTCTTTTTCTCCAACTTGTTTACTTTCACTCCCACTCCTTCACTCACTTTCACTTCTTCCCTCTGACTCCTTCAATCTCACTCCTTCAATCTCACTTCTTCAATCTCATCCCTACTTCTTCCCTGTCACTACTTTATTCTCTCTCTGTTTTACTCCAACTCCTTTCCTCTCTCTCTCTCTCTTTAAATTTAACTCTCACTAATTTCATCTCACTTCCTTTCATCTCACTCCCACTCCTTTCTCCTAACTCCCACTCCTTTCTCCTAACTCCCACTCCCTTTCATCTCACCTTCACTCCTTTCATCTCACTCCTTCCATCTCACTCCTCACTCCTTTCATTTCACTCCTTTTCATCTTCACTCTCATCTCACTTCTCTTCATCTCACTCCTTCCCTCTTTCATCTCACTCCTTTCATCTCACTCTCCTCCTTCCATCTCACTCCTCACTTCTTTCATTTCACTCATTTTATCTCACCCCTTCATACCTTTCATCTCACTCCTTCACTCCTCTCATATCATTCCTTCACTCCTCTCATATCACTCCTATACTCTGCTAATAAATGCATTATTTTACTCCCTATACTATTTCTTTCTTTATCTCTTCAAGTTCTCACAAGATGCACACACTCGGGCAGACTGTGACTGGGCTGGTTGTTTCCAACCTATTAATGGGTGGGGGTGTGGGGACCGGATGTACATTATTTTAGGAGCAACTTCTCTGCCCTTATAACAGCTACACAAATTCCAGATTACTCAAAGTATCAACATCAGAGCACTTACAAAGTATCCTCGGCAGCTGTTCGTAATTTTAATCCAACTCGGAAAGTTCGAATAACAGTTTCAGTTAGGCAGATGAATAACAAAATGTCACTCTTACAGGAAGCTCATCTCCAACACGTTGGAGTTTGAACCCGCTGCAATGACACTTTTGAGAGTCAAATGTTGTCTCCTTAGTTGAGGACTGATTGATTGATTGATTGATTGATTGATTGATTGATCGACACATACGAATAACTCAATGGCCATGATATATTGATTGATTGATGTGATTGATCGACACATCGAATAACTCAATGGCAGATATATTGATTGATTGATGATTGATTGATTGATCGACACATACGAATAACTCAATGGTCACGATATATTGATTGATTGATTGATTGATCGACACATACGAATAACTCAATGGCCATATATTGATGATATGATTGATTGATTGATCGACACATACGAATAACTCAATGGCCATGATATATTGATTGATTGACTGATTGATTGATTGATCGACACATACGAATAACTCAATGGTCAGATATATTGATCTGATTGATTGATTGATTGATTGATCGACACATACGAATAACTCAATGATCATGATATATTGATTGATTGACTGATTGATTGATTGATCGACACATACGAATAACTCAATGGTCACGATATATTGATTGTAATTATGATTGATTGATCGACACATACGAATAACTCAATGTCATGATATATTGATTGATTGACTGATGATTGACTTGACTCGCTTAACGAGATACCTGGCGAATCATCTGATGCATTGATTGATTGTGAACAGATTCAATGCAGATATATTATCAATTAATCTTTCTGTTGACATTTTTCCGACTTTCCAGTATGCTCTTCTCAGCTTGAAGCTGCCACGTTGTATTTTATGTGTTCAAATTGAACACAGAACCTACGTTTTATCGTTCGTTTCCGATAGGACTAGGAACTCGATCACACCTACACTGAGGTCAGGGTCTGTGGAAAATCCGATAGCTCAACGAAGGTGCAACCGAGTGCATTTGGAACTAGAGGCGATACTTAGTTGAGGAACAACTGGAACTAGAGGCAGTACTTGTGAGGAACAACTGAACTAGAGCGAGTCTAGTTGAGGAACAACTGGGAACTAGAGGCGAGTACTTAAGTTGAGGAACAACTGGGGAACTAGAGGCGAGTACTTAAGTTGAGGAACAACTGGGGAACTAGAGGCGAGTACTTAAGTTGAGGAACAACTGGAACTAGAGGGAGTACTTGTTGAGGAACAACTGGAACTAGAGGCAGTACTTAAGTTGAGGAACAACTGGAACTAGAGGCAGTACTTAAGTTGAGGAACAACTGGAACTAGAGGCAGTACTTAAGTTGAGGAACAACTGGAACTAGAGGCGAGTACTTAAGTTGAGGAACACTGGAACTAGAGCAGTATTTTAGCTGACTCTTACTAGTTGAGAACAACTGGAACTAGAGGCAGTACTTAATTGAGGAACACTGGAACTGAGGCGTATTTATGCGACACTGATAGAAGGAACTTAGTAGGAACAACTGGAACTAGGAGGGATACTTGATAGGCACTGGAACTGAGCATACTTACACTGGGACAGGGATCTTGTGAGACAGGAACTGAGCAACTAACTGAGGTGGGACTGATGAGACTAGGAGAACACTGGAACTGAGGCAGTACTAGTGGAAAATGGTCTGAAGCTCAACGAGGTGGAACTGAGTATTTGGAACTGAAGAGCGAGTACTTAAGTTGAGGAACAACTGGACTAGAGGCGAGTACTTAAGTTGAGGAACAACTGGAACTAGAGGCGAGTACTTAAGTTGAGGAACAACTGGAACTAGAGGCGAGTACTTAAGTTGAGGAACAACTGGAACTAGAGGCGAGTACTTAAGTTGAGGAACAACTGGAACTAGAGGCGAGTACTTAAGTTGAGGAACAACTGGAACTAGAGGCGAGTACTTAAGTTGAGGAACAACTGGAACTAGAGGCGAGTACTTAAGTTGAGGAACAACTGGAACTAGAGGCGAGTACTTAAGTTGAGGAACAACTGGAACTAGAGGTGAGTACTTAAGTTGAGGAACAACTGGAACTAGAGGCGAGTACTTAAGTTGAGGAACAACTGGAACTAGAGGTGAGTACTTAAGTTGAGGAACAACTGGAACTAGAGGCGAGTACTTAAGTTGAGGAACAACTGGAACTAGAGGCGAGTACTTAAGTTGAGGAACAACTGGAACTAGAGGCGAGTACTTAAGTTGAGGAACAACTGGAACTAGAGGCGAGTACTTAAGTTGAGGAACAACTGGAACTAGAGGCGAGTACTTAAGTTGAGGAACAACTGGAACTAGAGGCGAGTACTTAAGTTGAGGAACAACTGGAACTAGAGGTGAGTACTTAAGTTGAGGAACAACTGGAACTAGAGGCGAGTACTTAAGTTGAGGAACAACTGGAACTAGAGGCAGTACTTAGTTGAGGAACAACTGGAACTAGAGGCGAGTACTTAAGTTGAGGAACAACTGGAACTAGAGGCGAGTACTTAAGTTGAGGAACAACTGGAACTAGAGGCGAGTACTTAAGTTGAGGAACAACTGGAACTAGAGGCGAGTACTTAAGTTGAGGAACAACTGGAACTAGAGGCGAGTACTTAAGTTGAGGAACAACTGGAACTAGAGGCGAGTACTTAAGTTGAGGAACACTGGAACTAGAGGCGAGTACTTAAGTTGAGGAACAACTGGAACTAGAGGCGAGTACTTAGTTGAGAACAACTGGAACTAGAGGCGAGTACTAGTTGAGGGAACAACTGGACTACTAGAGGCGAGTACTTAAGTTGAGGAACAACTGGAACTAAGGCAGTACTTAAGTTGAGGAACAACTGGAACTAGAGGCAGTACTTGTTGAGGAACAACTGGAACTAGAGGCGAGTCTTAGTTGAGGAACAACTGGACTAGAGGCGAGTACTTAGTTGAGGAACAACTGGAACTAGAGGCGAGTACTTAAGTTGAGGAACAACTGGAACTAGAGGCGAGTACTTAAGTTGAGGAACAACTGGAACTAGAGGCAGTACTTAGTTGAGGAACAACTGAACTAGAGGCGAGTACTTAGTTGAGGAACAACTGATAACATGTCAGTGTGAGGAAGAATTAACTAGACTCCTACTTAGGTGAGACAATGCTAAGTGAGTCTCTCTGTGTATCGAAAATGGCTAACGATTTGTCTCCCTCGAGGTCAGATTGGGCTGGAGAGGGATACTTGTGGGCATGACTAGAGCAGACAATGTTGAGACTCTGGAGTTACTGACATCTCGTTGACAACTGATCTGAATATTTTAGAGATTCCTGATCTCAGTGCATGGGAGATTCGATTCTAACTCCTTATCGAATGCGATCATGTGTTCTCTCGTGTTCAAGCTATCCGATACCCCATGAAGTTTAAATCCTGCGGGTGAGTGTCAATGTTCTTCTTCAATTACTTGGTACCGTTGACATTAATATTGCTTCATTCTTCCAGGTTGTAGATCAGTGCTAACCTACGGGGACGATAATGTAGGCTCTTTCTTAACCAAACCACCTCACGGACAACACCCATCTACAAAGCCAAGGAAGCCCACGACTACACACCTCCACTCCACTACTGAGCCTAGTTTTCACGCGCCATTGAACTCAATCACTCACGACTTGATGGAGCTAACACCAGAAGTAGTTTTCATGGACAACGGCAACATCCACTTTCATCTTTCGCTCCAGAAGTCCGTCTTCCTAGATACCTAATCACCAAAGAGTGTTCAATGTATATAAAGAAAACAACAGCAAACGTGATCTAATCTCCACAATGTCTTACAAAATCAGGATTCTGCATTTCTATGGATGATGACGTCAGTACCACAACATCCGGAAGTTACGTCATCAACCCAGATGAGTTTAGACTAGATGGATTTTTGAATACTGATGTTGTGGTTTAATTATATATTGCCTTGTTTTTTTTAATTCAGAGTAAGTATGTAGGTACTTCAAAGTACTCTAGAGGCAGTACGGAGGTCAATGATGATGATTATTAGTTCAACAAGACCACTAATAATGCACATGTGTATGACACTCTGGGGAGAGACACATACAAAGCACGAAAGCTTGACGCCTATTGGTCTGATATTACCACGTGACTTTGAGAACAGTCCTATTAGATACAACGACCAGCTGCGCTCTCTTTTAAGTTTAGATGGATGTCAAAACAATCATATCGTAAACTTTATACTAGCCGTCAATCGCAAGCGATAATGACAACAGCCTCAGACGTGTGCTGTTGCACCTCTCTGGTGTGTGCGGAGGTGACTATATAGAATCCAATTCAAGAACACAATCCCCTACCACAGGTGGGGCATACATGATTACAGTTAGACATGTATGCGTTCTGTCTTTTCGCGCAGCTCGTTTCTTCTGTGCTTCAACGGCACGACGATTCTCAGCTATGCGAGTTCATCTTGTGTTACAGCGCCGTATTGTTACTGGGAAAGATCTCGTATTTTATCTCAAGACGAGGAATTACTGAATATTGTTACTGGGAAAGACTCGTTTTTTTTATCTCAAGACGAGGAATTACTGAATATTGTTACTGGGAAAGATCTCGTATTTTATCTCAAGACGAGGAATTACTGAATATTGTTACTGGGAAAGACTCGTTTTTTTTATCTCAAGACGAGGAATTACTGAATATTGTTACTGGAAAGATCTTTTTTTATCTCAAGACGAGGAATTACTAAATTGTTATGGAAAGATCTCGTTTTTTATCTAAAGACAGAATTACTGAATATTGTTAATGGGAAAGATCTGTTTTTTTATCTCAAGACGAGGAATTACTGAATATTGTTACTGGAAAGACTGTTTTCCTTCAGTACTAGAGAGAAATTCAAATATTGTTACTGGGAAAGACTCGTTTTTCCTCTCAGTACTAGAGGAATTTCTGAATATTGTTACTGTGAAAGACTCGTTTTTCCTCTCAGTACTAGAGGAATTTCTGAATATTGTTACTGTGAAAGACTCGTTTTTCTTCTCAGTACTAGAGAGAAATTCCTGAATTTTGTAACTGGAAAAATATTTTTTCCTATAAAATCAAGATTGGTAAATAATCGAATGTATAGACTTTTGTCTATCATAATTGAAGATTTGAAAAGATTGCATGTATTCATATTTGTGTCTTCTCATTCACAATGTAGAAACATCAGATGTGTTGATATTTATATAATGATGATGTTTTCATTAAACACGATAATCAAATTTTAGTTACATATGTACACTTGAAAAATTAATGCTGCAAAATATAAGGTTATTGGTTACTGAACTGATGTCACAGAACTCAGTGGAGACCCATATGTGCTCAGTCTCCCACAACAGATGTCGAAGGGTATGCATACTGATGATTTTGTGAGGGTTTCAATGGCGAAGTGATCGTTTGCCTGTCATACTGAAGGTTGTCGGTTCGAATCCAGACCGATACACGTGTGCAGTTTTTTCATGAGAGTCCAAGGATTGTTGCTGGAGCAGCGGAGTTCATGGTTTGTGCAATGCTCTCGACAGATGGCATGACATCTCTGCCAACAGGGACGGCGCTATATGGGGAAGCCCGGTGCAATAAAGTCAGTCCTTTGAGAAAAAAAAATATGATGGTGTCTGTGGTCCGTTTGTTAAACATACTTCTCCCTCTGCTACTCCAGCCTGCAACTCTACTTGAACAACGTATAATTCAAAACTCCTAAAATCGCTAGATTGATTCAACATCTATTTTAGTGTCCTCATCCAACAGTAGATGGTCAAGAGACAGAAGAGAAGAACATTTCCCTTATCCTCCATACTAAACTCACCAACAATCGATGTTTTCAATGCAAGCCTGTCCACTCTCTCTAACAACGCAATAAAAATGTGAATTATCAAATTACATTACAGTACCTGGTCATGAAGTGTTTGTAACTCAAGTAGTATTGAGCTCAATCACAAACCCAAGCTTACCTGGTTCAAATCCCACAGTGAACAAGTTTGGAAGCAAATTCGTTTCCGTGAGGTTTTTACAAAAGATAAAAATAGCCCTCACCGTTCAGAAAACAATGGCAAACTGCTGAACGTATAAGTGGTGGCTAGAAAAATCAACGACTAGTTGACTATGGTTGATGGCTACGTTCTGTAAAGGATATGCCATGATTTTTATTTCAGTTATGAGTACTCTATGTGTACTTTTAGACTCACTCAGATCACATATAAATCGTCGCAAAGAGTGGTTTAACAAGTGAGGTCGATATGGAGCGCTCGAAGAAGAACAAGAATCGAGAAGTCACATCTCTTCTTCCAGAAATTATTGTTACTGCAAAAGATTGATGTACATAGTTTATGTAGTTGTATATAAGAAATACTACTGAACGTATAAGTGGTGCCTAGAGAAATCAACTGCTCGTTTATTATGGATGATGGCTACGTCAGGTAATGGATATGCCACGATTTGCATTGTTCATATCATAAATATTTCTGACATTTGTGTGCCTTCATATTTATCTCAGTATATTTAGCTACAGCAATAAAATAGAGTGGATATTTGTGAGCCTTCATATTTATCTTAGTTTAGGAACCCGTATCAAATATTATAAGGAAACGAAGGTGGAAATATTTAGGTCATGTTCTTAGAGCAGACGAAAAGAGACTAAATCGACAAGTCCTTATGTGGTCACCAGTTGGGAAAAGAAACGTGGAAGACCAAAGACCACTCTTCGAAGAACAATCCAACAAGAAAGTAAACTATTGGGATGTAAAACCATACAAGATCTCCAACTGCTAGCAAAGAACCGTATCACATGGAGATCTACAACCTCTGCCCTATGTGCCGCCTTTGGCACGAAAGGAACAAACTAAACTAACTATGTTTAGCTACAGCAATAAAACAGAGTGGATATTTTTGTGTTCTTTCTAAATATTCTTCTTCTTCTTTTCTCTAATTCTGTGTTGCCTCACAGCGTCAGGATAGGACGATATTTCTAGAACGGGCTTTTGTGTGCACTTCATAAATTGTGTGTTTTTAGCTGCCTCTGTTATTTCTGGGTCGATTTTTATGTGGATGACCTTATTCTTCGTATCCACTGCATTGCTCTTTGATATGCACTGTCTGTTGGTAATGTCTGGACATGTATGTGGGTAATGTCTGGACATGTATGTGGGTGCTGACATTGGTAATATCTGGACATGTATGTGGGTATTGTCTGGACATGTATGTGGGTAAACTGAGACATTGTTTTCCACATGTATGTAATCACCATCTCTGTAGCTTATCCTTCCTGAAAATTCTGTTCATGTCAAGTTAATGCGTATATTTTTTTCAGAAATGGGCTATGGAGAGGATGAGGAGGTCTCATGGAATCAGAGTGGAGAATAGTAGTTTTGATAAGCCACTATGAGAATCCCAAAGTGGAAATAAAAGAAGGGCCCTTCTTCTGGAACCTGTGAGGAAAGTGAAATGGGTAGAAGTTAAAACATGGAGGAAAGAGGATTTAGAGGTAGAGATAGGAAAAAGCTGGAAGCAGCTGCAAAACTAGTTTAAGTTAGAAAGACTTGGCATGAGCTGGTTGAGGACTTATTGGCCATGTTATGCCGTCAACCATTTTGCATGGTTTCCTCTTTTCTGATACTGTATACTTTTCTGTGGCTCTCTGTGGTATGACACACAAAGTTGCTTTTATTGCAGTTTGCCAAACCATTTTTCTGCTTGTTCTTATAACTGCATGAACTGGTTTCACATCAGTTTTCTTCTGTTTCTAATTTTGTCTCTTATTGTTCACACCCGCAGCTTTTTAAGACACCCCATCTCTGTCGTTATGATTTTCCGCTCATTAGCTGCTGTTATTGACCATGTTTGACACTGGTAACATAGTGTTGACCAGAAAATCGTTCTTATAAGATTTGCTTTAGTTTTAGTTTTTTTCATATTAATATAAAATATGTTGAATAAAATTACCGATCCAGAGATGATTAGAAAACTGATATTTAAAAAAAACATTGAGATAAAAATCAGATTTGTATGACTATTATTATTTGACATGTTAAATAAACCGGTGATATTTATCTTGTTGATTCATGGTTCTAACTTTGTCTTGACATCTCGCCCGTGTGGTGCCGGGGCACGCAAGGAAGCAAAGAATAGTACCACTGCGACCTACAAGGCATGTTGTAAGAGGCGACTGATGTAGGACCTAGGAAAGCAACCCTAGTAAATAAAAAAACATCGTAGAAATCTGATGTGCTGGCCTACTTGTATGCGCATAACTGGTGCAACATACAATCACTCTTAGGCTCAGATCACATACAAATCACAAAGAGTGGTTAGCAAGTGGTCGATGTGGAGCGTTCAAAGAAGAATTCTTGTTCTCTCATTTCTCAGGGAGATATTTCGTGTAACGTACACACAACGAGTCACTCCACCATGGTTTTGTTGGGTTTTTTCTTTTTCGCATCGAACAGTAACTTCATCAGCGAAATGTTCGCATCGAACAGTAACTTCATCAGCGAAATGTTCGCATCGAACAGTAACTTCATCAGCGAAATGTTCGCATCGAACAGTAACTTCATCAGCGAAATGTTCGCATCGAACAGTAACTTCATCAGCGAAATGTTCGCATCGAACAGTAACTTCATCAGCGAAATGTTCGCATCGAACTGTAACTTCATCAGCGAAATGTTTATCATGCTCAGAAATCCAAACTTATTCTTCTTTGAACGCTCCATGTCGACCACTTGTTAGCCTCTGTGTGATCTGCATGCTATCTGAGCCTAAGAGCGATTGTACGTTGTGCCAGTTAGGCGCCTACAAATAGGCCAGCACATTCAATTTCTCCTACGCTTTTTTATTTACTAGGATAGCTTCCCTAGGCTCCTACCTCAGCCGCCTCGTATGACATGCCTTGTAGGTCGTAGTGTTACTATTCTTTGCTCCACTTGAGAGCCCCGGCAACGGGTGGTTAGATAATATTTTATCAATTAAAAGATCACATATTTCGTTACTTTTGGTAAAATTTCACATAAATTCTGAATAATATTATAATGATAGATGTTTTATTGTTGATATTGTCGCGAAATTTTGCAAAGCCTGGAGTACCTGACCTTTATTTGCGTGCGACAATAATAAAGCACACGTATATTCTATTTCCATTTACATGCGAGATAGAAACAGTGACGTCATAGAGCTAAACAAGATCCGTTAGTAGACTGAGATATGTGTTCGGATGTGTGCGGAAGCAGTTCAGCACTCAGATAGATCATTCATCATGAGAGCCTTGTTTTATACATAAAAATTTGTACATATTAGTTTATTGACTATTGTGAAGAGCATTTAATATATTATTGTATATAGTGTCAAATACATTTTATACATTTTAAAGTTATAATGATATTATGTTTGACAGCATTGTTTAATAATTATAATAATCTCTCTTGCTCTCTCTCTCTCTCGCATGTGACCCCCTTGGGGTTTAGAACAGTAGCAAATGCCTGTCATTCTTCTCTGTTCCTTACCGTCTTCTATGTTGTGTTTAAGTTGTGATTACTTCTTTCTGTTTATATTTACTCTCGTTTTCCAGGTTGTTTTGGGTATTCTTGTTTTTAGTTACCCTCTGGTGTCCTTCTCAGTGCAGTTTTTCTGACAGAGTTAAGCTGTTTGTGTATCATATGACCGATCCATTTCATCATCTCTACTCTATGAAGTTCATATTATTTGGCTGACACTGTGTAAGCAGTTTCATTATAGATTTTTGACCAGAAGAGGTGTAAGATCTTTAGCAGACAAGTTGTACAGTAGGTGGGAATATAATCATCAGCATCAAGTAGCTTGTCCCTTCCGGAACGTGTCTCCCATGACAGCTTTCCTGATAAACTGTGTGTTCTATGCAAGTTGACCGGCGTCAGCAGCAGTCATTCTCAGATCGTCAATGACATCTTACATCCATCGTCTTCTAGGTCTTCCTCTCATTCTTCTTCCAGGCTCCATTCCCTCTAAAATTATCTTCTTAGGCACTCATGTCTTTTGATGTGTTCGAAATATTTAATTTTCCTTGATGTTATGATCTTTAATATCCAACTCTCTTTAATATCCAACTCTCTTTAATATACAACTCTCTTTAATATCCAACTCTCTTTAATATCAAGCTGTTGCAGAACAGAAGCATTTGTTCTTAAATATAATAATACTTTATTAAAATGAACATAAAC
Organism: Arion vulgaris; assembly: GCA_020796225.1. Classification (NCBI taxonomy): domain Eukaryota; kingdom Metazoa; phylum Mollusca; class Gastropoda; order Stylommatophora; family Arionidae; genus Arion; species Arion vulgaris. The sequence continues at coordinate 20,656,770 of CM036776.1, forward strand.
TTTGTGAAAGTTCTTCTAGAAACATTGATTTTCATCCAACACTAAATTCATCTTATGTCGTGCACTTTGTATCAAATAGTTGGAGAAGAACATGATAACCTACGTCTGTTTTCATTGCACATGATGATGATGAAGGCAAAGAGAATGTCTCGCGACGGTTGAAGTATGATATCGGAGAATGTTCACTAGAGAATACTTGCATTGTGTTACCTTGGTCTACGATAGTATCTTTCTCTAGAGAATACCTGCATTGTGTTACCTTGGGGAGAATACCTGCATTGTGTTACCTTGGGGAGAATACCTGCATTGTGTTACCTTGGGGAGAATACCTGCATTGTGATGTCTTGGTCTCCGATACTATCTTTCTCTAGAGAATACCTGCATTGTGTTACCTTGGTCTACGATACTATCTTTCTTTAGAGAATATCTACATTGTGTTACCTTAGGCTCCGATACTATCTTTCTCTAATTGCAGTCCCTTGTGTCTTCCCAAATTATTCAGATTGCCTTCATCCTGGTTCACGCCTCACGCTCAGAAACAATTGATTTAGAGATATTCCCCAGTAAAGTTTACTTCGGCGATCTCTGGTCATGCGTTTAATGTGGTCAAAAAACTAGTTGATGTCCGAACTATATTGAAAACAACATTAAGCAAAGATACATCATCTTTCGAAAAGAAAATTTGGGATGAGCTTACGGGCAAAAGGAACAAGTGCAAACTCAGACAAGAGTCGTCACAGTGAGACACAAACACAAACTCTTCTTCCAACGCTCCACATCGACCGCTAGTTAACCACTCTTTGGGATTTGTATGTGATCTGAGCCCAAGAGCGATATACGTTGTATCAGTTATACACCTACCAGAAGGCCAGTACATCTGATGTCTGCAATGATTTTTATCTACTAGGGTAGCTTCCCTAGGCCCCTACCTCAGTTGCCTCTTACGACATGTTTTGTAGGTCGTAGTGGTACTTTCCTTGCGGGCCCCAGCACCAGACGGGCGCGTACTTGATCGTGTTCATACACGGCTTTGCTCCCGGTAATTATGAATTTTGAACACATTAGAACTCATATTTAAAAACACTCTCATTGTTTGTCCCTTTCTTTGCATTGTGTTTGATTGATATATTGATTGATTGGTTGATTGATTGATTGATTGGTTGATTGATTGATATATAGAATATGATTGTATATATGACAAAAAATGCATGTCTTTTTTAAGTTTGAAATAATTATAAAATTATAAAATGCACAATCATTTTACAATGTTTTCTTCACATTTTTGTTTGTTTGTTTTATTGTTGCGTCTGAATGTTATTTCTTCTTCTTGCGCTCGTCCGCTATGAATTCAGGCGTAACCAGGGCGCCTGGTATGATGTATCTGACTGATTTCTGTATGTCAATTCTGGCAGTTTCATAGCAAAATGAACAGGAGGAATACCAGCCAGTCTTTTCCTACTTTACGTGACTCGTCAGGATCCGTCTTGACAACAGATGCAGAGAAGGGACAGGGGTTCCTTCATCGTTTCGTGGAACAGACAGAAAAAGGTGATAAAACTGACCGCCATAATATCATAAGTGCTCTTCGTGATATTACTAGCTCTGGAGAACCTTACATTGACTTAATAACAAAGGAGGATGTTGTTAATGCACTCAAGGCAAGCCACAGCACCGCTCCAGGGCCTGATGGTGTCCAATATCATCACATCAAACAGCTGGACGAGACTGTTATTAATGCAGTTGTGGTGGATTTTAATAAAAGTGTACAGAATGCTGTGGTACCCGAGGATTGGCTTCATAGTTATTTACGACCGCTCCACAAACATGGGAAGGATCCTAAACTGCTCAGCAGCTACCGCATACTCACCTTGCAAAATGTATATGGCAAATTACTAGAGAAGATAGTGGCCAGAAAGGTAATGGTCACTTGGAGAATGGCCACATTCTCCTGACACTTGGGTAGCTACCGGCCAATGAAAGGGACATGGTACAATGCTGGCACGTTTGCATATGATGTTTATGAAGGCTTCCAATCCAAGCAAGAGACTGTTGCTGTGGCCATCGACTTGGAGGATGCTTATAACAAGGTGAATTATTCAATAATGGTGCGCTCTTTGATTAAATGTAAAGTTAATCCTTGGCTGGTAAACTGGATAGCTGCTTCTTTAATGGAGAGAACCGTTGCACTCCGTTTAGGAACATGGACATCGGATCCTGCTCGTATATGCCGGATTGCCCCAGGGTTCTCCTCTATCACCCGTGTTGTTTAATATTTACACAGCAAATGTAGCTAAAATTCAGCCAACCGGATTGGGTCGGACATTGACATTTGCAGATGATATCTTAATATATAGGACTGGGTCAGATAGACGAGAGATGGTTGACGACATTCAGAAAACATTGCATACCATCTCGGGTTGGTGTAGAGTCTCGCTCTCAGGTCAATCCTGAAAAAGCGTGTATGTTATGGTGCTCGTTGAATAATCACATCGTCAAGGCTGACCTACCCTGTGTAATCTTTGATGAACATACCATCGAGCGCAGAGACAGGCTTCGCTATCTTGGAATAACCTTTGATCGTAGTCTATCTTTCAAACACCATATTGAACAGACGATACAACGGTGCAAGCGTGGTCTTGCGGCTCTCAAAGTTATGGTGGCCGCACATCTTGAGCAGAGACTACTTGCCCTTTTGTTCGATCGACTGGTAATGTCAGTGGTAGATTACGGACTCGGAATTCTTACGATATCAAGATCACAATGTGAACGACTTGAACGGGTTCAGAATGAAGGTATGCGTATAGTTCTGGGCTGCACTAGAGATACCCCATTGTGAAGATGAGATATATGCTGGCCTTCTGTCACTACGCTCCCGTCATGCAATCGCCCAAACCAAGGCATATATGCGGGTTACTTCGGATAAGAGACATCCACTTCACAGGAACACTAATGATGTTAAGGGCACGAGAATCAAGCGTGGCATGTCGTGGATGGCCCAGGCTGAGAGAACGATTGGCCAGGTGACTACGGTTGTGACTCTACCAAAAGGGAAAGAATGGATCCCAACAGATGGAAGCATGATGAACTATCTCAACGTTATCATTACTCTTGGAAGAGAATGTAGAGATTGGGGCAACATGAAGGCTGATCTCGCAGTTAAGCAGCTGATAGAAGATAATGCAAGGGATGATGATGTTGTTGTATATACCGATGGGTCGGTTCAACATGGTGAGAAATCCGGCTGGGGTTTCTTGGCTAATGCGCATGGTAGGGTTGTTGCAGAGCGAAGTGGGGCATACAGGACAACTACTTCTAGTATAAGGATGGAGGTTGAGGCCGTTACTGCTGCCTCCATTGGATTTCTGGGACTTCATTTACTGGGGCAGTTGTTGTATCTGACTCTCAGTCGATGCTTCACAAGATCCAGAAGGGCAGGTTTCGGTATGAGTGGATGTCGTCTATAGAAGTTTCTAACCTCCAGCGGCTTACGTGGATATACTGTCCTGGGCATGCGGGTGTTTACGGTAATGAGAGAGCGGACAGGCTTGCATCAACAGCATCGATTGTTGGGGAGTTGAAGATGGATAAGGGGATATTCTTCGGTCTCTTCGAGACTCTCTGTTGGATGAGGACACTAAAATCGATGTTGAATCGATCAAGCGATTTAAGCAGTTTGGAATTACCCTTTGTTCAAGTCGAACTGGATGCCTGAGAGGCAGAGTGAGAGGTGTGTTTAATCAGCGAGCTACAGGAACCATCAGTATGCATACTCTTCGATATCTGTTGGGGAGACTGAGCACCTATGGGTTTGCCCGGAGTGCAATGACGTCAGTTTAGTAACCAATAACCAATAACGATTTCTGTATGAAGACCTGCTTTCCTTTTTACAGTGTCCGACGTCGTGCAGGCGTGCCTTCTTCGACGTTAGAGGCAGAATGTTTATATGTACAAGCAAAATTAATAATGGAAGTACGAGAAAAAGCGGGAAAAAATAAAACAAACATAAAAAAAGAAAGTTTATAAAACAAACATCACAAAAGAAAGTTTATAAAACAAACATCACAAAAGAAAGTTTATAAAACAAACATAACAAAAGAAAGTTTATAAAACAAACATAACAAAAGAAAGTTTATAAAACAAACATAACAAAAGAAAGTTTATAAAACAAACATAACAAAAGAAAGTTTATGAAACAAACATAACAAAAGAAAGTTTATGAAACAAACATAACAAAAGAAAGTTTATGAAACAAACATAACAAAAGAAAGTTTATGAAACAAACATAACAAAAGAAAGTTTATGAAACAAACATAACAAAAGAAAGTTTATGAAACAAACATAACAAAAGAAAGTTTATGAAACATAACAAAAGAAAGTTTATGAAACAAACATAACAAAAGAAAGTTTATGAAACATAACAAAAGAAAGTTTATGAAACAAACATAACAAAAGAAAGTTTATGAAACAAACATAACAAAAGAAAGTTTATGAAACAAACATAACAAAAGAAAGTTTATGAAACATAACAAAAGAAAGTTTATGAAACAAACATAACAAAAGAAAGTTTATGAAACATAACAAAAGAAAGTTTATGAAACAAACATAACAAAAGAAAGTTTATAAAACAAACATAACAAAAGAAAGTTTATGAAACATGACAAAAGAAAGTTTATGAAACATGACAAAAGAAAGTTTATGAAACATAACAAAAGAAAGTTTATGAAACATAACAAAAGAAAGTTTATGAAACAAACATAACAAAAGAAAGTTTATAAAACAAACATAACAAAAGAAAGTTATGAAACAAACATAACAAAAGAAAGTTTATGAAACATAACAAAAGAAAGTTTATGAAACAAACATAACAAAAGAAAGTTTATGAAACAAACATAACAAAAGAAAGTTTATAAAACAAACATAACAAAAGAAAGTTTATGAAACAAACATAACAAAAGAAAGTTTATGAAACAAACATAACAAAAGAAAGTTATGAAACAAACATAACAAAAGAAAGTTTATGAAACATAACAAAAGAAAGTTTATGAAACAAACATAACAAAAGAAAGTTTATGAAACATAACAAAAGAAAGTTTATGAAACAAACATAACAAAAGAAAGTTTATAAAACAAACATAACAAAAGAAAGTTTATGAAACATGACAAAAGAAAGTTTATGAAACATGACAAAAGAAAGTTTATGAAACATAACAAAAGAAAGTTTATGAAACATAACAAAAGAAAGTTTATGAAACAAACATAACAAAAGAAAGTTTATAAAACAAACATAACAAAAGAAAGTTATGAAACAAACATAACAAAAGAAAGTTTATGAAACATAACAAAAGAAAGTTTATGAAACAAACATGACAAAAGAAAGTTATGAAACAAACATAACAAAAGAAAGTTTATGAAACATAACAAAAGAAAGTTTATGAAACAAACATAACAAAAGAAAGTTTATGAAACAAACATAACAAAGAGTTATGAAACAAACATAACAAAAGAAAGTTTATGAAACATAACAAAAGAAAGTTTATGAAACAAACATAACAAAAGAAAGTTTATGAAACAAACATAACAAAAGAAAGTTTATGAAACAAACATAACAAAAGAAAGTTTATGAAACAAACATGACAAAAGAAAGTTATGAAACAAACATAACAAAAGAAAGTTTATGAAACATAACAAAAGAAAGTTTATGAAACAAACATAACAAAAGAAAGTTTATGAAACAAACATGACAAAAGAAAGTTTATGAAACAAACATAACAAAAGAAAGTTTATGAAACAAACATGACAAAAGAAAGTTATGAAACAAACATAACAAAAGAAAGTTTATGAAACATAACAAAAGAAAGTTTATGAAACAAACATAACAAAAGAAAGTTTATGAAACAAACATAACAAAAGAAAGTTTATGAAACAAACATAACAAAAGAAAGTTTATAAACAAACATGACAAAAGAAAGTTATGAAACAAACATAACAAAAGAAAGTTTATGAAACATAACAAAAGAAAGTTTATGAAACAAACATAACAAAAGAAAGTTTATGAAACAAACATAACAAAAGAAAGTTTATGAAACAAACATGACAAAAGAAAGTTTATGAAACAAACATAACAAAAGAAAGTTTATAAAACAAACATAACAAAAGAAAGTTTATAAAACAAACATAACAAAAGAAAGTTTATAAACGGAGAAAATAGAAAATGTGAACAATCTCGGTTCACTGCTAACAAAAGATGGGATGAAGAAAACAAAAGATGAACAAACCATGAACGAACAAACAAATTAAACTAAAAGACAATGTGGAGTGGAACTGATAGAAAACTAAGAGCATGAATAATCCCAGTGGCAATGCATAGATGTGAAGCATGGACATTTAACAAGACAGTGGAAAAACATGAGTGTTTTGAATATAAATTTTGCAAAAGTCATCCGTATGTCATGGACTTGGTTATTGGTTATTGGTTACTAAACTGACGTCATTGCACTCCGGCAGACCCATAGGTGCTCAGTCTCCCCAACAGATATCGAAGAGTATGCATACTGATGGTTCCTGTGGCTCGCTGATTAAACACACTCTCACTCTGCCTCTCAGGCATCCAGTTCGACTTGAACAACGGTAACTCCAAACTGCTTAAATCGCTTGATCGATTCAACATCGATTTTAGTGTCCTCATCCAACAGAGAGTCTCGAAGAGACCTAAGAATATCACCCTTATCCATCTTCAACTTCCCAACAATCGATGCTGTTGATGCAAGCCTGTCTGTTCTCTCATTACCGTAAACACCCGCATGCCCAGGACAGTATATCCACGTAAGCCGCTGGAGGTTAGAAACTTCATAGACGACATCCCCTCATACCGAAACCTGCCCTTCTGGATCTTGTGAAGCATCGACTGAGAGTCAGATACAACAACTGCCCCAGTAAATGAAGTCCCAGAAATCCAATGGGGGCAGCAGTAACGGCCTCAACCTCCATCCTCATACTAGAAGTAGTTGTCCTATATGCCCCACTTCGCTCTGCAACAACCCTACCATGCGCATTAGCCAAGAAACCCCAGCCGGACTTCTCACCACGTTGAACCGACCCATCGGTATATACAACAACATCATCATCCTTTGCATTATCTTCTATCAGCTGCTTAACTGCGAGATCAGCCTTCACGTTGCCCCAATCTCTACATTCTCTTCCAAGAGTAATGATAACGTTGAGATAGTTCATCGTGCTACCATCTGTTGGGATCCATTCTTCCCCTTTTGGTAGAGTCCCAACCGTAGTCACCTGGCCAATTGTTCTCTCAGCCTGGGTCATCCACGACATGCCACGCTTGATTCTCGTGCCCTTAACATCATTAGTGTTCTTGTGAAGATCCGTATGTCATGGACAGAAAAGAGAACAAATAAGTATATCTAGAAAGAGCTGACAATCAAAGAAAACTGGCTGATGCTACAAATAAGAATGAGAAAAATGAACATATAAAGAGACACAAAAAATGAAATGGACATATAAAGAGAAAGACACGAAGGGCTGGAGAATACCATAATGGGAGGAGGCATCCTAGCAGGAGGAGAAGAGGAAGACCAATGAGAAGATGGATTTAGAATATAACTGATGGTTTGAGGGAGACGGCTGCAGGGATGAGACATCTGCAATATAAGAGAGAGAGAAATTCTGAAGGACTGTTGGGGTGGTAAAGTTCTGTTCAGAAGAAGCTATTTGAAGATGAATCAGGCTGTGTGAACAAGATATCTGGACAGCCGGAGACAATCACCGAGAAGTTTTATCTTGGGACCACACGCTTACGAAGCAAGTACATTAACTACTACACTATCGCGGCTCTCACAGATCTTAGAGTTAAAATGGCGACCATCTTAACCAATCTAGTTTTCAACATTATGTATAATCAACATTCTATTACTAACTAGAAGGGGTCTGAATGGGAAGGGTTGACTTCATTACGCCTGGTACCTCTGAAGTCGGAGAAGGTTCGCCTGAATGGAGAGGGACACTGATAATGAAAGCAAGTCTTCATGCAAAAATCAGTCAGAAACGGTGAGCAAGAAGAAGAAGAAGATTGAATCTGGTTTACTCCTAAGATTCCGTTCCTTTCGACATAAATAGCACGCCAGCTGTCATGAGTGTTGCACAAAGCACGACCTCCGGTAGCTGCAGAAACTACCCTAGGGATCTCATTAAAAAATATGATTGTTTTCATCATCGTGTGACTCAGCCCGGATTCGAACCTACAACCTTCAGAACGATAGGTAAACGTCTTAACCACTTCGATTTCATAGTAGTCCCCAGACTACTACTGTATCCATCTTCAATTTTTGTTATTTTACGTTCAATTTCCAGTGCTCAAAACGAAATCTAAACAGAGAGATGACTGGCTGGCTAATCGTCACTAAGATAGTGATGAGTCATAGACGTAGCCCCCTCATCCCGTAGCAAATATCTGAATATGGTCATTAACTTTGTGATACAAACATGTCACGTTTTCAGCTCTGGCTGTCCACGCCAGCTTGGACTGACATTCCGTTTTGTGGGAGGGAAGACGAAGGAGGCGTTATTGTCTTTCTGTCATTATCTTGGCACGTCTTAACATTATCCGCAGATGCGATTCATATACCCTCCACAACCAGGTCTCTGTGGCTGAGTGGTTAAGCCCTTTGCCTTGCGAGTCGAAGGTCGTGGGTTCGAATCCGGACAACGCCTTTCTGTTCACGAGTACAATTATTTCCAGAGACCTCTAGGATTGTTGCTGGGGCTACGGAGTTCATGCTTTGTGCAATACTCTCGACAGGTGGCGTGCCATTTCTGTGGAGAGGGACCGAGCCATATGGGTAAAACCCGGTGCAATTTTCTTTTCTTCTTCTTTGCGTTCGTTCTTTATGACCAATTTTAATAACTCTTTGTGAAATGTTTGATCTTTGCCAAGAACGTGTATACGTTGCATATTGGTTTGATAGGCCCTAAACGCATAGACTTCTGCACGCTTAGGACACATGCATCCGATTTCAGCCAAACCTCCTTAGTCGCCTCTTACGACATGCGTGGCAGGTAACAGTGGTTCTATTCTTTACACCCACATTTGGGCCCTGGTAACCATTCGGGCGACCCGGTGCAATGAAGTTAATCCTTCGGCTTAAAAACCCTTGAAACCAGGTCTTCATATCTTTAGATATCTCGGATGTCGAGAGAATTCAATAGAAATCTTGTCTTTACATCGGTGTGCCTCCAGGGTCCGCATGGGGAGCAAAGATTAGGAAGTGTGATCTACAAGGCATGTCGTAAGAGGTTACTGAAATAGGAGCATAGGGAAGCTACCCTTGTAAATAAAAATCGTCTCAGAAATCGGATATGCTGGCCTACTTGTAGTCGCATAACTGGCATAACGTACAATCGCTCTTAGGCTCAGATCACATACAAATTGCATAGAGTAGTTTAAATAATTGGTCGATATGGAGTGATTTAAGAAGAAGAGTGTGGGTGTACTTCCCAGCAAGTTTGAATTAGGTTGGGGACATGTTCACAGGTTAACATGTTCACAGGTTAACATGTCCCCACATGTTATTAAAAGATGTGCTCTGCCAGAAGTGCGTATAGGGCTACACTCTACATTACATAGTCTAAATGCTAACATATACAATTAAAATAAGAAATCCGTTATCATAACATTCATCTCGTCCGAGTGGTTACCGGGGCCAAGTTTGGGGTGTAAAGAATAGAACCACTGTTACCTGCCACGCATGTCGTAAGAGGCGACTAAGGAGTTTGGCTGAAATCGGATGCACATGTCCTAAACGTGTAAAAGTCTATGCGTTTAGGGGCCTACAAACCAATGTGCAACGTATACACGTTCTTGGCTAAGATCAAGCATATCACAGTGATTAAAATTGGTGGTAAAGAATGAACGCAAAGAAGAAGAAGAAGATAACATGAGTATAATTAAGGATTGCTTCTTCTTCGAACGCTCCATATCGACCACTTCTCAACCACTCTGTGGAATTTCTATGTGATCTGAGCATAAGACCGATTGTACGTTGTGTCAGTTATACGCATACAAGTAGGCCAGTACATCCGATTTCTGCGATGCTTTTTATTTACTAGGGTAGCTTCCTAGGTCCTACATCAGTCGCCTCTTACGACATGCCTTGTAGGTCGCATTGGTACCATTCTTTGCTTCCTTTCCGGGCTCCGGCACCACACGGGTGTCAAGCGAACGAAAGGAAGGAAGGACAAGAGACAGCATTGAATATATAGACAATATTTCAAGCAAATGAAAGGAGATAGAAACTGGAATAAATTATGAAACACAACAAGTACAGTGGCCCGCTCGTGCCTATGAATATTCGTATTAGAATTACTGGTATATTTAGTGCGAAAATGATATGACATTTTAGTGAAAGAGAAATGTTTGTAACATTCCGTCTCTATGCACACGCGACCCATGCTCCATAACGTCATGTCCATAACCACGCGCGACCCATGTTCCATAACATCAAGTCTATAAGCACACTGGATCCATGTTTCATAACATCATGTCCATAAACCCAGGGCAGACCTCTGCTCAGATATAAAGCTGATGATGACAGAGTTATATGGAAAACAATATTACGCAAAGGTGCAGTCTTTTGAAAAGAAACTTGAGGATGAGTTGAAAGACAGGGGAAGAGAGAGGCAGGGACTCGGGAGTTGTCACAGTATAAAACTTGCCAACTGACCGTCTGTAAAGACGAAAAAGGCTATATGTATCATTCGTCTATCTACACGGACACACGAAGACCAGGTAGAGGATGAATTCAGTGTGTGCTTGATAATTTGAGTATAGCAGCTGCAGATCTGGCCTATTAAATTAATTAATAATTTCTCTCGTACCGTTATACGTTACATAGTGCCTGCAAGCAATTTCTCCATACCGCTCTATCCTGGCAACTTGCTCAATCTCATCCATGAAACTGAGACCGATATTTCTTGCGATCTGGCCTATGAGAGAAACACATTCCAAAGGACTGTTAGGGTAGCAACGTTCTGTACAGAACCAGCTATTGAATGATGATGTGTAGACATTAAAGCCGTGTGTTGTCGGGGCTCGCAAGGGGAGCAACGAATAGAACCACTGTGACATACAAAGCATGTTGTAAGAGGCGTCTGATCTATGGGCCTAGGGAAGCTACCCTAGTAAATAAACAGCGTCGCAGAAATTCGATGTGCTGGCCTACTTGTAGATGAATAACTGGCACAACGTACCCAGCTCTTAGGCTCAGATCACATACAGATCACAAATAGCGGTATAACAAGGACGTTCAAATAGAAGTAAAATATAAGCGTTTGATGATACATCTACACACGAGCGTCCTAGCACATAGTACGTGGGTAGACGATAAGCCACGTGTGCTGATGGTTCCCTTGGTTCGCTGGTTAAACGCATTCCTTATTCTATCTAGCAGGTGTCCGTGTCTAATCGTGCAACATTTGATTTTTTACTTATCTGTTTAGCATAACCTACGTTGTGTTTCCGGTGCCAAACATGGACAATGAGCAAAGCGCCGTCAAAAAAAATAACTACATGTGAAATGCGCTGCTTGCGAAAAGTTACCAACACCACCGGAAAATACAGAGTTACCAACATCAGCATAAGAAAGAAAGTTGGCACAAAACCGTGCTTGAATTACATTGAGAAACAAGAATGAAGTGGTTTGGCCACTTAATAAGAATGCATCCAACTCCACAATATACAGAGTCTTCTACAACAGAGGACATCTGGAAAGAAGGCGAGAGGAAGACCATGAAAAAGATGGTTAGATAGCATAGCAGAATCCTGTCAAAGAGCAAAAATAACAAGGCACTTGAACAGAACAAGACAAAAACAGAAAACCACGACATTTGACAACAACCAGTAACTGTGTGAGGACAAAAAAAAAGAAGATTTAGCATAGATATGCAACAATAGTTTTAACATAAATATGCAACAATAGTTAACATAAATATGCAACAAAATGGGGAAAGTGGAATAGCTAAGAGTCTGATAGAAATATTTTACCTAAAGTGTGACCCTGTGCCGTGACATAGTGAATGGTATCACGTAGAGTAGATTGCCCCTGGAGACGGTATCATGCCGTGTGTATGACCTGAGCTATATAAATTTTGCGTGTCGCGATTTGGAATTTGGTTCAGCAGGGAATCTCAACTTATGGAGGATGGAGAGATGCAAGTATTCTACTTTTTCAAAGATCTCTGGTCATGCGCTTAGTTTACTGGGGGTCACTTCATTTTTGAAAGCTCCATATCGACCACTTGTTAACCACTCGGTGTGATTTGTATGTATCTAAGCCTAAGAGCGATTGTACGTTGTGCCAGTTATGCGTCTACATGTATGCCAGCACATCCGACTTCTGCGATGCTTTTTATTTATTAGGGCAGTTTCCCTAGGTCCTATTTCACTCTCCTCTTACGACATGCCTTGTAGGTAGCAGTGGTACTATTCTTTGCTGTCCTTGAGGGCACTGGTAACACACCAGCTGTCGTGTAATTCATAAAAGAACAACATATCAAATTATTTGAACACTTGGCAAAAATGTCCTGGTATCGTCTACCACAGAGAGCCACACTGAAAAAGGATAACGAGTACAGAACAAGAGGAAGATCACGCAAAAGATGGAGATACGGCATCACGAACAACCTTAAGAAAATAAATAACAACTTATAAAGCGTATTAGAACAAGTACAAACAAAATCACAACATCCCCCCACACACACACACACACACTACTATAAAGAAGTAAATAGTGAAAGATTTTTTCCGATCCAGAAGCACTTGAGCTGAACTCTTCGGCTCGGTGTCATGGACATCGTAACCCCTCGGTTCGGTGCCACGAACACTGTAAATCTGGGGAACATGTGGCCTTTCCGCCAGTCAGTGGAGTTGAACCCGCACTCACAGGGGACTTGTCACCCGTAGTACAACGCGCTACAAATACGCTGGGCAGACGGGCAATAGTGAAAGATAAAAAGAAAAAGAAGTTATGCTGACAATGATAACAGAAAGGCGTGATTCATACATGGAACTATATTATCCTATGCCCGCGTGCCCAGCGTGTTCGTAGCGCGTTGGACTACGGGTGACTAGTCCTCGGTAAGTGCGGGTTCAACTCCGCGGACTGGCAGAAAAGCTACAGGTTCCCCAGATTTCGGTGTTCGTGGCACCGAGCCGAAGGTTACGATGTCCATGACACCGAGCCGAAGAGCTTTCAGCTCAAGTGCTTCTGGATCGGGGAAAAAAAATATTATCCTATACTTGATAAAGACCTTTTGGTCGAAACGTTGCTGTGTATTGATTTTGTATTTTGCAGAACTACAGTACTTTGTTGTTTTATATGTGTTTCGACATGCAACTCTATAACAAGGGGAGGTGAGGTACAAACTAAAACCGTTTGAGAACCGCTGTGTTCCCGTACCATAAAGACTGGGGGGGCGTAGCGTATGCTGAAGGGTCGCTTTTATTTATGGTCTCCTCCTTGTTCCACAAATAACCAATTCAACTACAGCAGCTAAACCCCCTTCATCTCAATCTTCTTATTTATTTCTCTGCACTTTTCAACTTAAACATATTAAAAGTTCCTTTCTTGTGATTTGTAGTACCAAATTACCTGAAGCTATCCAGGTACTTCATCTCAAGGTCGTCCGTGTGTAGCCAGGGCTCGGAAGGAGCAAAGAATAGTATCACTGTCACCTACACGACATGTCATAAGATGCGACTGAGGTAGGGGCCTATGGAAGCAATCCTATAAATAAAAAATGTCGTAGAAATCGGATGTGCTGGCCTAGTTGTAGGCGTATAACTGGCACAATGTACAATCGCTCCTATGCTCAGATCACATACACATCACACAGAATGATTAAAAATGGTTGATATGGAGCGTTCGAAGAAGAAGAATCTCAAAGTATTCTATTCCCCCTCTCCCGCTATGAAGTTCCTGGTCTCATACTGCTTACTACTAATTCTTCTCCTTTTCTCGCGGAGAATAAGACCCCAACCACTGGCAACATCGACTGCAGAATATTGCTGATTATGCCGAGTACATCTATCTTCTTCTTTTTTTGTCGTCACACTGCTACAGGATTGTTGCCCAGTGTCGTGGTTTTCTGTTTTTGTCTTGCGCTGTTCTGGTGACTTGGGTGATTGTTTCTTTGCTCTTTCACAGGATTCTGCTACGCCATCTAACCATTTTTCCGTGGTCTTCCTCTCGCCTTCTTTCCCGATGTTCTGTTGTAGAAGACTGTATACTGTGGAGTTTGGATGCATTCTTATTAAGTGGCCACGCCACTTCATTCTTTGTTTCTCAATGTAATTCACGGAAGGTTCTGTGCCAACTTTCTTTCTTATGCTGATGTTGGTGACTCTTGTCTTTTCTTGTGTTGTTGATAACTTTACGCAGGCAGCGCATTTCATATGACTGATCTATACTCTAGTATTATCGATATAAGGGAAGATTGCAGTAAAACTGATTGATTGATTGATTGATTGATTGATTGATTGATTGATTGATTGATTGGACCATCATCATTGCACTTCGGTTAGTAATCTTGTGTTCTCCGATCTCTTTCTTACACAGGAAGATATCAGCTACAGTGCACGAACTCCGTACCACCGGCGAGGGTCCAATATGTAATTTTGAAGATCGTGAAGATATTTTTATAGGACCTTTTTTAATTTTAATGTTTCTAATGAATTTAGCCTGCATAGCGGCTTTCCGGCCTGCTCTTCTCGACTTTAAACTGTCAAGGGTTTTTTAACGTGCTCAAACTGAACACGGGACATAGGTTTTTATCGTCCGTCCCCGATAGGACTAGGAACTCGATCTCACCTACACTGAGATCAGGGATCTCTGGAAAAATAACCAGATGTCTCCACGAGGAAGCAAACCTAACCTCTGTCCACAGACTCAAAGCTATATAGCAATAGCGAAACACATAGCAACAAAGTACTCTAGTTATGTGTCTAACTATAAATGGTCAATGCAATAGAATCATATACCATCACACTGTAGCATCTCATGAAATGAAAAGGTTGACAAACTTGCAAGGGCTGTAGGGAGTATAACATAAACCTACCCAACACAAAGCTTTACAGACGCAAAGACGCTCCTGAAACAGTCCAGAAAAATCGTGTGGAGAAAAACAAACACCACCGATGTTCTGTGTTAGAAGACTGTATACTGTGGAGTTTGGATGTATTCGTATTAAATGGCTGAACCACTTTCATTCTTTGTTTCTCAATGTTCTGTCCCAACTTTCTTTCTTATGTTGATGGTGACTTTGTCTTTTCTGCCCGGAAAGATTCGTTCTTATGTTGAAATTGGCTTGCTTCAGTTTAAAGAACCCATAATGCACCTTCCCTAGCCGCCATTAAAAAAAAAAACTAAGCACATGCCAACACTTTGTAATTATTTTTTTTTCTTTTATAATTACAAAGTCTTCTACAACTGAACTTAAGGGAAAGAAGATGAATAGAAGACCACGAAAAGAATGGATAGATGGCATAGCAGAATCCTGTTTTTAAACAAATAAAAAAGCAAAAATAACTATCACTCATGCCACTAGAACAGCCCAAGACAAACAGAAAACTACGACACTGGGATAACAGTTTGGCAACAAAAGAAGAAGAAGAAGAAAATTCGTTGTCTTCATCTGATATGAAGCAATGTCATTGAGATGTCCATTTAGTGAAGGTCTGCCATTTTTATGCTCAGTCTTGATCTTCTTCTTCTTCTTTGCGTTCGTTCTTTACGACCAATTTTAATCACTCTTTGTGATATGTTTGATCTTTGCCAAGAACGTGTATACGTTGCACATTGTTTGGTAGGCCCCTAATGCATAGACTTCTACACGTTTAGGACATGTGCATCAGATTTCAGCCAAACCTTCTTAGTCGCCTCTTACGACATGCGTGGCAGGTAACAGTGGTTCTATTCTTTACACCCAAATTTGGGCCCGGTAACCACTCGGGCGTGTCTTGATCATATCACATTTCAAAGATCTTGTCTGATAGGAGACGAAACACGTTGAGAATTCATCCTAAATCTGCATTCTGATATCCCTGACATACTCATGTTGCACTCGGTGATTTGTATACCTTGAAATCCTATTCTTAATGAAACTCGTAAATTCACACCTATTCCACCAAGCTAACACCGGAAGTCGGACGTAGCGCGTGAGAAGAACTTAACCACGAAGTATTATCAGAACATGATACCCATCTAGAAGTGACTTCTTCCACCAAAGTCATCTTTTGTTGTGATCAGAATAACTGGACTCTGTCCGGGAGGTTTACGAGCGTAGGAGAACACCAAAAGTCATGTTTGTATTTCATTTCTAGCCATTATCAGGTTTCAAAATTGACACTCTCAGCACTGGTAACTCTTGGACTATTTATTTGCTCACAATTACAAAACGACAGATCAAATTTAGAGTTATCTGTGCATCGACTTTTGACCTTCAGACACCAAGTCCTAGTATCTTCTGTTTCCCGTGTTTTCGATTCTATCTTTCTAGTTTTGTTTCGTTTCTTTTGCATATTTTTAAACAGCGCGTTTTTTTTTTATCACATCATCATCAAGTGCCGTGCTAGTAGATGTTATAGCTGTTCATCTCGAACGATGATGACAACAACAGTCTCGGACGTGTGTTCTTGCAACTTTGTGGTGTTTGCGAAGGTGACTGTAGAGTTCAATCCTAGAGCGTATTTCCTACCATAGGGTAAACAGGACAATAGCCTTAGACGCTTCCTGGTGTACCTCTCTGGTGTATGCGGATGTGACCAGTCCAAGAGATTCTCATTATTCTTGTGTAAAATCTCATCTCTGTGGCCTCCATAGATTTTTCTTCTGTGCGTTTACTGTCAGTGACTAACATCCGTATGTCAATATTGACTTTATGTAGCACTGAATAACTCTCATTCTGATCTCAATTTATAACGGTTTATTGCATATAACTTCTCAGTTTCTGGAACGCAGCTTTGGCACACACTATACTGCTCTTTATTTATGATCTACATCTACCATTTGATTCTACCAGTAGTCCAAGGTATTGAAGTTGACGTACTTGTCTTAGCTCAATATCGTTTACTGTGATGCCATATCATTTACTGTGATGTCATATCGTTTACTGTGATGCCATATCATTTACTGTGATGCCATATCGTTTACTGTGATGCCATATCATTTACTGTGATGCCATATCATTTACTGTGATGCCATATCATTTACTGTGATGCCATATCGTTTACTGTGATGCCATATCATTTACTGTGATGCCATATCATTTACTGTGATGCCATATCGTTTACTGTGATGCCATATCATTTACTGTGATGCCATATCATTTACTGTGATGGTGCATTTTGTCGGAGTCTCCTTTTTTTTAAGATGATCATAACTTCTGTCTTCTTAATATTGCGATCTCTCTTACCTGTAATAATATATTGTGCTCTCTCTTACCTGTAATAATATATTGCGATCTCTCTTACCTGTAATAATATATTGTGATCTCTCTTACCTGTAATAATATATTGCAATCTCTCTTACCTGTAATAATATTGTGATCTCTCTTACCTGTAATATATAAATATATATCCACATTGGGAGGTGAAACGACATAGTTCAGTGATTTGTACCTACGTTGCCGTAGTAACGTCGTTGTTAGAACTCGCTTCTAGGCTAGTGGTCCGGGTTCAATTCTCCAGTGGGTGTGACATTGTTTTTTTTCTGAACGTAACGGCTCCCAAGACGACCCAGTCTCAAATGGGTACCAGTAAAAGCACTGAGAAGTAAAGATGGCCGGTGTGATGTTGACCACATCAGCCATTGGGAACAGACGATCAATGAAAAATACGGGACTAACACTGTATTACTATAGCCAACTCTAGATAACTAGGTCAGACAACTGACCGGGGGATTCCCTGACCTAGATCAGAGAAGGGGGCTGGAAATTATAGATGTTTGATAGAACACTGCAAGCTTTTTGCAATTTTGCTCAATTCTGTGAGTCTGTGAGATTTTCCTTATTGTTAAACTTAACTTGTTGCATAATATAACTTCGATTTAGCATTTTGTGTTGATTTTAAAATGAATTCGTCTATATACGCAATACTGGAATGCGAGGTCACGTTGTTGTCTGATTTCCCATAATTCTTACCTGAGTCCGAAGGCTCATAAGTTTATAGTTGGCTCTGGTATTACCCAGAATACACCGTGGTATTACAAATGTTCTTTTACTGTTACGTTTTTAGAAAGTGAAAATCCTGGCATATCCCTTACATGACGTAGCCATCAACCACAGTAAACGAGTCGTTGATTTTCTAGGCACCACTTATACGTTCAGTAGTTTGCCATTGCTTTCTGAACGGTGAGGTCTATTTTACCTTTTGTAAAATCCCACGGAAACGAATTTGCTTCTAAATTTGCCCACCGTGGGGTTTGAACGAGGTACGCTTGGGTCTGTGATCGAACTCACTACCGCTTGAGTTACAGACGCTCACTTTAGAAAGTACGCTTGTCTAAATAAAGGTTCTTTAGTTCGACTTATACAACAGACATTCCACAAGTGAGGAAAGCTAGTCAGGTATCTGATCAGTCTTATTCTACAACAGACGTTCCACAAGTGAGGAAAGCTAGTCAGGTATCTGATCAGTCTTATTCTACAACAGACATTCCACAAGTGAGGAAAGCTAGTCAGGTATCTGATCAGTCTTATTCTACAACAGACGTTCCACAAGTGAGGAAAGCTAGTCAGTTATCTGATCAGTCTTATTCTACAACAGACATTCCACAAGTGAGGAAAGCTAGTCAGATATCTGATCAGTCTTATTCTACAACAGACGTTCCACAAGTGAGGATAGCTAGTCAGTTATCTGATCAGTCTTATTCTACAACAGACGTTCCACAAGTGAGGAAAGCTAGTCAGTTATCTGATCAGTCTTATTCTACAACAGACGTTCCACAAGTGAGGAAAGCTAGTCAGTTATCTGATCAGTCTTATTCTACAACAGACGTTCCACAAGTGAGGAAAGCTAGTCAGTTATCTGATCAGTCTTATTCTACAACAGACATTCCACAAGTGAGGAAAGCTAGTCAGTTATCTGATCAGTCTTATTCTACAACAGACATTCCACAAGTGAGGAAAGCTAGTCAGAAATCTGATCAGTCTTATTCTACAACAGACATTCCACAAGTGAGGAAAGCTAGTCAGTTATCTGATCAGTCTTATTCTACAACAGACATTCCACAAGTGAGGAAAGCTAGTCAGATATCTGATCAGTCTTATTCTACAAGGAACAGGTTCTGAACAAGTGCTAGTCTGATCTTATCTCTTCTGTATTTCTGTCAACACGCGGCAGCTTACAGTTCCGATCTCATTCTTGTGTTGGTTAATAGAACATTGTTCATTCCACGCGCAGTACGAATGAGGAGAAGAGATTTCCAGCCTACCTCTTGCATACTTGGGTTAGAAATGTGAAGTGACAGACATGTTTCACTACTTACTGCCTGCAAAGAACAAGGGTCATTTTCATTCAGAAATACAGAGACAGAGAGATGCATAGAGAGACTGAGAGAGATGCAGAGGGAGACACAAAGAGAGACAGAGAGAGAGATACACACAGAGAGAGAACGATAGAGGCAGAGAGGAGACATAGGAGAGAGAAGAGAGAAACAGAGTGAGAGTGAGATAGAGGCAGAGAAGTGAGATAGGAGGTAGAGAAACACAGAGACAACGAGATAGACAGAGCGAGAGACAGATAAACAGAGAGATAGAGACAGAGAGAGATACAGAGAGAACGAGCAACCAAGAGAGAGAGATAAAAAAAGACAGGGAGAGATACAGGGAGAGAGAGAGAGAGAGCGAGATAAAACGAGAGAGAGAGAGAGAGAGAGCGTAGTGTTAGTTACATTCGTACATCCGCAAATACTGCACGAAGTGTTTGCAACAAGAAATTATTTGTTTGTTTGTTTGTTTGTTTGTCTGTTTGTTTGTTTGTCTGTTTGTTTGTTTGTTATGTCTGGAATTAAAACTTCTTTAAGCCGATGCACTACTTTCAACCTACAGTCGAGTATTTTATTAGTTTTCAATTAATCAAGTGTCATGCCTGCTGGCGTATGCGATCATGTCTCTCCACAACTCTCTCTCTCCAGTAAAGATAATGAGTTCTGAAACAGAGACGGTCTCTGTGTCTAAGTGGTTAAGTCGTCTCTGTGTCTAAGTGGTTAAGTCGTCTCTGTGTCTAAATGGTTAAGTCGTCTCTGTGTCTAAGTGGTTAAGTCGTCTCTGTATCTAAGTGGTTAAGTCGTCTCTGTATCTAAGTGGTTAAGTCGTCTCTGTGTCTAAGTGGTTAAGTCGTCTCTGTGTCTAAGTGGTTAAGTCGTCTCTGTGTCTAAATGGTTAAGTCGTCTCTGTGTCTAAGTGGTTAAGTCGTCTCTGTATCTAAGTGGTTAAGTCGTCTCTGTATCTAAGTGGTTAAGTCGTCTCTGTGTCTAAGTGGTTAAGTCGTCTCTGTGTCTAAGTGGTTAAGTCGTCTCTGTGTCTAAGTGGTTAAGTCGTCTCTGTGTCTAAGTGGTTAAGTCGTCTCTGTGTCTAAGTGGTTAAGTCGTCTCTGTATCTAAGTGGTTAAGTCGTCTCTGTGTCTAAGTGGTTAAGTCGTCTCTGTGTCTAAGTGGTTAAGTCGTCTCTGTGTCTAAGTGGTTAAGTCGTCTCTGTGTCTAAGTGGTTAAGCACTTTGTCTTGTGAGTCGAAGATCATGGGTTCGAATCCGGACTGCGTAGTTCTGTTCGAGAGTGCAGTTTTCCCAGAGACCCTAGGTTGTTACCGGAGCTACGGGTTTGTGCTATGTGCAATACTCTCGGCAGGTGGCGTGCCATTTCTGCGGATAGGGACCGAGTCATATGGGGTAAAACCCGGTGCAATGAAGTAAATCCTTCGACGTTAAAACCCTCTTTTAATCAGTTCTGACGTGGATCTCTTGTCGAACTAATATGTCAGAATCCCGCACAAATTTTCACCATTTTCAAAATTATATCGGGGACCTTCTTCAATGTGCTACGGAGTTCGTGCACTGTCGCTGAGATCTTTTAGTGTAATTAAGACATCGAAACACACATGGTTATTCACTTAAGTGAAATAATGGTGGTCTTATTATCAATCAATCAATCAATCGACGTAGGTCCGCGTTAACTGTAACTTTTTTTGTTATGTGTGTGTTTTTTTTCAGCATTCTTTCAGAATATAATAATTTATAAAATATTCAACTATTTGCTAGCCTGTTCTCCCGCCCCGCTTTAATTAAATTTAACAGATGGTGTACTCTGTCTGTGCACATAGATCTTCCGTCCTTACACCGGATTTAAAAGCAATGTCACGTCGTGACCGCTTGTAATCCGCTTCCGTGTCGGCAACGCCTACTGTTGCAGACGACCGACAATGCCTCATTTAAAATGGCGACTAAGCAAATGTTTGCAAACATCACTCGTGCGAATGTCAAAGACAAGGAGATTTATCGTGCACTGCCCCTGCTGTAAAATAGAACTAAAATTATCCAGAGAAACATGGTTGAGAAATTGACAATTATATTTGAATCACTATGGTTTTACAGGAACTGTTTTCTGAACTCTTCATCTGTGAAAATAAACATGTGTTGTGGAGGTGTCCGGCAAATTGCTTTGGACACTTGTCAAACACATTCTGATATCAATGTCAAACATGGACACTGTCTCAGGGAAAGAAGTGGATAATCATAGTCCCGTGACGGAGATTAAATACTTCAGAAATGTTTTGGAAATAAATAGGAAAACACGTACAACACGAAGAAGAACTAAACAAAAAGTTCCCGTCACAGAAGTAGGTAAACACGTAAAACAAAGTACTACAGTTTTACAAAATACATAAACAGTTGAAGTAGGGTGCTATCTTAGTATGCAAGTAGAGTGCTATCTTTGTATGCTATCTTTGATGATGGTCCTACAATTCCCATTCTCTCATGATGACTGATGATCCATAACATATGGTAATAATATACAAACTCAATGCTTGATGGCATGCGACATGTTTATTGATCTATAAGCATAAACGTTCTTGCTTAAGAACACGTCCATCTGTGTCAATTGTTTATGTTGTCTCCCTATTTTCTCACTGTCCTTAGCAACCGTTACTAAATCGTCACTATTTTACTACACAAAAGCGTCATGTCTCGTAGTTATGTGTTGCACTTCTACATAGAAAGTACAACACATAGTCTCAACCTATTAAATAATCTAATTATCTACACTAACTATCTGGCTAACTGTCCACTTCTCCGCTGCCATCTGGGGAACTATGACACCCCCCTGGAGACCTCGCCATCGTCCCGACGGCGAAATTCCAGAAAAAATCGCACAGGTAGTATTCAGTAGGGTGATTAGAGTGGTGAGAGCTGAAAGGAACTAGTCACTCACGTGTTAACGTGGCTCCACAACAACTAACTATAACAGCCAACCATGGTCGAAAAATCCTGACGGGATCTCAGGAAGACCCAAGTTGAACGAGCAAATGGGAACTAGTCACCACACGTCGTTGAACGTGACTCGTCAACTGGTCAGAGGTGACCATGGCTACAACAACAGTAACCCCTCTGTGCTCTTGTGCAATGAAACCAGTAATAGAAATTAATCAGCATAATTATATTAATCTGGAAAATATGCGCTATGATTCCGACGTCGACCAACAGCATAACACTTGGCAATGTGAGGTGGCTGTACTGGGACATCCAATCCTCACATGAGGTTGTATTGGTTTGATGGCAGCTTGCATCAGTATGTCACTAATCACTATGTCTTTCTTGCATGTCAGAGTCCTGTCACATTATCTGAAATCTCAAACAAAAAAAACAAGTTACAAATCGAAACAAAAGGAAAAACATATATATAACGTTAACTTTTCACGTTATATGTCCTCAACAAGGTAATATCAACCAACCCCCAATGCCAGGAAATAATGAAATTCAACATATGACCAACAACTATGGAACAACATATATGATGCTCAATAGCCAACCTCATATATCAATGTCAACCAACCTCTATGAGATAATTATAATCAGCCTCCCTGTAGCAGAGGAAGGGATCCTAACGATAACCTCAATACTCCCTTTCTCTCATCTTAGAACCGCAATGAAAGAAGTTCACCACGTCGTCATAATAAACATCCATATCACAAAAAAAAACAATGCAAATATTTTTCACAGAATCTCCAACCATGTGGAGTGATATAATATAACCCACCTGGGCTATTGATCATCCACCACTCACCCCAAAGAATATATCAAACAGTATGCAAATTCAATTTGCTTAAAACTCTTCACCACGGAAATCGCTATCATAATTACTACCCAAGTCGCATCTATGTGAAAACCATTTTATACTCTCATCCATTTTGTGCCAACAATGTCCAGACATTGATTGGTTATCTCAAGAAATTTTCACATCTCTTGATGTGGCGGCCAGATATCATCAGCCGAGATTGGCTCGCATCATTAATGGGGACTATAACATAATAGCCTGATTGAATATCGGGTGTCTGTACTACTCGGTACACCTGTTGGGAATAAAGGTTTCTAATTTATTGACCCCCTACTATGGTCTATTCGCCTGCGTACCATACTATCCAAGGGTATAATATCAAATTTTCCTTGTTTAATATCCGCTTGTTTATGGAGACTGGCCAACCTGTCGCTGACCTCCCTATGAGCCTCCGTTAATCTCTTTTCAGGACGGACCAAATAGTCTTTCTCTGCATTGTCAGGATGAAATAAATCTTCAATGATAAAATTTATAGGTAATTGAGGATGTCTACCAAAGAGTAAAAATATGGTGACCACCAGTAGAGTATGGGAGTAATATTGTACCCTAACACTATATTAGGTACATGTCTAGACCATTCCACTTTATCAGACTCCTCTAATGAACGGAGCATAGCTAACAATGTCCTATTAAACCTTTCGCATATGGCATTCCCTCGTGGATTATATGTAGTGGTCTTGGATTTTTTTATCCCATACCTTTGACAGAGTTCAAGAACAATGGAGGACTCAAACCCTTTTCCTTGGTCTGAATGAAATTTACTGGGTATCCCAAAGTCTGGGATCCATCTACTCTGTATGACTTCTGCCACTGTTTTTGCAGTTTGGTCAATAGTGGGGTAAGCAACCACATACTTAGTAAACACATCAGTCATAATCAAGATATGTTTAAACCCATAGGAATCTCTTGGAAGTTCAACAAAATCCATGGCAACCATCTCCAACGGACGGTTGGCTACACATATGACCGTGGTAGTTGTAATCTTCTTTAGAGGTTTAGACATTACAAATGGAACAAGATTTCACCAAATTATTGACATCCCCAGTCATTCCACACCAAAAAAATCGAGATTTTAATAATGCTAATGTCCTATCACGCCCTTGATGACCGATTTCGTGAATAGCAGTCAATACAATCGGTCTTAAGACGTGAGGTACAATAATTTTTAATCCATCACACTCATTATCCTCATCCTTCTAATACAAAGTATTCCTCTTCGAATGCACAACTTATCATGATGTGACCACAGTCTCTTAGCTTCCGGAATCCACCAGGTCGTGATCACGGGAGCATCTGTTTCAAGCTTTTAGTACTACCTGAAGCACCAAGTCCTGTTGCTGCAATTGTTGTATTTCTTTCAAACCATAAGTGACATGTTGTTTCTTTGCGGTAGTTCCCATCATCTCTACAGTCAAATCACGACTGTAAGAAGGTGTTAAAACAGCAAGGTTGATTCCAATATCCTCATCTTCAGACAAGGCATCATAATGCGTTTCGTCCTGTGTCTCGGGCAGGGGATACCGTGATAAAAAATCGGCATTTTTGTTTAATATACCTTTACGATGTTTGATTTCGTAATCAAACACAGCCAACTGAGATAGCCACCTTTGTTCAATGGCCCTCAGATGCCTTATTTGAAAAAGTCAAACCCTTATTATCAGTAAAAACAGTCACTTTGTTACCTAATAGATAGGAACAGAAACTTTTCAGTTATAGCCCATTTCAAACCCAACAATTCTAGTTTAAAACTGCTCTTTATGTTTTTATCTTCTCTGCGGAGAGTCCGACTGGCATAAGCTATTACTTTACATTGAGAATTCTGCTGCTGGCTCAACACAGCTCCTAGACCACTAAAAGACGCATCAATGTCCAAGATAAATGGACTGCCAAATCAGGAATCCCAGAATGGGTGCAGAAATCAATTTAGATTGAAGATCTCGAAAGAACTTTCACAATCACTACTCCAATGAAACTTAAACGAGCCAGTGGTTAAATGTCGTTTCGATTCACGAGGTAAACCAGAAGGATGGCATTCATTTACCAAATCCAATAGAGGTTTGGCAATCTGTGAGAATCGGAGTATAAATTTTCTATAATACCCCGCCATGCCCAGAAAGGCCCTCACTTGCTTTACGCTAGTGGGTATGCTAAGATTCTGTATGGATGATACCTTGGATTGCTGTGTAGCAACGCCATTTCCTGAAATAGTGTGACCTAAAAAATCAACAGAATCCCTGCAAAAAACACATTTATTAGGGTTAACTTTTAGACCTATAGATCTTATCCTTTCCAACACATTACCTAAACGAATCAAATGGTCATCAAAATCTGTTGAAAAAATCAACATATCATCTAAATATACTAGTAAAGATTTAAACATAAAATCTGACATTGAGTTTTGCATTAGGCGTTGAAAAGTGCCAGCAGAATTAGTCAATCCCATTGGCATTCTTGTATATTCATACAATCCAAAAGGTGTACAAAATGCCGTTTTATCTATGTCTTCCTGTTTCATTGCCACTTGGTAGTATCCACTGGTTAAATCCAGAGTGGTAAACAACTTTGCACCATTCAGGGAGTCAAGTAGTCATAATGCGGTAGGGGTAGCATCCTTAATAGTCTTTTTGTTTAACTCACGATAATCTACACAGAGGCGCAAAGTTCCGTTCTTCTTCTTAACTAATACTACTGGCGCAGCCCAGGGGCTGACGCTTCTCCGAATGACCTGTTTCTGTAGGAGATCCGTAATATGGTTCTGCACCTCTGTATAGAATGCAGGCGGAATCCGCCTGTATGGCAATTTAATAGGGTTGGTATCCTGTAAACGAATCTCGTGCTGAACTTTGTCAGCATAACCTACATCAAAATCATTATACGAAAATACATCATCATATCTACTCAATAGGGACAACATTGCAGCTTTTTGATTAGGGGATCCATACATCCTACTCAGATCGAATCGGCTTGATCCAATGTTTATGTTCGATGGCCCAGAAATCCCAAACTTTCCACCAACAGAAACTGCACATTCCACTGAGTTCATAGAGACGACATTAAAATTCACATCATTAGAAGAATCAATTTGACAAATGTTGCCTACAACTGTCCCATTGGAAAGGAAAACATCTTCATTTGCAATATTCAAAATATGAATAGCACAAATTCCTCTATTTAAATCAGTAACAGTATTGCAACACACAATACCCTTTCGAAGCAAAGAACGGTTGGATTCGAAATGACTGGCGACCCATACTAATCCACCTTTAACTCTAACCCATATTACTCCCAGTGAACTAGCTTTAATATGCGACTTCTTTCCCTTAGCAGACCAAATAAAGGCTGGAAGAGAAGACGGTACCACTTTATCAGGTACGGACTGGATAGAAGGACCTAGAATTGGTCGAAACAACTGCAGACGGCTAAGAATATTCGTCCCAATAATAGCATTATAATCACCACCATTATGAGATGGGGTATCTTTAAAGACATAGAATCCACAATTCGTAAGATAAGTATTATAAAGTTCAATATTGACAATAACATGCCCTAAGTAAGGTATATGAAGTCCATTTGCAGCTTTTAGCTGCACCCAATTATCCCCATTTAGACTAGACTCTGGAAAATACATACGAAATGCACTTTCGGTCAGAGCTGAAACCTGAGACCCAGTGTCAATAAGACACCTAAACACATTTCCCCTTATCCACATATCACGCAGTAGTTGGTTTCCTACCATCTTTTGTTCTGGGCCTGTTCTTGGCACTCCAGGGTCGTGCCCTCTCCTGAGTGGCACCCGTTTAAATTATTAACCCTACAAGCCTGTACCCCATGACCATCACAAGCAAAATCACGAGCAGCGGAGCGTGAGGATATCCATCATTTCCACCCTGGAAGCGGGAGTAAGTTACAATTACCAGGACGCACTGGAGTAATCAGGACGGTGGCCCCGAGGCTCATTCACATTCCTGACCATCCTGGACTCGAGGTTGTCCACACGCCGCCCCAATCGATCCAAATTCCTAGAATCCATCCCAGGGATGGGATTGGACTCCCATCGCAACGCCTCATCTCTGCATTGCAGGAAGGTGGTGGAGGGTGCTCCTGCAACTTTGGACATAAGCATGCTGGAACACAACCTGTTACTAAGGGATGCCACAAAGTGATCCCGAAGATTGTTGGGATCCAGGGAGATCGATCCTCCCTGACCTGAGCCGCGGTGACTTTCATGAATAGCTCCGCTATCCGATGGGAATAGTCAAGGCACATCTCTTCGCATTCTGAGAAGCGAAGAAAGCGAACAGTAGCGCATGAGCTGATCTATTGTCACCAAACACCCCAGGAGGCCTGTCAACAGGGACTCTGGGTCCTTCACCGTCATCATTTGTATGGCAAGTTCCCTACGGACTGAATCGGAGACGTGCTCGAAAAGCGCATTGACCCTATCCTGACCTTCCAGCCCATAGTACGTCCAGTAATGTCGAATGTCCCGCTCAAACTCATCCCCAGAGGGACCATCACGAACCCCAAATGTCCGTGGGGGCCGACATGGAGGACGAGGGACGTTCCATGCAGTAGGATAAGACGGCACAGGAACAGATGAACAGCCATATCCATCCAAAACCGGAGATTCCACTAAGGCTGCGGGAGGCGCCAGTACAGGAGGCAGTACCTCCAACGTCGCATCCTCACCGGCCCTATTTCCTCTAGTGCCTCTGTGAGACATTCGTTAAAAATACATCAATCGCGATCACGCGATAAAGCTAGAGAAATAGATAATCACCCGTATGAACGAGCACAATCTGTATAAGTAATTATTATTAAAATAACAATATACAAAAAATGCTGCAACTGGAGGTATCAACTGTAAGAGGAATCAAAAATCCACATTAGCATATATAGCAAATTAAAAGTATGGAAAGAGCCAGAAAATCATACTTACTTAAAAATATAGAATGCACGCATAGCAATCAATGCTTAATAAACAACGTTCAATGTGCAATGTTCATAGGTCAATGTTCATTGTTCAATTTTCAACACTCCACAGCAGGCATATCAAATTTGATCGTAGTAAATATGGATAATCCACAAGGTGAAACATCCAATGTCATCAATAGTTGCAGTAACATGTGTGTATAGTCTATTAGTAAAAGTTCCTCACTTCGAACAGCAAAATTCCCAGTGCATAGCCAGTCGTAGCAAGATATAAGTAAAGTCATTCTAAAATCATTCATCCTCAAAAGGGCAATCTCCATCGGTGTCGACCAGGCAAAGTAATAAGTGTGTAAAGTTCAGTAGAAACCATGCACAATGAAAAATGCAATGTCCATATGTAAATTCCAGAGGTCCCAGAGTGTTAAAGTAGCATATATGAAAAATCAAATGGAATGAAAGTATCCTCCAAGGTTCATTCTTTTCAGCGAGGTTTGGCGGTATATATGTAAAAATCAATTATAAACACATTCATCTTCCAACCATCGTAAGGGAAGTGAGTAGAAAACAGCAGATCAAAATATGATGGATCCGCACCATGTAGAACAGGTAATATTGGTTCAAGGTCGTCGAAGCAGAAACCAGAACATACATGAGTACTTGATCGTCGGATGAGCACTCCTGCGCCTTTACGCAGAGAAGGGCAAAGAACAGGACAAAATTTATGCCCTATGTCTAACAATAATTGATAGTAAATCCTGAATGGTTGTTAATCACGCCGACTAGCCTTCATAGCTGGAAAAACGATGAACAGGAGTGGCATTATGACGCCACAATAGAACGAGAGCATAGGCGATGTAAAACTCCATAACAGTTCTCAGTTGGAAAGACATACTTGATTTAATATAAAGGAAGTAATTAACTCACGTTCTGGTCCACGAATTGACTGGGCAGATCTTATTTTGAAATCTGGACACCATTGAAGTAGGGTGCTATCTTAGTATGCAAGTAGAGTGCTATCTTTGTATGCTATCTTTGATGATGGTCCTACAATTCCCATTCTCTCATGATGACTGATGATCCATAACATATGGTAATAATATACAAACTCAATGCTTGATGGCATGCGACATGTTTATTGATCTATAAGCATAAACGTTCTTGCTTAAGAACACGTCCATCTGTGTCAATTGTTTATGTTGTCTCCCTATTTTCTCACTGTCCTTAGCAACCGTTACTAAATCGTCACTATTTTACTCACACAAAGCGTCATGTTCGTAGTTATGTGTTGCACTCTACATAGAGAGTACAACACATAGTCTCAACTATTAAATAATCTAATTATACTACACTAACTAT
This sequence comes from Arion vulgaris, assembly GCA_020796225.1. Taxonomy (NCBI): domain Eukaryota; kingdom Metazoa; phylum Mollusca; class Gastropoda; order Stylommatophora; family Arionidae; genus Arion; species Arion vulgaris. Next base: position 20,686,451 of record CM036776.1, read on the forward strand.
CTGGCTAACTGTCCACTTCTCCGCTGCCATCTGGGGAACTATGACACAGTGACGATAAACAGCAACGTTTCGACCAAAGGCCTTTATCAAGCAAACAATACAACAAGAATGACGAATTTCGAGGAACACTACAAATGGACGATTACATGTGGAAACATAAACCTATCTGATGAAAATCTGGGATCCAGTTTTACCTGCAGTCTCCACCCTTTTTCGATAATCGTCACAGAAGTAGAGGTTTTATTTTTTTTTAAACTCCCAGGAATTATTAGTTTATTTCGAACTTTATCTTATATTGAGTTGGGAAGGGGAAGGAGTACCTGGATTTCTTGAAGACCCAGAAATCTCCAACAACTCTAGGCGTGCAGTTTTTTTTTCTTCGATCGTTCTTTACGGTCATTTTGATCACTCTTATTATGGTATATAAACAGCATTTGTCAAGAATAGTAAAAACTACTGGATTCTCCGAAAAGAGTTAATTCTTATTTTTCATGTTTGTTGGCCTACACGATCTAATATAACCAATAAAATATAACCTTAGGTTGAAAGGGTTGTGTCTCGGCTTAAAGAGTCTTTAATCCCCTACTTAACAAACAAACAAACGGTGGAACGTTAAGCCCCTACGAGTGAAGGACAAGCGCATTCGGCGTTTCTGTGTTTTAAGGCCTTTAGGCGTGTAGCGATATGCTTAGTGTTGCGGAAGACAGAAGGAGAAGATGTTGGATGGCCTGACATCATGGTTCGACAAAGATTGGCTTCAGAACTAATTACATGCACCAAGCAAAGAGAGTTGGGGAGAGACATGATCGACTACACCGGCAGACATGGCACTTGATTGATTGATTGAGTGTTGCGGAGACTCCGCCTCAGGTAGAGTCTAGACAAGTATCTGAAGTCGAAGGATTGACTTCATTGCACCGGGTTTTACCCTACTGGCTCGGTCCTCTCCGCCGACTTGGCCCGCTATCTGCCTCAGAGTATTGCCCAAAGCACGAACTCCGTAGCTCCGACAACAGGTAGAATCTATTTTTTACAACTGTAGTACTCCTTCATTTCTAGCGCTGAAATTGCTCTAAAAACATCACTCATTGACAACGCTGGTCAATCTGCACGTGATTATAGTCTGATGGCTACTTCTACGATTGTTCTAGGACAACCACCCATTGACCACTCTATGTGACAGTTGTGTGATTTTCGCCAGAGAAGGTACTGAGCAATCACCTGCACGGATAGACGAATAATGTTCGCTCAAACGATCAAATGTGACAGTTTATTAAAAGAAACTGTTAGGAGATATTCAAAATGTATTGCTCAAAACTGATGTACCGGGCAGAACAAGGCAGATATGTTCACTGCGAAACAATATCATCATCATCACAAAAAAAGTTAGCGATTTTGTGGTTATGCCTACGTTAAAACCTTTCAAGCCGAGGCATGGCCTTTCAACATAAGGACAAACCTTGTTTTGGTTATATCAGTGCGTGTAGATAATAAACAGGAAAAAGAAGAATTAACTCCTTCCGGAGAGTGTAAGTTATATTAATAAAAGTTAGTGAGTGAACGAAGACGGGTCTACATATCTCCACCTCTGCACTGTCAGTGTCGGCCCTGTCAATGTCTATGGATGTGAGTCATGGAAAATGACCATAGCCCACAAATCAGAAGGAAAGTTGTCAAGGAAACAAGACGAGACAGGGTCAGGAAAGAGGAAAAACATAATGACCTGAGCGTCCTACCCGCTCCAGACATGATCTGTCTTAGTGAAAGTGTTTCTGTCATGTCTGTAAAATGAGAGTACGTCAATACAGCAACAAGCCTGGGAAGTAAAGTATTACTAAACTACTAGGTACAACTAGAACTATTACTTACTACTAAACTACTAGGTACAACTAGAACTATTATTTACTACTAAACTAATAGGTACAACTAGAACTATTACTTACTACTAAACTACTAGGTACAACTAGAACTATTACTTACTACTAAACTACTAGGTACAACTAGAACTATTACTTACTACTAAAGTCCGCTCCTATGTTGTCGGGGCTTGCAAGGGGAGCAAAGAATAACAACACTGCTACCTACAAGGCATGTCGTAAGAGGCGAGTGAGGTATGGTCCTAGGAAAGCAACCCCAGTAAATCTTCTTCTTCTTCGAACGCTCTATATGTACACATATCGACCACTTGTTAATCACTCTGTGTGATATATATGTGATCTGAGCCTACGAGCGATTGTACGTTGGGCCAGTTATGCGCCTACAAGTAGGTCAGCACATCTGATTTCTGCAATGCTTTTATTTACTAGAGTAACTTGTTAGCTCTTACATCAGTCGCATCTTACGACATGACTTGTAGGTTACAGTAGTTTTATTTTTGGTTTCCTTTCTGGGCCACGGCACCACGTGGCGCCTAGTAAATAAAAGCGTCGTAAAAATTCTAATTTCTCTTCCATTATGAAGGTTTGTTGTTTCCGATACAGGACTATATTCATGAACTTTATATGTTTCTATACTTTCATCGATTGAAAAGTTTTCATTCATTTGTCAAATTTCTTCAGCCAAGAGAAAAAAATGACATTATAAATATGAAATTTCTTCATCTGTAACTGAAGTAGTCGCCCGAGTGGTTACCGGGACCTAAATTTGGGATGTAAAGAATAGAACCACTGTTACCTGCCACGCATGTCGTAAAAGGAGAGTAAGGAGGTTTGGCTGAAATCGGATGCACGTGTCCTAAACGTGTAGAAGTCTAGGCGTTTAGGGGCCTACCAAACCAATGTGCAACATATACACATTCTTGGCAAAGATCGAACATATCACAAAGAGTGATCAAAATTTGTCGTAAAGAACGAACGAGAAGAAGAAGACTGAAGTAGTTGTTAATCTTATTACTCAAGTATAATAGAAATCATGGATTATAGTTGGTTTGTTTGTTCCTTTCGTGCCAAAGACGGCACATAGGGCAGAGGTTTTAGATCTCCATGTGATGCGGTTCGTTGCTAGCAGTTGGAGATCTCGTATGGTTTTACATCCCAATATTTTACTTTCTTGTTGGATAGTTCTTTGTAGGGTGGTCTTAGATCTTCCACGTTTTCTTTTCCCAACTGGTGACCACATAAGGACTTGTCGATTTAGTCTCTTTTCGTCTGCTCTAAGAACATGACCTAAATATTTCCACCTTCGTTTCCTTATAATATTTGATATGGGTTGTTGGTGTGTTCTATCTCTCACTGTGTTGTTAGAAACGAAATCACTCCATTTTACCTTTAGGAACAAGGAACTCATGGATTCTAACCTGGCGTAGATCAATTATTTTATTTTACATCTGTTTGATATCTAATCCTGGAGTAATAAACGTTATTCTATATTTTCTATTTCCCTCCGCTAATTAATATGACGATGAAGTTTGTAATAAGAATATGTTACAAGATCTAGATATTAAATTCATCAATCAGCGAACATATTGTGACAACTTTCTCTATTAATTCATATGGAGGTAGATTTGTATTCTGTATTTCTTTTACGTTTCTAATAATATGTCTTCTTCTTGTTTGCGATCGCTATGCTATTTTAATGATTATACTGTTAGACGCGTTCTTATGATGAAGTAGACTGTTGTCTGGAGCTCATCTCTGGTGCCATGTAGTTTTGAATGTAGTGTTGTGTTGTAGGGTCAGCATTATAATATGTAATATTACTTCTTTAGGAAACTTTTCTTCAATTCCCTTCTTTATTATCTAATATATCGGTTGATAAAGCGACTTTCCAAACACATATAACTGATTAAAATCTAACTACCCGTTTAAAAGCATGTTTAAAAGTAATCAAGTTTTACCACACACAGAATCACCAATAATTAGACCTCTTATGTTTTTTGGTACCAAAGGATCATTATTTCTTTCTGTCAAGTTTTCATTCACGTCAAGATCTTCAGTTCCTTGACATTTTGAAAGGAAAAATTTATCACAAAAAAACATAACCACCAGTTAACATGACAAAACTAGCGCTTCTTAAAGATCGATTCTTAGATACACATAGCAACCGGTAAACATATCAAGAAAAGTAATTATATCTCTATTTTTAAAATGTTATATTTTTATTGTTTAAAATGTGAAAATGCAAATAATTAAAAGAATGATGTGTTAATATAATACGTCTACCGTCAACACATAAATGTACATATTATCATCACAGTTTTTAAATATACTTCTTTCTTTATATGAATTTAATTTATTAATAAAATCATTAACCTTTTTCTTTCTTATTCCGCTTATGTTTACCGGTTGCTATGTGTATCTAAGGAGTGATCTTTAAGAAGTGCTAGTTTTGTAATGTTAACTGGTGGTTATGTTTTTTTTGTGTTAAATTGTTCCTTTCAAAATGGAAATTTAGTAACTTTTAATTCAAGAGATTCATAGAATATTCCAATTTGATGACGAATAACATATTTTATTTTTAAATTTCAAACTAATTTAGAATTTTACCTAGTTTTTCCTCTTCCAATAATTTTATTTGATAAGGATTTAAATCTTCTTTCTTAATAACTATACTTTTATGAGCTAATACTTTCATGAGCTAATACTTTCATGAACTAATACTTTCATGAACTAATACTTTCATGAACTAATACTTTCATGAGCTAATACTTTCATGAGCTAATACTTTCATGAGCTAATACTTTCATGAGCTAATACTTTCATGAGCTAATACTTTCATGAGCTAATACTTTCATGAACTAATACTTTCATGAACTAATACTTTCATGAACTAATACTTTCATGAACTAATACTTTCATGAACTAATACTTTCATGAGCTAATACTTTTATGAGCTAATACTTTCATGAGCTAATACTTTCATGAACTAATACTTTCATGAACTAACTCTTTCATGAACTAATACTTTCATGAACTAATACTTTCATGAACTAATACTTTCATGAGCTAATACTTTTATGAGCTAATACTTTCATGAGCTAATACTTTCATCATCTATTACTTTCATGAACTAATACTTTCATGAGCTAATACTTTCATGAACTAATACTTTCATGAGCTAATACTTTCATGAGCTAATACTTTCATCATCTATTACTTTCGTGAACTAATACTTTCATGAGCTAATACTTTCATGAACTAATACTTTCATGAACTAATACTTTCATGAGCTAATACTTTCATGAGCTAATACTTTCATGAGCTAATACTTTCATCATCTATTACTTTCATGAACTAATACTTTCATGAGCTAATACTTTCATGAGCTAATACTTTCATGAGCTAATACTTTCATGAACTAATACTTTCATGAGCTAATACTTTCATGAACTAATACTTTCATGAGCTAATACTTTCATGAACTAATACTTTCATGAACTAATACTTTCATGAACTAATACTTTCATGAACTAATACTTTCATGAACTAATACTTTCATGAACTAATACTTTCATGAACTAATACTTTCATGAGCTAATACTTTTATGAGCTAATACTTTCATGAGCTAATACTTTCATGAACTAATACTTTTACGAACTAACTCTTTCATGAACTAATACTTTCATGAACTAATACTTTCATGAACTAATACTTTCATGAACTAATACTTTCATGAGCTTATACTTTCATGAACTAATACTTTCATGAACTAATACTTTCATGAACTAATACTTTCATGAACTAATACTTTCATGAACTAATACTTTCATGAGCTAATACTTTCATGAGCTAATACTTTCATGAGCTAATGGATATTTATTTATGTTATGTTTGACTTCTGTGTAGTCTAGATTGTATTCTATTGTAGAACCTCTTCCTTCTGGAATCTTCTTATAATAATTAGAATCTTCTTCCCATATAAACTCTCCAGTTGGAAGTGGTTGAGACATTGACCATCCATATAAACTCTCCAGTTGGAAGCAGTTGAGACATTGACCATCCATATAAACTCTCCAGTTGGAAGTGGTTGAGACATTGACCATCCATATAAACTCTCCAGTTGGAAGCAGTTGAGACATTGACCATCCATATAAACTCTCCAGTTGGAAGTGGTTGAGACATTGACCATCCATATAAACTCTCCAGTTGGAAGTGGTTGAGACATTGACCATCCATATAAACTCTCCAGTTGGAAGTGGTTGAGACATTGACCATCCATATAAACTCTCCAGTTGGAAGTGGTTGAGACATTGACCATCCATATAAACTCTCCAGTTGGAAGTGGTTGAGACATTGACCATCCATATAAACTCTCCAGTTGGAAGTGGTTGAGACATTGACCATCCATATAAACTCTCCAGTTGGAAGTGGTTGAGACATTGACCATCCATATAAACTCTCCAGTTGGAAGCGGTTGAGACATTGACCATCCATATAAACTCTCCAGTTGGAAGTGGTTGAGACATTGAACATCCATATAAACTCTCCAGTTGGAAGTGGTTGAGACATTGACCATCCATATAAACTATCCAGTTGAAAGCGGTTGAGACATTGAACATCCATATAAACTCTCCAGTTGGAAGCGGTTGAGACATTGACCATCCATATAAACTCTCCAGTTGGAAGTGGTTGAGACATTGACCATCCATATAAACTCTCCAGTTGGAAGTGGTTGAAACATTGACCATCCATATAAACTCTCCAGTTGGAAGCGGTTGAGACATTGACTATCCATATAAACTCTCCAGTTGGAAGTGGTTGAGACATTGACCATCCATATAAACTCTCCAGTTGGAAGTGGTTGAGACATTGACCATCCATATAAACTCTCCAGTTGGAAGTGGTTGAGACATTGACCATCCATATAAACTCTCCAGTTGGAAGTGGTTGAGACATTGACCATCCATATAAATAATTCTCATCAAGATATGTCAGAAAATTTATTTTTAAGAAATTTACTAATATCAAGCTTCTCATCATTTTTCTTTTTTGTTTCTTGGCATATTTTATTGCTTCATCTTTTTTCAAAATTATCAATAATTATATTTCCGCCATTATAATTTGGAGTTTGCTTATTAAATTTGTGAACATATCTACTTCATAAAACACCAGAAAATCTTCCTTTTCCTTTTTCTTGTAAATCCGCCCTTATCAATTTGTATATTAACATCTATATCTTTAAGAGCTAATACGTCTGTGTGGTGCCGAGTCTCAAGAGGAAAGCAAAGAATAGTATCACTGCAACCTATAATGCATGTCGTAAAAGGCGACTGATGTAGGCCCTAAGGATGCTACACTAGTAAATAAAAAAACAGCGCAGGCATCGGATGTGCTGGCGTTTGTTTATACCGATGGTTCAGTAATTCGTCAGCAACGATATGCGTTAGATTTTTCAGCACACTGAGGAGGAAAAATAATAATAGAGGCCAGTAGGGCCTACGCGACAACCACAAGTAGTTTGACAATGGAGGTAACGGCAGTTAGAGGTGGTGATGTGGTTGGCATCTTATAACTACTCTCGTATTTTCATACTCAGTGACTCCATGAGCATGATTCGTAAAGACGGAACAGGAATGTTGAGACGAAACTAGGTGGAGGTACTGATACAGACAGGGATCAGAGAAATCACTTTTATTTTCCAACCTGCTCTTTACGATTTTCAAGTGCCAAACGTTCTTTTACCTTCTCAGCTTCAACACGGGTCGTGACTTATAATCACCTCTCCAACATACACGCACACACACATACACACACATACATCCACACACATACACGCACACACACATACACACACATACATCCACACACATACACGCACACACACATACACACACATACATCCACACACATACACGCACACACACATACACACACATACATCCACACACATACACAGACACATAATAAGAATACATTAAATGATATTTGTAATATCTTTATTCTTATGGAACTGATGACGAATTGAATAACAATCTCTTCTTTTTCTTCTTCTTCTTTGTGTTCGTTCTTTACGATCATTTTTAATCTTAGTAATATTTTAGATCTTTGTCAAGAACGTGTATAAGTTGCACATTGGTTTGGTAGGCCCCTAAACGCATAAACTTCTACACATTTCGGACACGTACATCCGACTTCATCCAAACATCTTTGGTCGCCTCTTACGACATGCGTGACATGTAACAGTGGTTCTATTCTTTACGCCCCAAATATGGACCCCGGTAACCACTCGGGCGGAAAACTATCTAACATGCATTGCCTAATGGGCCCTGCCGATACGCGTAGGATGCAGTGTTTCCCCATCTCACACGACCACTGTGTTTGTGTTCTGGTCTCGATCATGGTATGTTGCCAAACCATCCAGGTTTTTGCTCTCTTTGTCTTCCCCTTGTCCTTTCTGGCCAAGCCATCCAGGTTGTCCTCTCTTGTCTTCCCTTGTCCTTCCTCCATCAAGCTCGCCAGTTGTCACAATTTTCCATCTTTATCAGCTGCAGTAGTAATAGTAGCCTGACGCTGGCGTTTTCAGAAAGCTGGAAGAAACTGCGCAGCTTTGAGTATCTCATTAATGCATGTCGTCTTTAACTAGTTTTCTAGATTTCTATTATTTTCACCTTTTTTTAAAGTTCAAGTTTCAGTGTGTTTGGCCGATGGCGATGTCGTGATCGTTAATCTAGGCTTTTGCTTGTTAAAATCTGCCAAGTTGTCGGTAGTCTCTGGCTGCAGATGATGAAAATCTGAAATCCACATCTGCGTTATTACAGGGTTTATCTTTGTTTTCCTGTAATCACTGATGTCATCTTCAGGAAAATAAAAATCGATTAAATGAAGTGCAGATGTGTGCATGCTTGGAACGGATTGCTTAAAGAAATTCGTAATTAGTGCAACGGTTCTTAAACTACATGCTGTGTGTGACAATGGTTGTTTTGATTAACATACTGCCGAAGTAGTTACATTTGTTGTGTATTTATATTATCCATTGGTGGAAACGTTGCTGTGTATTCTTCTTCTTTGCGTTCGTTCTTTACGCTCAATTTTAATCACGCTTTGTGATATGTTTGATCTTTGCCAAGAATGTGTATACGTTGCACATTGGTTTGGTAGGCCCTAAACGCATAGACTTCTACACGTTTAGGACACGTGCATCAGATTTCACCAAACCTCCTTAGTCGCCTCTTACAGTGGCAGGTAACAGTGGTTCTATTCTTTACACCCCAATTTGGGCACCGTAACCGCTCGGGTGGTTGCTGTGTATTGTTTTTGTATTTTGTAAAACTACAGTATTTTGTTTTTACCTTTACCTCTGAAGTTGGAGAATGTATAGCGAGGGACACTGATAATAAAGAGGAGCAGGGCTTCACGCAAAAATCAAACAGAAGCACAGTACCAGGCAAATGACTGTGCTTAAATTTTTAGCGAGCGAATGTAAGAAAAAGAGGATGAATGACGTTTGAGATGTATTTAGAAAATTATCTGAAGGGTCTTCGATAGTAAACTTGATAACAGGCTGCGCTAATGAACACGTGCCGTGGAAGTTCCTAGATTTTAGATGTGTTTCCTCGGGGGACTGCCTAGAGTAGTTGATAGTAGCACGGCCTGCTAGCTGTGAGACGCCTCATAGCTCGGGTTCGAACCTACTGTCCGGCATTTGTTCGAGTCCCTGGTCTTACTCAGGACGATAACATGAGTACCTCTGAAGTCGGAGAAAATCTGCCTGTATGGCGAGGGAATACTAATTACGAGTACATTGAGCACACGGCTGCCAGTGTAAAGTAATTTACAATGTGCACGCTGCTGCCATTGTTAGAAATTGGAAAAACGGATTTTCACGCAAAAATCAGTTTCAGAGATGAAACTTCGTCTGAGTTGAAAGCGACGAAAAAAAAAAAAAAAAAAGATGTGTTTCCTCAAACAGTTTGGTGTGCAGACATGCGTTTGGACTTCATGAAACCTTCATCATTTTCTTGGAGATGTAAATTACAGGAACCTCTGAAGTTAGAGTAATGCTCGCCTAAATGATGAGGGACACTGGTGATAAGGAAAAGCCTACCAGCAAAAAAGTCAGGCCATAATAGATTCCATGGCTATGCCTGAATTCATAGCAGGCGGAGAAAAAAAACACACGCTATAAGCCAAAAAAGTACAATAAACCAAAAAAGCACCATAAACCAAAACAGCACCATAAACCAAAAAAGCACCATAAACCAAAAAAGCACCATAAACCAAAACAGCACCATAAACCAAAAAAGCACCATAAACCAAAACAGCACCATAAACCAAAAAAGCACCATAAACCAAAAAAGCACCATAAACCAAAAAGCACAAAAAACAAAAAGAGCTAATAAAGCAAAAATGTCTCTGATTTTATAAGTTATTGTTTATGTTGAAGCTTAACAAAGTGAAACAAAAGTTCAACATTCAGGCCAAAAAAAATACTTTAATTGAACCTTTTATCTTCAAATTACATCGAGGACCCTCGCTGGTGCTACGGAGTTCGTGCACTGCAGCTGAGATTTTCCTGTGTAAGAAAGCAACCGGAGCATACATGGTTACTCACCGAAGTCTGTGTTTCTGTCTGGTATACACACTGAGCAGGCTTTATTCTGTGCATGTGATGGTTGAGCTTGCAGAGACCTGTTCTTATGCGAAAGATTGGTGAGTGTTGTTTTCTGTTTAGTCTGCTGATGGGATCTTGTGGGTGTTTGCTGTGAGTTTATCCAACCTTCCAGTTATCCATGTTTCTGAGAGTGAAGAACTATATTTTAACAACTCTGAAATGGGAGAAGGCACGCCTGTGTGGCGAGAACACTGACAATATGGAAAGCAAGCCTTCAAGCAAACATAAATCAGAAATGCCATACCAGACACCTCGACTACGCTTGAATACATTTTTTTTTTTCGATCCAGAAGCACTTGAGCTTTTCAGCTCTTCGGCTCGGTGCCATGGACATCGTAAATCTGGGAAATCTGACTTTTTCTGCCATCCAGCGGAATTGAATCAGCACACACAGAGGGATAGTCACCCGTAGTCCAACGCGCTACGAACACGCTGGCAGACGGGCTCTTGAATACATAAACGAATCTAGAACGCAGAAAAAGAAGAATATTCTAACCGTCTTTCTAAAAGTTGTAGTTTAGACAGTTTGGCGCCCGTGTGTTGGCTGGGTTCGCAAAGGGGAGCAAAGAATAGTAACACTGTGACCTACAAAGCATGTCGTAAGAGGCGACAGAGATAGGGTCTAGGAAGCTACTCTAGTACATAAAAATACGTACACAGAAATCGGATGTGCTGGCCTACTTGTAGGCGCATAATTGGTACAACGTACAATCGCTCTTAGGCTCAGATCACATACAGATCACAAAGAGTGGTTTAACAAGTGGTGGATATCGAGTGTTGGAAGAAAAAGAAAAGACAGTTTGGAACCCTGATTTCGAATGTCTAGAGATACACCAATCGTTGGTCATCATTAGAACCCAGAAATCGAGCTGTTAGCCTTAGGATTAAGGACCACGGGGTTATTAGTGTGCAGTGATGATGTGTCCACGTTGCAATAGAGATTTGCATTGTTCAATAGCTTGAAGGGTCATCGTAGTCGTTAGAGTTGAGAGTTGATGGAGAACGATTGGATTGCGAGGGGGAATTGAGATGATGACGGAATGAATAATAAAGAAATAAAAGAAGAAAGGATAGAGGGAGTGGCGTGAGATCGTTATTTTATCGCTAGTATGAGGAATGAAATGTGTGGACGAAATTAAAAAATGAAAGATTATTGTTATCATGTGCCGTGCCGGTTGGCATGAAGATCGTGAATCTCCACAAACGCTTGTCTTTGCTGTTGACTGGCAGTTCGGATGTTGACAATGTTCCATGCCATGAAACCAGACTGCCCATAATTTTTCTCTCTCTCTCTTCTCTCTGTCCGTTCTCCGGGTTAAGCCCTTGTCTTGCGTTCAGAAGGTCGTGGCATCGAATCCGGACAGCGCCGTTATGTTCACGAGTGCATATTTACCAGAGATTCCTAGGATTATTGCTGGAGCTATGGAGTTCGTGCAAAATTCTCGGCAGATGACGGGCAATTTCTGCGAAGAGGGACCGAGGAGCTACAGAGTTCGTGCTTTGTGCAATACTCTCGGCAGATAGCGTGCCTCTTCTGCGGAGAGGGACCGAGGTATATGAGATAAACCCTGGTGCAATGAAGTCTTCTTGAACCTCCATATCGACCACTTGTTAACCACTATGTGTGATTTGTATGTGATCTGAGCCTTTTAAGAGTGTTGTACAAGTAGGCCAGCACATCCGATTTCTGGATGCTTTTTATTTACTAGGATGCTTCCCTAGGTCCTACGTCAGTGCCTTTTACGCCCGAGTGGTTACCTGGGCCCAAATTTGGGGTGTAAGAATAGAACCACTGTTACCTGCCATGCATGTCGTTAGATGCGATTTAAAGGGGGTTTGGCTGAAATCGGATGCACATGCCTAAACATGTAGAAGTCTATGCGTTTAGGGGCCTACCAAACCAATGTGCAACGTATACACGTTCTTGGCAAAGATCAAACATATCACAAAGTGTGATTAAAATTGGTCGTAAAGAACGAACGCAAAGAAGAAGTCACCGTTTACAACATGCCTTGTAGGCCACAGTGGTACTATTCTGTGCTTCACGTGCTGGTCCCGGTACCACATGGACGGCAGTGAAGTCAATTCTTCAACTTAAGATCATTTAGTTGTCCCTAGATTCTAGCTTTATCTGTTGTCCCTAGATTCTAGCTTTATCTGTTGTCCCTAGATTCTAGCTTTATCTGTTGTCACAATGTTGTCCCTAGATTCTAGCTTTATCTGTTGTCACAATGTTGTCCCTAGATTCTAGTTTTATCTGTTGTCACAATGTTGTCCCTAGATTCTAGTTTTATCTGTTGTCACAATGTTGTACCTAGATTCTAGCTTTATCTATTGTCATAATGTTGTCCCTAGATTCTAGCTTTATCTATTGTCACAATGTATTCTAAGATTTTCTTTTCAATCACATGTTCACAACAAATTATCACTATCTCTTTCTTTATAATCTTATTATATATATCCGTCCATATTAGCCTACCTTATCGTGTTTGGAGGGTTTGTGTGCTTTTAGGATCCTTCAGGCTATGTCGGCGGGAGTCTTAACTCCTGGCAGGTCTAACCAAGCCAAACAGACTGAAGGTGAAAGGCCAGACCAAAAGGCGGGAGCAGGATGGGGCCTCATAAGGTGACAGCACAGAACCAACCGGAGAGTGGGCTGCAACCAACCCATCCCCAGCTATGGGACAAATAGCACTTGTCCTCTCTCTCTCTTGAGGAGGACATCCTTTTCTTGTCTTGTCTTCTACTTCTATGACACTTTCCTCCAAGTATATGGGATTAAACTATAGTGTCCAGGAGCACACCCTGCATAAAAGTCTGGGTTGGTGAGCCCAGTAACAGAAGGCTGAAGTCATCCAGAGTAGGACGACTCCAGACAAACCCGGGAAGACAGATCTCGCCAGCAGGGGACTGCAACTGTCTAGAGAACAACCTCAAAAAAGATGTCCTCAGAAACGGAATGTGTCAGCCATTATTGGCAGGAAGGAATCGACACATACGAACAACTCAGTGGCCATATATATACATATAATAATTCCTCTAGTACCGTTATATGTTACATACTATACGTTCTCCATACTATATATATATATATAGCTATTATTAAGGGTTAAATTGCAGATTTCTCTCATATGAAATTTTATGGTAACAGTTTCATCACTTAAATGTAAAAGGTTATTATTTTGATCAGTAATTCGACCGTGTGGTGTCGGGCCCGAAGGAAGCAAAGAATAGTACCACTGCACTCAACAATGCATGTCGTAAGAAGCGACTGATGTAGGACCTAGGAATGCTACCCTAGTAAATAAAAGCAACGCAGAAATCGATGTGCTGGCCTACTTGTAGGCGCATAACTGGCACAATGTACAGTCGCTAGGCTCAGATCACATACAAATCACACAGAGTGGTTGACAAGTAGTCGATATGAGCGATCGAAGAATCAGAAGAAGAAGATCAGTAATTATTTTCAAATTATATTTGAAATAGAAAGAAAAACTAGATTATACAGTGTTTCAACAAACTTATATCCTGGAGATACATTTCGGGAAAAAAAGAATAAATAACTGAAATTCTTGAGCCCATTAACATAACTTCCATTTATAATATTTAAAAGAATTAAAATCATAATACTAAATGCACCAAAGCAGAGTGAACACGCATGCAGATGATGCACGGGTGGGCCCACCAGTGGGCAGTGTGCACGGATGGTGGAGCGGCGATGAGGTGTGGCAAGCGTAGGGGTGAGCGAACCACTCAAATGTGCAGAACAACTGGAAAGTCCAACAGAGGCTTGAATCCAGTTCGCATTTCCTCGAGGAACTACTACTGCCTTGTAGTTAGATTGGGGACAATCAAAGGCTAGCGGAGCAAACCGTATACAAAACTGGATGGTGGGCAAACCAAGTAGTCCAAAAAAGACAGGTAACCTGGGCAGATGACGCTCAACAACCCGGAGGGTAGGTCGTCTAAGGGTCGCTACCCTAAAGAAAATAGCAACCTGCTGCCTTGCAGGTCGGCTGGGACAGCCAAAGGCTGACGAAGAGCGAACCCAGTAAACTCTAGTTGAAATCAGACACATCGCCGAAGGACAAGCACCAGAGCTCCAAATGGTACTGAAGATGTGATGTAAAAAACGTTCTTGACAAAGGCTATTTATATATAACAATAAGAATGATCAAAATGACCAAAAAGAACGATCGCGTGCGCATGCGCGTCGCTCCGAGAGAAGAGAGAGAGAGACACCTCTGTCTTCTTCATGCAGGTAATCAGTTTTGACATTCATCTCGCCCGAGTGGTTACCGGGCCCAAATTTGGGGTGTAAAGAATAGAACCACTGTTACCTGCCAAGCATGTCGTAGAGGCGACTAAGGAGGTTTGGCTGAAATCGGATGCACATGTCCTAAACGTGTAGAAGTCTATGCGTTTAGGGGCCTACCAAACCAATGTGCAACGTATACACGTTCTTGGCAAAGATCAAACATATCACAAAGAGTGATTAAAATTGGTCGTAAAGTAAACGCAAAGAAGAAGAAGACATTCATCTTTTGTCAAACCACAATATCAGAACATCAAACATCTTCTCCCTCTGTCTTCCACAATCTTTCCTTTCCTGAATTTTACCTGTTGTCATCAAATGTTCTAAACCTTTTCTTCGCATTATATGTCTGAAAAACCTTGATTGTCTGATTCTTATAATAAGGTTTCTTTATGTGCAGGCCTGATTTAAAACATCATCATTTGCTTTCTTCAATATCCATGGAATTTTCAGCATTCTTCCTTAAAATCACATCTCTGTGGCTTCTAGTAATCTTATTAATTGTTTGTTCATTGTCCATGATTCGCTACCATACATAAGTATTGATTCAATATAACACTGGAATACTTCTATATGCAGTGTCATTGGTAGCGAATTCATTCAGTGTGTTCTTCATTTTCATAAAAGCTGCTTTCGATTGAGCGATTCTACTCCTAATCTCTGTTGTACATCTTCCATCTGATGTTAGGAATGTTCCCAGATACTTGAACCGATGGACTTGTTTCAGTGTTGTGTTATTTATTTTGATATTAGCATTATGGTGTTTCCTGTTTCTAGGCGACAACCATTATCTATGTTTATAAGAGAAAAGAAAAAGAACCAAAAAACAGTTCAGCAACTAAGAAAAAATGCACCAAAACAGATTAATAGAAACACACAAAACAGATTTTAATAATGAATAATAATACTAATAATACAATACAATATAATATGGACGGAATGTACGTATGTATGTATGTACACATGCACAGATAATATATGAACAGCACTATCACACATACAAGCCGGTGTTTTGTTATAAAGTGTAAATTTGTTGTAGTGTGGGAATGATGAGGATGTAGTTGTCTTCTTGATACGTAGTATGGAAGAGTATGCATATTCCCAGTGCAACGTATGGGTGTGAAGCATGGACATTTAACAAGACAGTGGAAAAACATATATGTCCTTTCGAATATAAGTGTTACAGAAGAGTCCTTCGGACAGAAAATGGACAGAGAAGAGAACAAATAGATCTATCCAGAAAGAACAAAATCAAAGAAAGCTGGCTGATGCTACAAATAAGAAAGAGAAAATTGAGGTATTTTGGAGATATAAAAAGACTGCCCAGGGCTGAAGAAGACAATCATAGAAGGAGACATACCGACAAAAAGAAGAGGAAGACCAGGGAGAAGATGGATTCAGGATGTAACTGATGGTTTAAACATGACGGCTGTAGAGGCGGCTTATAGACAACTGGCCTATGAGAGAGAGAAATTCCGGAGGACTGTTGGGGTGGCAAAGTCTGCTCAGGACAAGCTATTTGATATGATGATGTAGTATAGGGGGGGATGTTGGTGACAGTTGATCTCCCTAAAGCTGAATAACTGATCAAGTTCATGTATTGCGGGCTGCAAGGGAGCAAAGAATAGTAACACTAGGATACAAGAAATGTCGTAAGAAATGATGGAGGTAGGTGGCCTAGGGCACGGATCACATAAAAATCACAAAGAGTGGTTAAAAAGTGATCGATATGGAGCGTTCAAGAAGATTTTACAAAACAAATTAAGATTTTGTCAGCCTAGACCTCTACAGCAACTTCAAACATTGTCTCCGAGCACAGCCAGTTTCAATCTCCTTATTTCATAACATTTCTTCCCAGGTATACACAGGTAATCTTCGAATAGTCTTCCCAGAATCCTCTTATCTTACTTTCTATTTTCTAAATCCATTTTCCAAGTCACAGACCCAAACTTTTTCTTAGTATCACAAATCTTAGGTATCCAGATTCATCTCTAATGTCACGGAAGACAAGCCTCGATAGCGGGGGATACAGATAATAAGGAAAGCAGGTCTATATGCATAAATCCATCAGAAGCATCATACCATGCACCCTGACTACATCTGAATTCACAGCAGGCGAATGCAAGAAGAAGAGGGTCTCCAGATAAAGTTGATGAAAGTGAAGTTGATAGCAATCGATGATGGTGATCGTGTGATGTGAAAATTGTAAGATTCATTCTCAGTGTGCACAGTGTAAGGTTGGGTTACATGATACCCTGATGCTATACTTAGGGAATCTAAATTACAAGTATCTCTGAAGTCACAGTAAGGTTTGCCTGAATGATGAGGAACAATGGTGATAAGAAAAGCTAGCAAAAATCAGTTAGAGAGGCAGCATATTAGCTGCACAAAGATCAGAGAAATAACCTTCAATTTTCTCCCTAGGCGCGCAGGAGTTAGTGGTAATGAACGAGCTTATAGATTGGCTGGCTTGGCTACAATATCAGGAGCTGCAATGGACTAAAATGGCATTCTGAATGCATTGAGAGTCTTTCCGAACAGAGAAGTTTCAGGGTGTGAATCCACTCACTGACCAGATTGAGAGAGATGGTTGTTGATATTGGTACTGACTGAAAAGAACAACATACCAAATATGCGAATAGATTGATTAATCAACATTGAACTGGTGTGTTGGGCCGCTGGATGCTGCTGGATTTATCAAGACGGAGATCAGAGCACCTATGGACATGTTCGGAGTGCTACGATGATAGTCCTCATATAACTGATTAGCTATAATGATTATGTCTAAACTCATAGAGGAAGAATAAACAAAATATATCTCTAGATAATGTGAAGCCTGTTGTATATTAGTTATTTGTTACTGAACTGACATCACATCACTTTAAGCAGACCCATAGGTGCTCAGTCTCCCCAAGAGATGTCAAAGGGTATGCATACTGATGGTTCCTGTGACTCGCTGGTTTTTTGTTTTGTTTTCATCCGAAGCATGAGCTTTTTCAGCTCTTCACTCGGTGCCATGGACATCGTAACCCTTCGGTTCGGTGCCACAAACACCGTAAATCTGGGGAATCTGTGGCTTTTCTGCCATCCGCGGAATTGAACCCGCACACAGAGGGATAGTCACCCGTAGTTCCAAGCGCTACGAACACGCTGGGCAGACGGGCTGACTCGCTGGTTAAACACACTTCTCTCTCTGCTGCTCCCCAAGCATCCAGGTCTACTTGTATAGTATGTAATTCCAAACTCTGGAAATTATTGCAGCGTCAATTTTAGTGTCCTCATCCAACAGAAGGTCGCCAAGAGACTGAAGAACATCCCTAATATCCAGCCTAAACTCCACAACAATCAATGCTTTCGATGTAAGCAGGTCTGCTCTCTCGTTGCAGCAAACACCAGCATGACCAGGACAGTAGATCCAACAGAGTCTCTGGAGGTTGGAAACCTCTATAAACAACATCCACTCATACCACAACCTGCCATTCGGGATCTTCCAAGGCATCATCCGAGAGTCAGAAACAACAACAGCCAGAGTTGTTTAATATCTAGCATAACTAATTTACTTAACTCTTTCCATGCCAATCACCGAACATTGCGCCACAGCGTATTCCGTTGCGCGCCACTCACTGACCGTTGCGCACCATTCGCTGTACATTGCACCATTCGAGTTGTTTTCCCTTATACAAGTCTTTCTAGTTTTACTTCTACTATTTTTCATTCTATTACTTTTTAACTTTGTTATTCTAATAAGTTGTCCAGTTTTCTTCAAATTACTATATAATAAGATATATGTTTATTTATTAACTCTTAGAGGACCAGGGCAAAAAGCCATGTTTTTGCAAGCCATTTGTTTTTACAATAAACACCCTTTAGTGTAGCTCCTGGTAAAAAGGCATTTAACCTAAAGTCACGTAGTGTTGCGTTTGGTCCACAATGAGTTAACGGGTAGTTAAGATATTTTTAACAATGCTTTTTTCAGCCTTCCTTGAATCAATCGTGAAAAACTGAGTTACTGCATACAGAAAGAGATAAACACCAAAGACTTGGTATAAACGTGGATCTAAGCAGAGGAAATAGCTGTATATAATGCTGTTTTTCGTACAAAAATGTAATCACAGATTTGAAATGACTAAAAATTTCTATTATTCGCAAGATAAATATAAGGTATGATCTACTGAATGGGTTAAAGAACATCTTGTGAGTATGATGACGTCTTTACAGGTGTGTTGGTATAGTCATCCTCGTACAGATAGTTCCGACGGCTGGTGCTTAACAAGGAAGTGTCTGGACTTGTCTGGAATCTATTCAATGAAAATAAAGAAAAACAGACATTTCAAATGTTGTGATCATGTGATATAGTTCAAATGTTGTGATCATGTGATATAGTTCAAATGTTGTGATCATGTGATATTGTTCAAATGTTGTGATCATGTTATATAGTTCAAATGTTGTGATCATGTGATATTGTTCAAATGTTGTGATCATGTGATATAGTTCAAATTGTGTGATCATGCTGATATTGTTCAAATGTTGTGATCATGTTGTCTCCTCTTCTTTGAAAGCTCCATATCAACCATGTGTTAACCACCTCTGTGTGATTTGTATGTGATCCAAGCCTAAAAGTGATTATACATTGTGCCAGTTATGCGCCTACAAGTAGGCCAGCACATCTTTCTGCAATGCTTTTATTTACTAGGTTGTTTCCCTAGACCCCTACCTGTCGATTCTCATGACATGCCTTGTAGGTTGCAGTGTTACTATTCTTTGTTCCCTTGCAAGCCCTGGCAACACTTGGGCAAAATCCACCTTTCCGGAGTTATACTGTAGCAGGGTATCAATGGTTAAGCCATTGTCTTGCTTTCCAAAGTCCGTTGGTTCAAATTCGGACGGTGCCATTCTGTTCATGAGTGTATTTTGCCAGAGACCCCTAGGATTGTTGCTGAAGCTATGAAGTTTGTGCAATACTCTTGACAGATGGTGTGCCATACTCTTGACAGATGGTGTGCCATACTCTTGACAGATGGCATGCATTTCTACAGAGAGGGACTGAGCTATATGGGATAAATCCACCTGTGTGCTATACTCTTGACAGATGGCATGCATTTCTACAGAGAGGACTGAGCTATAGGGATAAAATCCCACCTGTAGTGCTATACTCTTGACAGATGGCATGCATTTCTACAGAGAGGTACTGAGCTATATGAGATAAATCCACCTTGTGCTATACTCTTGACAGATGGCATGTATTTCTACAGAGAGGTACTGAGCTATATGAGATAAAATCCCACCTGTGTGCTATACTCTTGACAGATGGCATGCATTTCTACAGAGAGGTACTGAGCTATATGAGATAAAATCCCACCTGTGTGCTATACTCTTGACAGATGGCATGCATTTCTACAGAGAGGGACTGAGCTATATGGGATAAAATCCCACCTGTGTGTTGCCAGGGTCCACAATGGGAGCAAATAATAGTAACACAGCAACCTACAAGACGCAACCTACAAGACGCAACCTACAAGACGCAACCTACAAGACGCACCTACAAGATGCAACCTACAAGACGCAACCTACAAGACGCAACCTACAAGGCATGTCGTAAGAGGTGACCGAGGTAGGAGCCTAGGAAGCTACACTAGTAATTAAAAAGTGCGAGAAATCAGATGTGCTGGCCTACTTGTAGGCACATAACATGCACAACATACAGACGTTCTTAGGCTCAGATCACAAACAAATCACAAATAGTGGTTAACAAGTGGTTGATGTGGAGCATTCAACAAAGAAGAAGAAGTCAAGGAATTTCAGATGAGGGTTAATATGAAGAGACTATGTCATAAAAACAAGCAAAGAAACACAAGACAAACTTCAGATGAGGGTTAATATGAAGAGACTATGTCATAAAAACAAGCAAAGAAACACAAGACAAACTTCAGATGAGGGTTAATATGAAGAGACTATGTCATAAAAACAAGCAAAGAAACACAAGACAAACTTCAGATGAGGGTTAATATGAAGAGACTATGTCATAAAAACAAGCAAAGAAACACAAGACAAACTTCAGATGAGGGTTAATATGAAGAGACTATGTCATAAAAACAAGCAAAGAAACACAAGACAAACTTCAGATGAGGGTTAATATGAAGAGACTATGTCATAAAAACAAGCAAAGAAACAAAAGACAAACTTCAGATGAGGGTTAATATGAAGAGACTATGTCATAAAAACAAGCAAAGAAACACAAGACAAACTTCAGATGAGGGTTAATATGAAGAGACTATGTCATAAAAACAAGCAAAGAAACACAAGACAAACTTCAGATGAGGGTTAATATGAAGAGACTATGTCATAAAAACAAGCAAAGAAACACAAGACAAACTTCAGATGAGGGTTAATATGAAGAGACTATGTCATAAAAACAAGCAAAGAAACAAAAGACAAACTTCAGATGAGGGTTAATATGAAGAGACTATGTCATAAAAACAAGCAAAGAAACAAAAGACAAACTTCAGATGAGGGTTAATATGAAGAGACTATGTCATAAAAACAAGCAAAGAAACAAAAGACAAATTTCTGATGACATGCATTATTCTAGTGGCAACATTTTCTTTTCTTTCTATTCTCTAATCCAGTTTTGTCTCACAACTTCAGAATAAGAAGAGATTTATAGAACAGGCTTTTGTATGCACTTCATAAACAGTGATTTTCATTGCCTCTGTTATCTCTGAGGTCCCCCTTTTGCATGGAAACCATTTGCTTTGTATCCACTGTATCGGAGTAGCATTACTCTTTGATGTGCACTGTCTGTTGGTAATCTGCTTATGTGGCGAACCATTTAATTTGTTGTTTCTTGATGAAGTTCAGTACTGATGTTGTACCACTTTGTTCTGATATCTTCATTTCTACACAGTTCTTCTTTACTCCAACATTCTGCATAAAAGATTTCCTAAATATCTCATGTTATCAGTACCAGTCTCTTCTTTAAGTTACTCCCAACATTCTGCATAGACAGATGATCTTGTACAGTAAATTTATCTGAGCAATGAAGAAGAAGAATAGTAGTAGATCAAGGGGTTTTTTAAATTTCAAACCAACATACACATTTTAGTTGGTTTTTTTACCTAACACCTGGTGACCGTGACCTTGATCTAGATCGTGTTCTAGCATTGCCACTAGGACTGTATTTACGACTGGGACTACGTGACCTTGAAGGGCTGAGGCTGCGACCTGCGTAGTCACTAATCATCACAGGTGGCTGAATGCCATTCCGTCGAAGTTCTTGTACAACACGCTCTCTATGGTTTTGGAAAAACAAGGAATATAATTTCTTCTGAACGTACGAAGCAGACAAAAATTATGCGAATGGAACAAAAAATAATGATCTAAATTAAATAAGGAACAAGTTCGGCAAAAGGAACCCTTTTTCATTTGTCTTAACCCATTCACTCTGTAATTGTTTTGTACCCCTGTACTCATTTATAATGCAATGTGTAATGAATAAGCCAGTAAACCAGCTTTGAGTCTTCTTAAAATACCTAGAGCTCGTATATTTGCTCAGAAAGGCAAAGGGGTTAAAACATAGATTCCCAAACTTTTTCGGCGCCCACTTTGCACGACATATACTTTTGTAACGCCTCCCCCTTCCCATTATAACAGTTTGCCACCGCCCTCCCACATATATACATGCTATATTTTCACTTTGACATAGAAAATTGCTATATATTTCTGTCATACATGGTCAATTTTCAAATGATTATATGCATGAAATAGAAAATTGATGAAAAAATGGATCATGTAAGATGGACATAAGATGAATTAAAATGCAGAATTCAAATTTTTAAATGATTATTCAATCGCAAAATCCCCCAAAAAACTCCCCCCAAATGCTTCTTAACACATTATCGCCCCCCTGGAAGGCTTCAGCACTCACTGGGGGTGGTACACTCACTTGGAACCCATGGGTTAAAGGGATTGATGACAGTGAAGTTGGTAAGACTCTGTGCTAGTGATCACGCCGTGGAAATTTTGTGGTTTGAAGTGAGTTGGCCGAATAAATAAATTAGTATAAATGTTGT
This sequence comes from Arion vulgaris, assembly GCA_020796225.1. Classification (NCBI taxonomy): domain Eukaryota; kingdom Metazoa; phylum Mollusca; class Gastropoda; order Stylommatophora; family Arionidae; genus Arion; species Arion vulgaris. The sequence goes on from CM036776.1 coordinate 20,709,384, forward strand.
TTCTAGTGGTTGAAAGAAATATCTGATCAAGCAATAGTAACAAATGTTACAAGAAGGAGAAGTTGGAGATATCTTGGACATAACCTTGAGGAGAAATGATCAAAGAATATCAAAGCAGGCATTGAAGTGGGATGCAAAGGGTTCAAGAAAGAGAGGTCGACCTAAGGAGACCCTGAAACGAACTTTGCTGAGGCAGGAAATATCGGTCTCAGTTCCATGGAGGAGACTGAACGAGTTTCCCAAGATAGAGCGGTATGAAGAAATTGCTTGCAGGCACTATGTAACGTATAATGGTACGAGAGGAAATGATTATTATTTTAAATGTTAGTCCAAAAAAAAGGTCCAAAGGCAAAGGATGGACCTCATTGCATCAGGTTTACCCATATGGTTCCGTCCCTGTCAGCAGAGATGGCATGCCATCTGCCAAGAGCATTGCACAAAGCACAAACTCATAGCTCCAGTAACAATCCTAGGGATCTCATTAAACAATTGCACATATGTCTCGGTCCGGATTCGAACCCACAACCTTCAGCATGACAGGCAAACGACTTAACCACTTCGCCATTGAGACTGCAAAATGTTTGTGATAAGATGCAACTCTAATCCACATGCTCCTACCTTTGGGGAACTACACACAAGCTGCATGGGCTTATAGCAGTCAACAACTCATAGCTAACTGCTAGTTTTGGGCTCAATGTAAGATCAAAGCTGACCAAGTCTCCACTTGGCCTCTTCGTGGCGGCCCAGAAACAGACGACTACCAAGAAGTTTGGCTAAGTTTGTGTAGATCGAAGAGGGTGAAGCTAATCCGGACCCAAAACGGCTATGCTGAAGTTGAGTGTGTCAGACAATAGGTGCAGATACCACAGCTCACGCTGAAAACTACAACACAATGCATTCCTTTCTCTGAACAGCATCCTGCTATAACGAGTGAGAGTATGAGAATGAATGAGAAAGAAGAGAAGAAGTTTCATTTGGAACAGAAAAGAATAAGAAAAGTTCTAAATTACCATAAAGATGCAGTGAAAACGAATGTGTTGGAACCCAAACAGCTCTGATGATATTGCATCCTTGCTATGAACTGCAACACAACACGACAAACACTGTTTTCAAGGCATTTATTTTTCTCTCGTTCAGTTGCAATGAATTCTGGTATGGTCATGGTGCCTAATATGGCGCATCTGACTGATTTTTGCGTGAAGGTAATTTGGTTGCTGCCGGAGCTACGGAGCTCATGCAATACTCTCGGCAGGTGGCGTGCCATTTCTGGAGAGAGGGACTGAACCATATGGGGGTAAAGACCAGTGCAATGAAGTTAATCCTTCGGCTTCAGACCCTTTTGTTTAGAATATTAGTTTCCCTCATCATTCAGACAAGCCTTGTTCCAACTTCAGAGGTACTTGTAAGTTAGATTCCCCAAGTAAAAGACAGACAACATCGTAATAAATGACCAAACACTGGAGAAAGTTAAACATTTTACATATTTGGGTAGTAAAGTGTCAAACAACGGAGACAGATGAAAGAAATAAACTCTCGTATTGCTATAGCAGCTAGTGCCTTCACTAAATTAACAAATATCTGGCAATCTCAAGACCTTAGTATATGGACAAAAGTTAAATTATTTAGGTCATGTGTGATTCCTGTACTGACCTACGGTTGTGAAAGTTGAAAATCAACAATGAAAATTGATAACAAACTGGACAGCTTTGAGAATAAATGTCTCCGAAAATTACTACAAATAAAATGGAATGATTTCGTTTCTAACAACACAGTGAGAGATAGAACACACCAACAACCCGTATCAAATATTATAAGGAAACGAAGGTGGAAATATTTAGGTCATGTTCTTAGATCAGACGAAAACAGACTAAATCGACAAGTCCTTATGTGGTCACCAGTTGGGAAAAGAAAATGTGGAAGATCTAAGACCACTCTTTGAAGAACAATCCTTCAAGAAAGTAAACTATTGGGATGTAAAACCATACAAGATCTCCAACTGCTAGCAACGAACCGCATCACATGGAGCTCTAAAACCTCTGCCCTGTGTGCCGCCATTGTCACTAAAGGAACAAACTAACTAAAAAACTAAGTAAAAGATCCAGCTCTCCTATAGACACCAAGTGGAAGAATTACCTTTCAAATCTCTCACTAGTCAATTGTCGTCTCATTCTCTCAATGTCACCCTCGAGTTCCACATTCCTAGTCCGTAAGGAAGCCACCTCTCTGCTTTGTGTTTGCCTGGGAAGCAAAAAAGTTAACTGTTACAACAGTACACAATGTAGTAGGTGTACAGAGTAGAGTGCACAATGTAGTAGGTGCACAGTGTAGTAGGTGTACAGTGTAGTAGGTGCACAATAAAGTAGGTGTACAATGTTAAGACATCAGTAATATACCGCTATGTAAAGACCATTATGAAAGTAGTAATCTCTGTAAAGAAGAGGAAGACCACGGAAAAGATGGATTCATGATGTAACTGATGATTTTAGTATGATGACTGGAGAGGCAGGACATCTGGTTATGAGACAAGAGAAATTAATAGGACTTATAGGGTGTCAAAATTCTGCTCTGTGGCCATCATGCTCAAATTATAAGTTACATCCTGAATCCATTTTTTCTGTGGTCTTCCTCTTCTCTTCTTTGCCGGGATTTCTCCTTTCATAAAGGTCTTCTCCAACCCTTCAGATCTTTTTATTTATATGTCCAAAATACTTCAATTTTCTCGTTCTTATTTGTAGCATCAGCCAGTTTTCTTTGATTTTGAGTTCTTTCTGGATAGATCTATATGTTCTCTGTCCATGATATATGAAGAAGTATTCTGTAACACATATCCAAAAGCACATATCTGTTTTTCCACTGCCTTGTTAAATGTCCATGTTTCCCACCCATGGGTTGCCTAGTATTCTGATACTTGAGATTATTACATAAAATAGAAACTGTAGCTCCAGCAACAATCCTAGTGGTTCGAACCTCTGACTTTCAGAATGCAAGACAAACGGCTTGACCACTGTACCTCAGAGACCACCAATAATAAGAAAAATTGGTCTAAAACTGAAACAGAATAGCTCCATCTTGTTTCACGTCTGTCAACCCTTCCATGGGGTTCAGCTCTAACTAAAAATATTATAATGTACAGAATAATAAAAATAGTAGAAAAGTAGACGTACAGTTTACTTTCATTCAGGGACATGCGGTCCTTCAGCATCTGTATCTCTGTAATCTTCTCCTGAGTGGAGAGCTGCGTATGAAACTCCTTCTCTCTGTTGTCTTGTAATAGACTCTCCAGGTTTTTCAAGGAGCTGCGCTCATGCTCAATCTGGGAGCGAAGGCACTCTGATTCCTGATGTAGGTCGGATATGATGTTCTGAAGCTGGATGTGGATATACGAATGAGCACCATATAATTAATTATGCTGAACTACAATGGATAAAGACCGTGGATGAAAAGAGGTGATGATGATAGGATACATGGGAGGAGAGACGAGATCTGATAATTTAAAGCAAGAAAAGCAATTGCAGAAAACATTCTTTCTTAAACGTGAATTAAGAAAACAGATTAAAAATATGAAATCAAATATTTGAAGCATAAATATATTGTTAAACAAAAACTATAGCAAATGTAAAGGTTAGATTAAGTGAAGAGGACAATGGATGTGTGGAGGAGCGTCTGGTTGAATGGATTAGAGCATGGCTTTCATATGGGAGATCTGTGTTCAATTCATGGTATGGCCAAGATTTTTTGTTGTTGTGGGCATAAATGAAAAATCCTAACCTGAGCAGCTTCGCAGCGACTGCACTAGCCATGCGGCCATTAAATTCCTACAGCTTTCTCCCCTCTGTTCTACACCACCTAAAAGCAGTACTACAGGCAGTAACAATAGTTTTTGTTATTTTGTTAACGATAATGGATGTGTGGAACGAAATTGTCTGGTGGTGGATAACCCCGACCGAGTCTAAGAAAGTTCCGCCGCTATGACAAGCAACCAAAAATGTGGCAGCAACTTGGATTCAAAGGTAGCACGAGTCAGTTTACTAAAAAAACGTCCACCAACATAAATATATATTCCTGATGAAATATATCAAAAGGATCTTCTTCTTCTTTGCGTTCGTTCTTTACTAGCAATTTTAATCACACTTTGTGATATGTTTGATCTTTGCCAAGAACGTGTATACGTTGCACATTAGTTTGGTAGGCCCCTAAACACAGACTTCTTCACATTTAGGACACATGCATCCGATTTAAGCCAAATCTCCTTATTCGTCTCTTATGACATGCGTGGCAGGTAACAGTGGTTTTATTCTTTACACCCCAAATTTGGGCCCCAGTAACCACTCAGGCGGATCAAAAGGATAAGAGTCAGACAATCAAGGTTCTTCGGGCATATCTTCTTCTTCGAACGCTCCACATCGATTACTTTTTAACCACTCTGTGTGATTTGTATGAGATCTGAGCATAAGAGCGATTGTACGTTGTGCCAGTTATGCACCTAGAAGTAGACCAGCACATCGGATTTCTGCAATGTTTTTATTTACTAGGTAGCTTCCTAGGTCCCTACCTCAGTCACCTCTTGCGACATGCATTATAGGCTGCAGTGATACTATTCTTTGCTTCCTTGGTCCGGCAACACATGGGTGCTTCAGGTATATAATGCAAAGAGGTTTAGAACATTTAGTGACAACAGGTCAAATTCTGGGAAGAAGAGATTGTGGAAGACAAAGGGAGAAGATGTTGGATGGTCTGACATCATGGTTCGACAAAAGATCAACGTCAGAACTGATTAACTGCACCAATCGCCCGAGTGGTTACCGGCCCAAATTTGGGGTGTAAAGAATAGAACCACTGTTACCTGCCACGCATGTCGTAAGAGGCGACTAAGGAGGTTTGGCTGAAATCGGATGCACATGTCCTAAACGTGTAGAAATATATGCGTTTAGGGGCCTACCAAACCAATGTGCAACGTATACACGTTCTTGGCAAAGATCCAACATATCACAAAGAGTGGTTGAAATTGGTCGTAAAAACGAGCAAAGAAGAAGAACTGCACTAATAGAGAGAGTTGTGGAGAGACATGATCGCCTATGCCGGCAGGCATGGCACTTGATTGATTGATGAAATAAATTGATACAAGTAAACCTCATTTATATCTAGTGTTAAATGACCATTGATACCTGCTCTTTGTCCAGCTCAGCTGCTGAAAGCTGTCGGTTCAAACTCTCCTTGCTGGTCTCAAGTCGTGAACAAAGCTCCCTGGCTGCGGAAATATCTGACAGGAGAACCTGTTTATCATCTTCTGTGACTCGCAGATTGTCCTCCATGTTGGCCACAGAGCGAGTCAGGTTGGATACTTGGATTTCATATGCTTGGTGAGACTGTAAGTGCTGTAATTATAAAAAGAAATATTGGGGTCGCTGCTCATAAAGTTAACTCCTAGTGGACCAAATGCCACTCTATGTGGATTTGGGTTGGACCATTTTACCATTTTTGTCCTGGTCCACTAAGAGTTAATAAAATGCGGTACTAGTGAGAAATAAAGAGATAATTACCACTATCTAGATAGAGCTAGACATTATATGGAGATCATCAGCTTACAGGACACAGACTAAACTCAATATATACAACTCAAATGTGAGCTCAGTCTTACTGTATGGATCAGAGATATGAAAAACAAGTATCAAGACAGGCAGTCACATAAGTAGCTTTGGGGGAATATGTCTCTGAAGCATTCTCAGATTTTGCTGGGACCAGAGAATACCAAATACTGAGATCACCCAGTGTACATGCATTAATAATTAATTTCAACGAGGAAGTAAAAAGGAGACGATGGAAGTGGTTGGGACATACATTAAGAATGCAGAAGACCAGACACCCACAAGTGGCTTGCTAACTAAAGACCATTCACTAATCAAAGATCAACAACTCCTACCTCTTGAATTTCCCGTTCCAAATTGTCTACCTTGTCTCGCAACCTTCTGATCTCTGAGTCTTTTGTCATAAGTTCTAGTCGAAGGTTTGAACCCTCGCTCTCCAGCTGATGGCTATTTGTTTGATACTGTTCTGCCTCGACCGACAGCTTGCGGTACTGATCAAGGAGGTCAGAACGTTCCTGTTCCTGGTATTGGACAAGTTAATATGTTGTTAGTAAATGTACAAGTATATCACATGCAATAAAAATCATGGCTCGGAAACATGGAGGACAACAAAAGAAACCACCAGAAAACTACAGACCTTCATAAATGGATGCTTACATAGAATAGAGGAATGAGAGGGATATAAGATTACGAACGAGGAACTAAGCAGATATCAGTGGAGAAAGAGCTAAGGAAGAAACGCTGGCGATGGATAGAACACACACTGAGAAGACCGACCGGAAGCATTGCAAGACAGGCACTGTTTTGGAACCCACAGGGAAAAAGGAATATGGGAAGGCCTAGAAATATTCAAGAGATAGACAAGACGTGGAAAGAACTCGAAGGGTGGCAAGAGAGGAAGGGCTGGAAGAAGTTTGTTGAAGACCAGTACTCCATTGGGAGTTGAAAGGTAAAGAAGAAGAAGAAAAACAAGATAAGTTAAACAAAACAAGGACAATTTTTAAACTCTGATTAAAATTTGTATTACAACGCGGCTGTGACTAACAAGGGGTGTTTTTGTCTGAATATCATCTGGAGATCTTGGATGAGCTCACCTAGCATGACTTGAAGGATGTGACCAGCCTCTCAGCAAGGCATGACTTGAAGGATGTGACCAGCCTCTCAACTGGCATGACTGAAGGATGCAACCAGCCTCTCAGCAAGGCATGACTAAAGGGATGGTAGAATGAAGATGGGACAACATTTTCATTAATGGACTGTCACAAAACTTCCTTTCTTCTTCTTTCGTTTGTCTCAATGGCAAAGTGGATAAGTTGTTTGCCTGTCGTACTGAAGGTTGTGAGTTCGAATCCAGGCTGAGACACATGTGCAATTTTTCATGAGATCCCTAGGATTGTTGCTGGAGCTACAGAGCTTGTGCTTTGTGCAATACTCTGGGCAGATGACAGGCCATCTCTGCCGACAGGGACGAAGTCATATAGGGAAAAACCTGGGCAGATGAAGTCATCGAAGTCTTGAAACCTTGAATAGTATTAAACCTTATTTTTGTCATCACTCTGTTACAGTTGTTGCCCAGTGTTGTAATTTTCTGTTTTTGTCTTGTACTGCTCTAGTGGCTTGAGTGATAATAATTTTTACTTTTTGACAGGATTCGGCAATGTCATCTATTCATATTTTCATGGTTACCCCTTGCCTTTTTCCTGATATTCTGTTATAGAAGAATGTATACTGTGAAGTTGGGATACATTCTTATTAACTCTTACTGCAGTTATTTCCTCAATTTTTAAGCAGTTAATTCAAGGAAGTAAAAAAAAAATTTTTTTTAAAAATGACGATCCCAACTACTCATCAATAAATAAACATATAATATATATATTATTATATACTAAATTGAAGAAAACTGGACAACCTAATAGAACAACAAGGTTGAATAGTATAAGTCTCTATAAGACTTCGTTATAAGTAATCACTCTTATATGTTTGACGCCAAAGGTAGTGCACTTAGTTTGCGTACAACGGACTTCCCGTGCGCAGTGTGACGATTTCACCAAATCCCTGGAAGGTTACATGCATGGCAGATAACTTCTTTCTTTAATTTAGTCAAGTAATCTCAAAAGTAAGTAACATGTCAAAGCTTTCTTGCTTATGGGTGATATTGGTGCCTTTGTCTTTCAGGTGTTGTTGGTGAAAATTTTTCGTTATCGTGTTCAATTCTGTCCCAATTTCCACAATGTTGTTACTTTTTAGGACGATTTCACATGTTTTTCTTTGCTCATTGTCCATGTTTGGCTCATCACAAAGTATGTATGAAAATGCTGTTGATCATCTGTTGTTTAGCTGCCAGTGAGATGTTTGGATATCTTAACAGTGGGCTAGCTGGTGGGTTACAGCATTTGCTTTTTGTATTCTAGCCTCTATCTCTCTATCTAGTCTTCCGTCTTCTGTGAATATGCTTTCTAAGTATTTGAATTATTTCACTTGGTTGATTGTAGTGCCATTGACATGGGTGTTTAGTTTATTATGTTTTCTTCCTATATTCATTATTTTGGTTTTAGTTTTAATGATTTTCTTCTCAAGATTTCAATAATTTTGCTTTATAGCACTACTGCAAAAGAATATAAATGCTTTGGTGCAGTGTTCCTACACGAAGAACAACTGTAATGTTGATCCCATGACCCAAGTAGTTATTGGTTACTAAACTGACATCATTACACTCCAGGCAGACCCATAGGTGCTCAGTCTTCCCCAACAGATATCAAAGGTATGCATACCGATGGTTCGCATAACTCGCTGGATAATTGAAACATAGAAATAAAAGATGAATACCTTTGCATTTAGAACATCTTCTATCCTTCTAACTTCTAGAATGTACTGTTGTACTTGTGTCTTCAATGTTTCCTTTTCTTCGATCGTGTCTTCCAGTTCTTGGTTCAGTTTCTAGAAAATGTACAACATAGAAATGTTAATCTCTTGATGTTAAAGTCATTGAATAATCATTAATATGTTTAATAACGCCCATTGCAAGTGATGATAACAACAGCCTCAGATGTGTGCTGATGCACACATCTGGTGTGTGCGAAGGTATTGCTTTATCCTCGGCTCAACGACATAACGATTCTCAGCTATGCAAGTTCCTTTTGTGTTGTTACAGCTCCACATTTGACGATCTTGCGTAAGGGATTCCCAGCTCATGGTGTCCGTATCTAAGCATTTTAAAGACACTTTAAGAGTGTCTTTCAAGCATTTTTTCAAATATATTTAATCAACGTCACAAAAATGTTAATTTCTTCTTACTAAAGTAATTGAACAGGTCTTGAGGCTAAGATCAAAGTGTAGTGCCCACTTTATTGTGACTAAAGTAATTGAGCAGGTCTTGAGTCTAAGATCAAAGCGTAGTGCCCACTTTATTGTGACTAAAGTAATTGAACAGATCTTGAGTCTAAGATAAAAGCATAGTGCCCACTTTATTGTGACTAAAGTAATTGAGCAGGTCTTGAGTCTAAGATCAAAGCGTAGTGCCCACTTTATTGTGACTAAAGTAATTGAGCAGGTCTTGAGTCTAAGATCAAAGCATAGTGCCCACTTTATTGTGACTAAAGTAATTGAACAGATCTTGAGGCTAAGATCAAAGTGTAGTGCCCACTTTATTGTGACTAAAGTAATTGAACAGATCTTGAGTCTAAGATCAAAGCGTAGTGCCCACTTTATTGTGACTAAAGTAATTGAACAGATCTTGAGTCTAAGATCAAAGCGTAGTGCCCACTTTATTGTGACTAAAGTAATTGAACAGATCTTGAGTCTAAGATCAAAGCGTAGTGCCCACTTTATTGTGACTAAAGTAATTGAGCAGATCTTGAGTCTAAGATCAAAGCATAGTGCCCACTTTATTGTGACTAAAGTAATTGAACAGATCTTGAGTCTAAGATCAAAGAGTAGTGCCCACTTTATTGTGACTAAAGTAATTGAACAGATCTTGAGTCTAAGATCAAAGTGTAGTGCCCACTTTATTGTGACTAAAGTAATTGAACAGATCTTGAGTCTAAGATCAAGCGTCTGCCCACTTTATTGTGACTAAAGTAATTGAGCAGATCTTGAGTCTAAGATCAAAGCATAGTGCCCACTTTATTGTGACTAAAGTAATTGAGCAGATCTTGAGTCTAAGATCAAAGCATAGTGCCCACTTTATTGTGACTAAAGTAATTGAGCCGGTCTTGAGTCTAAGATCAAAGCGTAGTGCCCACTTTATTGTGACTAAAGTAATTAAGCAGGTCTCGAGTCTAAGATCAAAGCATAGTGCCCACTTTATTGTGACTAAAGTAATTGAGCAGATCTTGAGTTTAAGATCAAAGCGTAGTGCCCACTTTATTGTGACCAAAGGGTGGGAGCCTTCATAAAACGCAGAATGGCACGATAAACACCCTCAAATAAACTCAGAGCAGCTCTTATTCGAAAGAATAACAACGCTAGTAGTTTACACGTTCAACCATACTGGGTTCACTCATTGTGACAATTCTAGTCATGGCCCAATTTTTTTTTTTAAATCATTAATAATATTAAATGTACGACACAAAAATGCAAATTTCTTCTGGCTAAAGTAATATAACATTCGCTAAATTCTTGAATGTATGCAAATGAAAAAATATTGAACAAAAATATAAATTTCTTCTTTCTATAATAGTTGAACAAAATAAAAATCTTGAATGTACGCAATAAAAATATTAATTTCTTTCTACAGGTGATCAAGTGATCAGAGAAGAAACATACAAACAATCAGGGTAGAGATGGATAAGAACTACCTGGTTTTCTTTTGTTACAACAGCAAGATCATCTTGCAATCGTCTATTCTCTCGAGCAGTTACATCTTTAGTTCTAGATGTTTCAGTCAGCTCCTCGGAGAAAGAATCCAACTGTCGTCTCATGCTCTTTAATTCTCTGTCTTTTATATTCAAAGTTTCATTGGCATGCCTGATAGAAAGAACAAACAAAAAAAGGTTAATAATTCTACAGAGAGTAACAATTTCAGAAACAATTTTTTAGCAAATTCATCGAGACATTTGGCCACACAATTTTTCTAAACTCTTTTATTTTTTTAAACATTTGGCACTCAAGCAACAACTTAAAAATGGAATTAATTGTCCACTCTTGCCATCAAGCGTAGGAGTGGGAGCTTTAATTTGTGTACCAGGGCCAGATGAATCGTCCTTGTTGTGTTATATCTGTGTTTATTTAGTGTGGTCTTGATATTGTCTATCAATCTTTTTGGGTCTTCCTAAGCTCTAGTACGTGATCTCATTTTATTGTATGCTGTTATTGGTGGTTGGTTGTATTCCATTCTTATTAAATGTCCAAACCACTGCATTTGTTGTCTTTCAATGTATTCTGTGCATGAAGTTATGCCCACTCTGTTTCTGAAGTCCTCATTTCGTAGTAGTCTATCTTTCCTGGTGATCATTTTACACAATTTTCTGTAATCAATGTCAAACATGGTTCCCTAACTAAAACCCAAGAGAGAAAGATGACAGCTTGTGAAGTAAACTGTTTAACCCTTAGTAGCCGATATGTATGTAGATCTGAGATGTAAACATCTCCTTCCTCCCTGAAGTCCTGCTTCAAAGTTCTGACAAAACTTTGTCGTTATTTGTCTGTGACCTAAAACAAATTGTGTACAAATGTGGAAGGAATGAAAGAAAGAAGAAAGGAAGGGGTAGGGAGGAAGAAAAGGAGGGAGTGAATGAGGCAGGGAGGAAGGAGGGAGGGAAGGAAGGAAGGGAGGGAAGGAGGAGGGGAGGAATGGAAGGAGGGAAGGAGGGAGGGAGGGAGGGAGGAAGGAAGGAAGAAAGGAAGAAAGGAAGGAAGGCAGGCAGGAAGGAAGGAAGGAAGGAAGGAAGGAAGGAAGGAAGGAAGGAAGGAAGGAAGGAAGGAAGGAAGGAAGGAAGGAAGGAAGGAAGGAAGGAAGGAAGGAAGGAAGGAAGGAAATATTTATTAACAAATCTTGAAGAACAAAAGTTTGCAAGAACTTACTCCAGCTGTGCTTCAGTTTCACCAATTCTTAGTTTCAAGTCTCCGATAAATCTCTCCTGAAGGAAGACACATACAATCATAATTAGAAAGAAAATAAGAGAGAAAATTCAATACTTTATATTTTGCAACCTCTTTTCCCTAATTGTGAATCCGTTTTCAGTTATATGTAGACTATCATCATAATACTTTGGACATGTCCATAGAGGTGTTCTGATCTCCGCCCAAACAAATCCAGCAGCAGAACATGCCAGTTCAATGTTGAATAATCAATACTTTTGCATATTTGGTATGTCGCTCTTTTCGGACGGTACCAATATCAACATCCATATCTCTCAGTCTGGCCAGCGACTGTGATTTACAATCCTGAAACTCTTCTATTTGGAAAGACTCAATGCGTTAAGAATGTCATTTCAGTTCATGGCAGCTCCCTCTGATATTGTAACCATGCCAGCTAATCTATCAGCTCGTTCATTAGCCTTGACTCCTGCATGCTCAGAGACAAAATTAAGGTGATTTCTCTAATCCCTGTCTGTACCAGTACTCGCACCCAGCTTCGTCTCACCATTCCTGTTTTGACTGTACGAATCATACTCATGGGGTCACAGAGTATGAAAATATGAGAGTAGTTATGAGATGCCATAAATATTAATATTAGATCACATTCAGTTTAAACTTATTTAAACTGATTCGCTGTTCATTTGAGGATCGTCTTCATCGGACATTGAACATATTCATAATTGCTCTGATCTACTCCCAAGCATGGATCAGTGTGTTTACACTAATAATTCTCGTTCTGCGTTGGCTGAAATATCTACTGGGGTTTCTCTCATGGTTTCCCCATCTTGTCGCCCCTATCGGTATGCACAACTTGCGTAACCGAGATAGATATCCTTTATCTTCTACGTTGAAATCTTCAGAGTGTAGCTTTTCTCTTATGATGTTTTATGATGTTATGAGCACATATGATGTTTTTTTCCATAGAAGGTCCATTCTCAATCGCAGCATTGCTCGCCAATGCATCCGCTTTCTCACTAGCCTTCACCCCAGAATAATCTGGGACACAGATGAAGGTAAGTGTCTGGATTATCACATTTGTAGTAATTGCATCCACTGCCTTCTACATAACCAGTCTTGATCTTCTGAATCATGCTCATAGAGTCACGGTAAGCAATATCACTTCAATAATTTCTTTTGGTTGAATTTTGTCGTCTTGTCTGTTTAATATATATGCTGAAAACATCATGAGGAATGTTATTGAAAAAGAAAAGTATGATTCTTATGTAATCGGAGGAAGAGCAACACAAGACCTAAGATATGCTGATGATTCAGTGTTACTATCAACAACGCAATAAGGAATTGATAAATTAATAATAACACTGCAAGAGAAATTTGAAAAACAAAATCTATATTTTAATGTGGCAAAAACAAAGGATAAAACAAACATGATAAAGGATATTTTTATCAAGAGAGAGAACATATACTTTTTTTCCTGCGATCTCACTAGACTGGGATTCCAGATTCTCTGATAAAAGTCATGTTCTGTTTCAGGTTATTAACCATGACATACAGTTTGTTTTGGAAGTTGGGGTATGTGGGCCATCTCTTTCTTCTCAGCTCTGCAATCTATTTCTTCTCAGCTCTGCAATCTATTTCTTCTCAGCTCTGCAATCTATTTCTTCTCAGCTCTGCAATATATTTCTTCTCAGCACTGCAATCTATTTCTTCTCAGCTCTGCAATTTATTTCTTCTCAGCTCTGCAATCTATTTCTTCTCAGCTCTGCAATCTATTTCTTCTCAGCTCTGCAATCTATTTCTTCTCAGCACTGCAATCTATTTCTTCTCAGCACTGCAATCTATTTCTTCTCAGCTCTGCAATCTATTTCTTCTCAGCACTGCAATCTATTTCTTCTCAGCTCTGCAATCTATTTCTTCTCAGCTCTGCAATCTATTTCTTCTCAGCTCTGCAATCTATTTCTTCTCAGCACTGCAATCTATTTCTTCTCAGCTCTGCAATCTATGTCTTCTCAGCTCTGCAATCTATTTCTTCTCAGCTCTGCAATCTATTTCTTCTCAGCTCTGCAATCTATTTCTTCTCAGCTCTGCAATCTATTTCTTCTCAGCTCTGCAATCTATTTCTTCTCAGCACTGCAATCTATTTCTTCTCAGCTCTGCAATCTATTTCTTCTCAGCTCTGCAATCTATTTCTTCTCAGCTCTGCAATCTATTTCTTCTCAGTACTGCAATCTATTTCTTCTCAGCTCTGCAATCTATTTCTTCTCAGCTCTGCAATCTATTTCTTCTCAGCTCTGCAATCTATTTCTTCTCAGCTCTGCATCTATTTCTTCTCAGCTCTGCAATCTATTTCTTCTCAGCTCTGCAATCTATTTCTTCTCAGCTCTGCAATCTATTTCTTCTCAGCTCTGCAATCTATTTCTCCTCAGCTCTGCAATCTATTTCTTCTCAGCTCTGCAATCTATTTCTTCTCAGTTCTGCAATCTATTTCTTCTCAGCTCTGCAATCTATTTTTTCTCAGCTCTGCAATCTATTTCTTCTCAGCACTGCAATCTATTTCTTCTCAGCTCTGCAATCTATTTCTTCTCAGCACTGCAATCTATTTCTTCTCAGCACTGCAATCTATTTCTTCTCTGCACTGCAATCTATTTCTTCTCAGGTCTGCAATCTATTTCTTCTCAGCTCTGCAATCTATTTCTTCTCAGCTCTGCAATCTCTTTCTTCTCAGCTCTGCAATCTATTTCTTCTCAGCTCTGCAATCTATTTTTTCTCAGCTCTGCAATCTATTTCTTCACAGCTCTGCAATCTATTTCTTCACAGCTCTGCAATCTATTTCTTCTCAGCTCTGCAATCTATTTCTTCTCAGCTCTGCAATCTATTTCTTCTCAGCTCTGCAATCTATTTCTTCTCAGCTCTGCAATCTATTTCATCTCAGCTCTGCAATCTATTTCTTCTCAGCACTGCAATCTCTTTCTTCTCAGATCTGCAATCTATTTCTTCTCAGCTCTGCAAAATCTATTTCTTCTCAGGTCTGCATACTGGGGGCAGTTCTGTAGGACATACTTTGTTGTCATACTCGCCAGGTTACAGTGGTACAGGCTGTTGATGTCTATCTTGAATTTAGTGAACAGGTGATGTTTCATTTTGTTGTGGCCATCATTCATGTCATATTTCAGGGAATTTCTTTAATAATCTCCGGGCAATGTTATCAGTTTTAAGGAGGAGAAGAGGAAGACCACAGAGAAGATGGATTCAGGATGTGACTGATGATTTGAGTTGCAGAGGCAAGACACCTGGCCTATGAGAGAAAGAAATTCAGAAGGACTGTTGGGGTGGAAAAGTTCTGCTCAGAAAAAGCTTTTTGATGACGATGATGTGTTTTGCATGTTCTTTCTCCCACTTTTCTTTATAGTGCCCTCTGATGATGGCTTTTGTTTCTTCATGACTGACCAGATTGTCATCTTGAGGTATTCCTTCTCCCTCTTTAGCCAATGCAATACAGTGGACACTGCAGAAACAACAGAACAGAGGAAGACCTAGAAGCACATGGAGGCAAACTTTCAAAGTAGAACTCAAAGCCAAGCATAAAACTAGGTTTGAGGTAGAAGTCAAAGCCACAAATAAGAACTAGGTTTGAGGTAGAACTCAAAGCCAAGCATAAGAACTAGGTTTGAGGTAGGGAGAAAGACACAAATAAGAACTAGGTTTGAGGTAGGGAGAAAGACACAAATAAGAACTAGGTTTGAGGTAGGGAGAAAGACACAAATAAGAACTAGGTTTGAGGTAGAACTCAAAGCCACAAATAAGAACTAGGTTTGAGGTAGGGAGAAAGACACAAATAAGAACTAGGTTTGAGGTAGGGAGAAAGACACAAATAAGAACTAGGTTTGAGGTAGAGCTCAAAGCCAAGCATAAGAACTAGGTTTGAGGTAGAGAGAAAGACACAAATAAGAACTAGGTTTGAGGTAGGGAGAAAGGTACAAGATGGAATTGAATGGAAATTTGTTGTCTCTGCCTTATGTCCCCTTGGGCACAATGAGGAATGATGATGATGATAGTGTTACCACCTTCCATGATTGACATATTGATTGAGTCATGTTTGATGCCTGGTACCTACTCTGTCATGCAACTGATTGTTAAACTGTGCAATCTTCTCAGTATATTGATTGAGTCATGTGTGATGTCTGGTACCTACTCTGTCATGCAACTGATTGTTAAACTGTGCAATCTTCTCAGTATATTGATTGAGTCATGTGTGATGCCTGGTACCTACTCTGTCATGCAACTGATTGTTAAACTGTGCAATCTTCTCAGTATATTGATTGAGTCATGTGTGATGCCTGGTACCTACTCTGTCATGCAACTGATTGTTAAACTGTGCAATCTTCTCAGTATATTGATTGAGTCATGCGTGATGCCTGGTACCTACTCTGTCATGCAACTGATTGTTAAACTGTGCAATCTTTTCAGTTTTCTCATCAACAGCCATCTGTATAGAATCCTTCTCTCTGTCCATAGATTTGAGGTTTGATCTCAGGACATCAATCTCTTCCTTCTGAACCTGTGGATGTAGTTGAAGATAGAAGATTAGTTATCTAACAAAAATTTCACAAAAAACATAACTAAACAAGTCTAACTAATGACAAATCAACAACAAGGGTAAGAGGCATTTATTTATCAACCATATGTCAGTCCAGTAACCAATCTTCTACCATCTCTCTTGTATATTCCTTTTTCTTCTCAATAAAACTTGGAGCTACAATTTAACACTAAAATTTATATTACTATTCCAATTCAGAGTTCAATCAAGATTTTTCAAGCAAGAGGAGTGACTGGCCGAATGGATTGGAGCGTGGCTTCCATGCGGAAGACCTGTGTTCAATCCACGGTGCGGTCAAGGAATTTTTTCTGTTGTGGGCATGAAAGAAAAATCCTAACCTGAACAGCTTCACTGCGACTGCACTAGCCATGTGACCATTAAATTCATCAGGCTCTCGTCCCACCTGTCCAACATGCCATAAAAGCGTACTACAGGCAGTAACCAATTTTGGGGTTTTTTTTTTAAATTTGGAGTTTCTAATGGATGATGAGACTGAAATTGTTTCAAACACTCTATCAGTTTTTACTTGCAGTTTTTGTAAGAAAACCCAATTTTATGAGGCACATTTTTAGGTAAGTTCTGGTATAAAATACAAAAATACATCTTGTAAAATAACAAGATTTATTGCTGGCAATTGTGAGTAGCATTCACTACTACTACTTCTTCTGAGATTAACTTCTGCTATGCAACTACTCTGGTATGTGTCATAAACGGTGCACTTGAGGTCTTCACAGGTATCCCATAGTTTGTATTGAAGGTTTGTTTCTGTTGGCCAGATTTCCATTCTCACACAATTCAGGCTGGGGCAGGCTATCAGGATGTGTTTTGGGGACTGCTTTGGTGCTCCATAGGTGCAGGCAACTGAGTCCCTGAGACTCATTCTATGGAGGTGTGCTCTGAGACTGTAGTGTCCCATTCTAGGTCTGAAGACTGTGGTCTGTGCTTTTCTATTTAATGTATTAATGTAGTTGTGCTCTGGGTTGTAGCCACCGTTTGTTTTTCTTACATCATTTTTCTGGACTTTTTCAGGACAGACTTTGCTTCTGTAAAAACTTTGTGTTGAGTGAAGTTGTGTTAGGCTCCCTCCAGCCCTTGCAAGTTTGTAACATTCAATGCAATGGTCGAACAAATGGTTTCCGAATGCAAAGAAGTTTAAGAGAGCAAATGTGCAAATGATTGAGAGAAAAATGTAGATCACTGTTTAATATTAATCAAAAAATGTACATCTGTAAGTGTAAGATGCTGACCTGGTTCTGTCGCTGGAGGTCCAACACCTTCTCTTCAAGAGAATTCACTCTTTGTCCTTGACCCTGCAACTCATCCTCCTTCCTGCTCAGTCGGTAGTAGCACTCTCAAGTGTTTTTTCAGTTTCTTCCACAAGCATTCTGTGTGACAACAATAAATGATTGACAAAATAATAAGAGGCAAATATGATTTCATTTTATGTATACCATTCCATGAGGAAAAGTGTACAAAGTTTGACTAGGACGTGTGCTAACGGTTTCTGGCTTCAAATCTATCAAAGTATACAGTCATCAGTTAACACAAGAAACATCAAGGGGATATCTGATCTTCTTCTTCTTTGCGTTCGTTCTTTACAACCAATTTTAATCACTATTTGTGATATGTTTGATCTTTGCCAAGAACGTGTATATGTTGCACATTGGTTTAGTAGGCCCCTAAACGCATAGACTTGTACATGTTTAGGACACATGCATCCGATTTCAACCAAACCTCCTTAGTCGTCTCTTACGACATGCAAGGCAGGTAACAGTAACAGGTAACAGAAAGAGTGGTAGATATGAAGCATTTGAAAAAGAAGTAGAAAGAAAGATATCCCGATCATAACCTTCACGTCAACTACCACTTCCCAACAAATGTGACAAGATTATTAATGACTTACTTCATTTGTTCCGCAGAAGTTTTATTTTTAGTAGATTCATCGGCCACATCATTCAGCCTCATCATCTGATCTTTCATTTGTTCTTCCATCATTTTGATCTCATCCTTCAGTGTATTGATTCGTATCACAAATTCATTTCTCTCATGCTCCACCTAAACAAAGATGGATTCATTAAACACATTTTTTAAAAAAGAAGATAATAAGATTCAGAATTTTGTTAACGGATGTCTTCGACAAATTCTCAGACTGAGATGGTATGACAGAATTACAAACACAGACTTGTGGATAAGAACAGGACAGGAACCAATGATGACCTAGGTCAATAGGAGAACATGGCGATGGGTCGAGCATACCCTACAGGAGACACAGTCGAGTGTCACTAGACAAGCACTTGAGTGGAACCCGCAAGGAAAACAAAAATAGGACACCCTAAACAGACCTGAAGATGAAGTCTTCATGAGGAACTGAAGAATGCTCCACTATCCTGGGAGACCATAAAGAAAACAGCCAGAGACCGAGAAGAGTGACAAACAACTGTTGAGGCCCCATGCTCCACAAGGAACGGAGTTGAATAAGTAAGTAATAAAAAACAACATCAATCTATATATCTATTCTCCAATCCTGTTTTACCTTTCGGCATCAGGTCGAAGCAAGAGACACCTGGAGCTAGTCTCTCTATGTGATTTGTACAAGGTGAAATTTAGTGCCTTGGATAATCCGTTGATCCATCATTTGCATGGACATCCTCTGGGTCTGTTGCAGTTGTATCTGAGTGCTAGTGCTCTTTGTGGGAGACTGTCTTGTGGTAACTTCGATATGTGTCTGAACCATTTGATCTATTATTTCTTTATATATTGTAAAGATCCCAAAACAACATTGAAATATAAATGAAAAGTAGTCATGACAGACAGAAATGAAGTGTCTACACAGAATGATGGGAGTATCAAGAAGAGACCGGTTTAGAAATTAAGACATCAGGAAAAAAATTGAAAACAACATCAGTACTCTACTTCATCAAGGAACAACAAATTAAATAGTTCAACCACATTAGCAGATTACTAACAGACAGTACACCTCAAAGAGCAATGCTGCCCTGATACAGTGGATACAAAGCAAATGGACATCCACACAAAATGTGAACCTCAGAAATAACTGAGACAGTGAAAAACACTGTTTATGAAGCGCATACAAAAGTCTGTTCTAGAAATCTCTTCTTATCCTGACACTGTGAGACATGTTCTAGAAATCTCTTCTTATCCTGACACTGTGAGACATGTTCTAGAAATCTCTTCTTATCCTGATGCTGTGAGACATGTTCTAGAAATCTCTTCTTATCCTGACACTGTGAGACATGTTCTAGAAATCTCTTCTTATCCTGACGCTGTGAGACATGTTCTAGAAATCTCTTCTTATCCTGACACTGTGAGACATGTTCTAGAAATCTCTTCTTATCCTGATGCTGTGAGACATGTTCTAGAAATCTCTTCTTATCCTGATGCTGTGAGACATGTTCTAGAAATCTCTTCTTATCCTGACGCTGTGAGACATGTTCTAGAAATCACTTCTTATCCTGACGCTGTGAGACATGTTCTAGAAATCTCTTCTTATCCTGACGCTGTGAGACATGTTCTAGAAATCACTTCTTATCCTGACGCTGTGAGACATGTTCTAGAAATCTCTTCTTATCCTGATGCTGTGAGACATGTTCTAGAAATCTCTTCTTATCCTGACGCTGTGAGACATGCTCTAGAAATCTCTTCTTATCCTGACGCTGTGAGACATGTTCTAGAAATCTCTTCTTATCCTGACACTGTGAGACATGTTCTAGAAATCTCTTCTTATCCTGACGCTGTGAGACATGTTCTAGAAATCTCTTCTTATCCTGACGCTGTGAGACATGTTCTAGAAATCTCTTCTTATCCTGACGCTGTGAGACATGTTCTAGAAATCTCTTCTTATCCTGACGCTGTGAGACAAAACAGGATTAGAGAATAGAAGAAGATGTGGTAGAAATGAAATTCAATCTTCAACCAGTTTGCAAAATCTGGCAGGAAAAAAATAGATGAAGCTCTAGAGTTTCTGTGGTGTAAAGTACTCTCTTCTTGCTCTATAGGTATTCAGTTCTGTCCCTGTAGGAAGCAATCTGGATATTTTTTCCCGTGAACCCTGATCTCAATGTAGGTGAGGTCAAGTTCCTAGACAAACGATAAAATGACAGTTGAAAATCTATAAGAATACACATGGTTATTCTTCTTCTTTTGTCATCACACTGTTACCGGATTGTTCTCCAGTGTTGTGGTTTTCTGTTTCTGTCTTGCGGCTTGAGTGATAGCAATTTTAGCTTTTTGATACAATTCTGCTCTACCATCCATCCATCTTATTCATGCTCTTCCTCTCGCCTTTTTCCTGATGTTTTTCTTTTCAGCAAAGTGTAATGATGATAATTTTATCAATCAATCAATCAAAGAGAAGAAGCTGCCATGAAGGAAACTATGAGAGACTTATATAACAACACTACGACTAAGAAAAAAATTAATTCCATATCCTTTGCGAATCATCCCCAGCTTTTTAACGCTGTTTGTGATTTTTCTGGCATTATTACGTTCAGTAGTTTACCATTGCTTTCTGAACAGGCGGTGCCATCGTCCTTTTGTAAAAATCTATGCAAAACAATTTGCGGCCAAACTGTCCGCAGCATGATTCGAACTCAGAACGTTGGGGTTAATAGACCGAGTCACTATCCCCTAAGTCCCATACGCGACCAAGACTAGGAAGCTAACAGAAAATAAAAACAATCTAATGATTGAATTATTGATTGATTGGTTCATCATCATCATTGTACTTTGATAAATAATAATGTGTGTTCTGAAAAGCAACAACTAGTACTGGCAAAATAAAAAAGTGGACATAATTGACCTCGCCATTAACCACAGTAAATGAATTGTCGAATCTCTAAGTACCACTTATACGTTCAGTAGTTTACCATAAGATCAAGTAAATACTTTGACGCTGGTGTTTATATGGAATAAAGTCATGCTTAAACTACTCACAGTATGAAGTGTCGAGTCTAGATCTTCAACTTGCTGCTCTAGTTTGGCTCTGTCAGACAGTGATGTTTCTGTCGCAATCTGTAAATTTAGATAGAATAGAAAAAAATATTTTCAAAATCATAATTTAGTGAATGAAAATGAAGGCATATCCAGGACAATAGCCATCAACCACAGTGAGCAGTCGTTGAATTTCTAGGCAGCTGTTATACATTTTCGCGCGATCCTGGCCTAGACTGATGAACCAACTTTATCATGAATTTTACCGTGTTTTTAAGGGACTCCGTTCCTCCATACAGCTTCTCGCGAAGCTCTGTGTTATGGGGCCAGATTTATTTTCTTATATCTGCTATTAGTTGACAATCTTGCAGAATTGTGTTCCGCCATCATGTCCGCCTTTTTGCAGGGGCACAGGCTAGTTGTGCCAATTTTAAATTTGTGAAACGTGGGCGCGAAGCTTGTTGTGGCCGGTACGGAGGCGAAGTATGGCAACTTGTTAGCTACGAGACAGACCATAGTATCCGTCGCTGTTGTTAGCATGAGGATGGTCTTTTGTCCATTTGTCTCTGTAGTGCCAGCCGATGGTTGTTCTGACTTCCTCATAACCTTATACATTCAGTTGTATGCCAATGCTTTCTGAACGGTGCGGTTTATTTTTACCATTCATAAAATTCACTATACTCTGTTCAACTTGTCATGCCCACAGATAAAAATGTGTATCTTTGTAACCATTTGATGAAATAACTTGAAAACTTTCTTGTGAACTGCACATGTTCCCGATGCTACAAAATATTTTTTGTCATTCAAACAATCATAGTTTACTTCTTTGTGCTATATATTTAACGCCTCCATTGACATGGTTGGAGAAAACTAATGTTTACAGCCATTTAATACATTGATGACAAAAATAGCAACATTCAGGACGAATTCCATGGTGTTTTTAAACTATTCTTGCATGTCCCACGCACCAAATCGACTCAGGATTGACCGAGGTAAACAAATGACATCATTAGTGTGAGACGGACTTTTAGTTAAAGGCGTATACAGAAATTAGTGTGAGACTATTGGGTCATATTATTGACTTCTCAAAACAGACATTGAAATAACATTTCTAAGGAGTTTGTAGTTACAATGTAAAAAGTATCATTAATACTATACGCGCATTACGCAAAGAGGCACATATGGGTTATCCGTACCACAGTATACAAGAACCAGTGAAAAGAGCTATTTTATTATAGTAATACCCCCTTACCACATATATTAACACATGTACATTGTAACAAGGAAGTAGCAATTTGAAAAGAATGTCTCCAAGTAGCTCTGCCATTGCCAGTCCCAAGTCTGGACGTGAAAGGTGGATGACATGACATGGCAGCTATCTTTAACTGTAATGTAAGTTTTTTTAAAAACAATAATACAACTAAGTCTACATTTCTTGTTTATTTCATGACTCTATTGCAAATATCAACATTGACCCCCATGTATAAGCTGGGATCATACGCCTTTGCATGAGACTTGTCATCAAATGTCATATTAGTGCGTTTACTGTAAAAACTAAACTTCTGTATCAGACTCGCCAAATATGCAGCCAACATCAAAGGAGACCGTCGCCGAGTGGTTACGGGGCCCAAATTTGGGTGTAAAGAATAGAACCACTGTTACTTGCCATGCATGTCATAAGAGGCGACTAAGGAGGTTTTGCTGAAGGGGCCTACCAAACCAATGTGCAACGTATACATGTTCTTGGCAAAGATCAAACATATCACAAAGCGCCCAAGTGGTTACGGGCCCAAATTTGGGGTGTAAAGAATAGAACCACTGTTACCTGCCATGCATGTCGTAAGAGGCGACTAAGGAGGTTTGGCTGAAATCAGATGCACATGTCCTAAACGTATACAAGTCTGTGCGTTTAGGGGCCTACAAACCAATGTGCAACGTATACACGTTCTTGGCAAGATCAAACATATCACAGAGTGATTAAGATTGGTGTAGAAACGAGCATGAAAGAAGATATCACAAAGAGTGATTAAAATTGAGTCGTAAAGAACAGACACAAAGGCGAAAGAAACCGTTGTATTGCAAAATAAAATCCAGGTTTCATATAGCAATTTCTTCCATCAGAAATTTGCGTCTGTATAATTCTAAGATTGGGTGCAAAGTTTTGCTACTGTGGAATTGCTGGTTTTGCTACAATTCGCATTGGACTGTGGGCATAAGTTGTGGAACGGACTATAGAACAAATTAGCTTCCAAACTGCCGGCGGCAAAGTTTGAACCAGGTACTCTTGGCTTGTGATCGAGTTCACTACCGCTGAGCCACAAAGGCCCCCATAATTTAGTCAGTAATCATAAATGATGAGTCTTCAAATAAAAAGAGTTTGTCACTTTTCATTATATCAATAATGCATGTTTTCTCAGTGACTCGGTCGATGCTTCGGAAGATACAGAATGGCTGGTTGTGGTATGAGTGGATGTCGTCTATAGTGGTTTCTGACCTCCAGAGACTCAAGTGGATCTAATGTTATGGGCATGCGGGTGTCCGCAGCAATGAGAGCGGACAGTCTTGCATCGAAAGCATTGATTGTTGGGGAGTTTAGGATGGATAAGGGGGATGTTCTTCAGTCTATTGTCGACCTACTGTTGGATATTAGTTTAGTTAGTTTGTTCCTTTCGTGCCAAAGGCGGCAACATAGGGCAGAGGTTTTAGATCTCCATGTGATGCGGTTCGTTGCTAGCAGTTGGAGATCTTGTATGGTTTTACATCCCAATAGTTTACTTTCTTGTTGGATAGTTAGTTAGTCTTTCCTCTTGGGCCTGTGGGCGGCGCATGGGGCAGAGGTCATAGTTCTCCATGTCTCGCGGTTCGTTGCTATCTGTTTTAGGTCTTTAATGTTTACTAGGCCCATCGTTGAGCCTTCTCTGGTGATGGTTCTCTGGTGCAGAGTCTCTCTTGGTCTTCCTCGTTTTCTTTTTCCCTCTGGTGTCCATATGAGGATTGGTAAGGGAGTCTTCTCTCATCCATTCTAAGTGTGTGGCCGATGTAGTTCCAGCGCGCTTTCTTATAAAATTTGATACATTTTCTTGCTTGGTCTCTTGTCTTATTTGTGTATTGGGTCTGAAATCTGACCATTTGAGGTTCAATATTCTTCTAAGACATTTATTCTCAAAGTTATCTAATTTTCTTTCTAGAGCTTTTGTTGTTTTCCAACTCTCGCATCCATAAGTTAATACTGGAATCACACAAGAGTTAAAGATCTTTAATTTTAAGTGCTTGCTGAGTGAATTGGACTTCCATTGTTGGATGAGGACACTAAAATTGATGTTGAATCAATCTAGCAATTTAAGGAGTTTGAAATTACATGTGGTACAAGTAGAGTTGAATGTCTGAGTGGCAGAAAGAGGAGTGTGTTTAACTAGCGAGCCACAGAAACCACCAGTAGGCACACCCTTTGACATCTGTTGGGGAAGAATGAATATCTATGAGTCTGTCAGTGCTGTGAGCGTCAGTTCAGTAACCAAAATTAGTTTTATTTTGTGCCAGGGCATGCAGGTGTAAGGAAATGAATGCGTGATAGGCTTGCAGGTGATTTTCCTCTGCCTTCTTTCCTGATGTTCTGTTGTACAGTGGAGTTTGGTTGCATTCTTATTAAGTGGCTAAACCACTTCATTCTTTGTTTCTCAATGTAATTCAAGCAAGGTTCTGTGCCAACTTTCTTTCTTATGCTGATGTTGGTGACTCTTGTGTTTTCTGGTGTTGTTGGTAACTTTTCGTAGACATCACATTTCACACGTTTTGCTAATTGTCCATGTTTGGCTCTGGTAACACAAAGTAGGTATGAAAATGCTGCCGATCATCTGTTGTTTAGCTGTCAGTGAGATCTTCTTCTTTGCGCTTGTTCTTTATGACCAATTTTAATCACTCTTTGTGATATGTTTGATCTTTGCCAAGAACGTGTATCGTTGCACATTCGTTTGGTGACACCTAACGCATAGACTTCTACACGTTTAGGGCGCGTGCATCCCATTTCAGCCAAACCTCCTTAGTCACCTCTTACGAAATGCGTGGCAAGTAACAGTGGTTCTATTCTTTACACCCCAAATATGGGCCCGGGAACCACCCTTTTGGAGTCAGTGAAATGTGTAGATGCCTTAACAATGGGGCTATATGCTATATTACAGAACTGACTAAGGATTAGTGTACACTTTTGAGCTTGACATAATTGTCAGCTTTACCAAAAACGCAGATGGATATTTTATACCGTACATATTACATATATTTACTTTTTAATGCAACTGACCTTTAACCTTTCCCTCAGACTGTCCCTCTCAGTTGTCATCCTTCTCAAGTCAGCAATCGCATCATCTCTCTCATTTTCAATTCTCCTCAGAATAGCTTGAGCAGCGAGAGAGGTCTTTGATTGTTTTGGAGAAGAGATGAGTTCTCTACGTACTTTCATCAGCTCATCTTTAGTCTGAAACACATCAGAATAATATATGTGATCCCCAGAAGTTGGTAAGTATGCATGTATCATGTATATATGTCTCTAGTAGTATGTTTCTATCCCCAGAAGTTGGTAAGTATGTATGCATGTAAGTAAGTATGCATGTAAGTAAGTATGCATGTAAGTAAGTATGCATGTAAGTAAGTATGCATGTAAGTAAGTATGCATGTAAGTAAGTATGCATGTATCATGTATATATGTCTCTAGTAGTATGTTTCTATCCCCAGAAGTTGGTAAGTATGTATGTATGTATGTCTCTAGTAGTTTCTATCCCCAGAAGTTGGTATGTATGCACGTATGTATGTCTCTAGTAGTATGTTTCTATCCCCAGAAGTTGGTATGTATGCACGTATGTATGTCTCTAGTAGTATGTTTCTATCCCCAGAAGTTGGTAAGTATGTATGTATATCCCCAGAAGTTGGTAAGTATGCACGTATCATGTATGTATGTCTCTAGTAGTATGTTTCTATCCCAGAGTTGGTATGTATGTATGTATATCCCCAGAAGTTGGTAAGTATGCATGTATCATGTATGTCTCTAGTAGTATGTTTCTATCCCCAGAAGTTGGTATGTATGCATGTATATCCCCAGAAGTTGGTATGTATGCATGTATGTATGTCTCTAGTAGTATGTTTCTATCCCCAGAAGTTGGTATGTATCATGTATGTATGTCTCTAGTAGTATGTTTCTATCCCCAGAAGTTGGTATGTATGCATGTATGTATGTCTCTAGTAGTATATTTCTATCCCCAGAAGTTGGTATGTATCATGTATGTATGTCTCTAGTAGTATGTTTCTATCCCCAGAAATTGGTAAGTATGTATGCACGTATGTATGTATGTATGTATGTATGTCTCTAGTAGTTTCTATCCCCAGAAGTTGGTATGTATGTATGCACGTATGTATGTATGCACGTATGTATGTCTCTAGTAGTATGTTTCTATCCCCAGAAGTTGGTAAGTATGCATGTATATCCCCAGAAGTTGGTAAGTATGCATGTATATCCCCAGAAGTTGGTAAGTATGCATGTATATCCCCAGAAGTTGGTAAGTATGCATGTATCATGTATGTCTCTAGTAGTATGTTTCTATCCCCAGAAGTTGGTAAGTATGTATGCACGTATGTATGTCTCTAGTAGTATGTTTCTATCCCCAGAAGTTGGTATGTATGCACGTATGTATGTCTCTAGTAGTATGTTTCTATCCCCAGAAGTTGGTAAGTATGTATGTATGTATGTCTCTAGTAGTATGTTTCTATCCCCATAAGTTGGTATGTATGTATGTATGTATGTCTCTAGTAGTATGTTTCTATCCCCATAAGTTGGTATGTATGTATGTATGTATGTCTCTAGTAGTATGTTTCTATCCCCATAAGTTGGTATGTATGTATGTATGTATGTCTCTAGTAGTATGTTTCTATCCCCAGAAGTTGGTATGTATGCACGTATGTATGTCTCTAGTAGTATGTTTCTATCCCCAGAAGTTGGTATGTATGTATGTATGTATGTCTCTAGTAGTATGTTTCTATCCCCATAAGTTGGTATGTATGTATGTATGTATGTCTCTAGTAGTATGTTTCTATCCCCAGAAGTTGGTAAGTATGCATGTATCATGTATGTCTCTAGTAGTATGTTTCTATCCCCAGAAGTTGGTATGTATGTATGTATGTATGTATGTATGTCTCTAGTAGTATGTTTCTATCCCCAGAAGTTGGTATGTATGTATGTATGCACGTATGTATGTCTCTAGTAGTATGTTTCTATCCCCAGAAGTTGGTAAGTATGCATGTATGTATGTCTCTAGTAGTATGTTTCTATCCCCAGAAGTTGGTATGTATGTATGTATGTATGTATGTCTCTAGTAGTATGTTTATATCCCCAGAAGTTGGTATGTATGCATGTATCATGTATGTCTCTAGTAGTATGTTTATATCATTCAGGTGTCTCTGTGGTGTAGAGGTTAGCTGCTTGTCTCTCATGCCAAAGGTACCAGGTTCACTCTCTTGTGGAGCCATCTGGATATTTTTCCAGAGATCCCTGATCTCAGGGTAGGTGAGATCAAGTTCCTAGTCCTATCAGAGATGGACGATAAAACATAGGTCCTGTGTTCAATTTGAGCATGTAAAAGAACCCTTGTCAGTTCAAAATCGAGAAAAGTAGGCTGGAAAGTCGCTGACTGGGCAAAATTCATTCGAGAAGATTTAAAATATCTTCACCATCTTCAATATTACATCGGGGACCCTCACTGGTGCTACAGAGTTCGTGCATTGCAGCTGAGATCTCTTCCTGTGTAAGAAAGAGATAGGAACACACATGGTTACTCACTAAAGTGCAATCTTCTTCTTCTTCTGTGCGTTCGTTCTTTACAACCAATTTTAATCACTCTTTGTGATATGTTTGATCTTTGCCAAGAACGTGCATACGTTGCACATTGGTTTGGTAGGCCCCTAAACACATAGAATTCTACACGTTTCCGATCCGATTTCAACCAAATCTCCTTAGTGCCTCGCGACATCGCGGCAGGTAACAGTGGTTCTATTCTTTACACCCCAAATTTGGGCCCGATAAGCACTCGGCGACTCAAGTGCAATGATAATGGTCCTATAAATCAATCAATATTTCTATCATTGATGGTCAGAGTATGTTTCAGTTATCAGTTATATGATACTTCACAAGATCTAAAAGAGAAGGTTTCAGTACGAGTAGATGTCATCTATAGAAGTTTCTAACCTCCAGAGGCTTACGGAACATACTGTCCTGGGCATGCAGGTGTTTACGGTAATGAAGAGCGGACAGGCTTGCATCAACAGCATCGATTGTTGGGGAGTTGAAGATGGATAGGAGGAATGTTCTTCAGTCTCTTCACAACTGTCTGTTGGATTGTTGGATGAAGACACTAAAATAGATGTTGAATCGATGAAGCGATTTAAGCAGTTTGGAGTTACCAGTTGTATAAGTAGAACTGGAGGGGTGAAGTGAGGAGTGTGTTTAATCAGCGAGCAACGGGAACCATCAGTATGCATACTCTTTCATATCTGTTGGGGGAGACTGAGCACCTATGGGTCTGCCCGGAGTGTAATGACATCAGTTTAGTAACCAATAACAGTAATATAAGAGAATATCATCATAGCCCTCCAGACATGTCCAGAGGTGCTCCGATCTCTGCCTCAACAGCATCCAGCGGCCCAACACATTAGTTCGATGTCGATTAATCAATCTTTTTCACATATTTGCTATGTCGTTCTTTTCGGGCTGTATCAATATCGACGCCCTTCTCTCTCAATCTGGTCAGCAACTGGGACTCACAACACTGAAACTCCTCTGTTTGGAAAGACTCTCTCAGTGCATTAAGAATGTCATTTCGGTG
Organism: Arion vulgaris; assembly: GCA_020796225.1. Lineage (NCBI taxonomy): Eukaryota > Metazoa > Mollusca > Gastropoda > Stylommatophora > Arionidae > Arion > Arion vulgaris. Next base: position 20,738,417 of record CM036776.1, read on the forward strand.
CATTGCAGCTCCCTCTGATATCGTAGCCCTGCCAGCCAATTTATTAGCCTAATTCATTACCCGACTCCTGCGAACCCAGGGACAAAAATGAAGGTGATTTTTCTTATCCCAGTCTTACCCCATCCAGTTTTGTCTCCCAATTCCTGTTTGATTTTACGAATCATACTTATGGAGTTTCTAAGTATCTTCTTCTTCTTTGCGTTTGGTTTCGTATGCTCGTCTAAACCATGAGATGCATCATAAACCTCTATGAAGCTGCATGTCAGTTGGAGTTCCTTGAGAGTTCCCATAGCTTGCTCTGTAAGCTTTCATGAGGTCACGTTTCATTTCGTTGGTGTATATATGATGGACGTGACTGCAGGATGTGCTCTGGAGTCACAGTGTTTCTGTCTGACATCACTGAGTATAAAAACATGAGAGTAGTCATGAGATGCCAACCACGTCACTGTCTCTGTAACTGCCCGTACCTCCATTGTCAAACTACTTGTGGTTGTCACATAGGCCCCACTGGCCTCTCTTATTATTTTTCCTCCTGCAAGTGCTGAAAATGTCCATGTACAGCATTGTTGCTGCATTGGTACAGCACGTAAAGCATCCGATTTCTATGACACTTTTTATTTACTAGGGTAGTTTCCCTATGCCCCTACCTCAGTCGCCTCTTGCGACATGCCTTGTAGGTAGCAGTGTTACTATTCTTTGCTTCCTAGCGGGCCCTAGCAACAAACGGGCAACTTGATGATCTAAATTACAGGTACCTCTGAAGTCCAAGTAATGTTCGCTGGAATGGTGTGAGGGACACTGGTAATAAGGAAAGCAAGCCTACACACAGAAATCAGCTAGAGGGGCTATATTATATTTCTGAATTTATAGCAGACGTACAAAAAAAATACCAACCTAGTAGCGACCCTTATTCTCTTACCTCTTCATACATATTGTTGAGTTTGTCTCTCTCAAAAGTCAGTACTTTCACATTAGCTTGAATCTTGAAAAGATTACATTCAGAAAATTGTTGAAATTTTAATTTGTTACATCAAATGTTGAGTAATGCTTATCAAAGAGAGCAAGAGAGTTGTCTACAAAAGACACCTCTTTGTGTTCTGTGTGGTTTGCACCAAGAATGTGAGTATATTGCATCTCCATTAAGACCCTACAGCATGTAGGGCAGGCACATCCAAATTTCTACCAATGTATATGTATATTATCCAGAACTGAACATAATAGACTGATCAGACACCTACACAGACTAAGACTAGTTCCATCACACACATGTGCATGCGGACAGACAGCCCAACACATCCTGCAAGATTGTCACCTGATGAATCAACTGTGGAAAGAACACTGGCCAACAGAGACAAACATCCAATCATCTTCCAACTCAGGATAGGACATAACAGACTGAACAAACACCTACACAGACTACGATTGTCCCTACCCTTTCTGTGTCCCTGTGGCAATGCTGAACAAACCACAGAACATGTCCTGCAAGACTGTCCCTGTATATCCTACCTAGAAATGAATACTGGCCCTACAACACAACACTACATTCAGAACTACATGGCACCAGTTGACTTCATCATAGGAACGCGTCTAACAGTATAATCAAAATAGCGATCGCAAAGAAGAAAAATAAACAGACCACGGCGTCATATTTGCATTAAGATACCGCTCTTTTAGTAATTTGCACTACTTTTTCAGCGCAGTCCGTGACGGTAAATAAATTTAACACAAGTCAGCCATTGTGTTTTTCGATCGAATCGATGAAACAGCGTGTAAACAATTGCTTCACATGAAATATGTGTCATTCATATAGTAAAACCGATTGTTCTACGTGTAACTGTAACATATTCTACAGATCTGGAAAATTCTATGATTATATGTTAAGTAGAAGCTATTTTAAACGAAATTTTTTTCGATGGTCACTACCATTATTTTGGAACATTGAAAATTTCGCTTGGGTACTACCCATAAACATCGTATTTACGTGAAGCGACATTATTAACTTCTCTTTACTCATAAATTTTCATTACTAGAAACATTTTTCTCTCTTCTAAGGGCAACTTTACGTCTGCACCTCGTCAATAACCTACCAGACTTACCATTTCTCTGTGCTCTGCGGTTTGCTTTAACGTCCATAACAACCGCTGCAGTTTGCGATCTTCTCGTGAATTCTTTTCGTCATTTTACTTGTGTCAACGATATCCAGCAATGCTAAATACAAATTTTAATTTTCTTTTATATTTCAAACATTATTTATGCCTTTCAGTTGACTTTTGTATCGAGTATCAACGGTAATATTAAATATACCACACTAGATCTAGCTGTCCAAAGTGAACCATTCGTCAGCGATAGACGGCAATAATGATTGGCCCGATCTTTATCGTACACTATTCAGATTTACTTGAGAAGTCTCACATTATTGTATTGTGATTTCAGAATTAAAATAACTAGTGAATCATTTCAGTATCCTTTTAATTGTCTTTCTTAATTATAGGCATTTCATGTTTAATAGTTGTGCCATTTAAATTGCACTCATTGCTTAGCTGCAATCAGCTGCAATGAAGCTTTGTGACAAAATATAGTCTAGTAGCAATTTCAAATGTAACTATTGCAAGATCATCTACATTTTCTTTTTATGTAAACTTCTTCTGTGACTTTTAATTTGTTAGTGGTTGAACTAAATGTGATAATTAGTGATGAAATACTGCATCATGTCTTCTATATGAACATACATTGAACAAGCACATTTTATGTCATTGAAAGTTTTGTGTAGGACCTGAGCTTTGAGTAAAATTGATTAATCAAAGGTACAGTAAACACAATGATACAGCAAATCAGATCTTTGTATAAATCCTAATTTCTATATAGTTGAAGTACAGGTAAATGATTTACCAGTGTGTTTTCATTATTGTCAAAAACTTTCTTGATTGTTTAAAAATTGTATTGACTACTAGATCAACAATTTCATTGAATAATATCCTTTCTAATTTCCCCATGCATTGACCTTAGTCTTGCAATGATGGTCAAGCTTTAACACTTTCTGAGTAAATTATTCACACAACCTCTATCCCCAGTTTTTTAAAATAAAGTAATAAATATATTTAATGTTATTGCAAGGTTGAAGCCAGTTGCATGGGAAGATCATAATGAATATTATTTATTGAAACTGTTGATCTAGTGCTCATTATATGTTCCACACAACCAAAACAATTTAGAAAATAATAAAAGCATATTGGTAAATTATTCACTCTAGCATCAGAGGTTAATTTTTGTATTCATATATTTCTTGATTTATCTGCAATATGCTGTGCTGTTCTGAGTGACTCTTTGAATAGTGTGAGTTTTATATATTTACTTATGTATGCACATCTCACATACAAACATGCTGGATACTTATTTGGTAAATCATTTATATATGTTGAGTAAATATAAATGATCACATTTAGTTCAACCACTAACAAATTGAAAGTCACAGAAGAAGTTTACATAAAAAGAAAATGTAGATGATCTTGCAATAGTTACATTTGAAATTGCTACTAGACTATATTTTGTCACAAAGCTTCATTGCAGCTAAACAATGAGTGCAATTTAAATGGCACAACTTTTAAACATGAAATGCCTATAATTAAGAAAGACAATTAAAAGGATACTGAAATGATTCACTAGTTATTTTAATTCTGAAATCACAATACAATAATGTGAGACTTCTCAAGTAAATCTGAATAGTGTACGATAAAGATCGGCAATCATTATTGCGTCTATGCTGACGAATGGTTCACTTTGGACAGCTAGATCTAGTGTGGTATATTTAATATTACGGTTGATACTCGATACAAAAGTCAACTGAAAGGCATAAATAATGTTTGAAATATAAAAGAAAATTAAAAATTTGTATTTAGCATTGCTGATATCGTTGACACAAGTAAAATGACGAAAGAATTCACGAGAAGATCGAACTGCAGCGGTTGTTATGGACGTTAAAGCAAACCGGCTTCGGCACAGAGAAATGGTAAGTCTGGTAGGTTATTGACGAGGTGCAGACGTAAAGTTGCCATTAGAAGAGAGAAAAATGTTTCTAGTAATGAAAATTTATGAGTAAAGAGAAGTTAATAATCGCTCACGTGAATACGATGTTTATGGGTAGTACCCAGCGAAATTTTCAAGGTTCCAAAATAATGGTAGTGACCATCGAAAAAAATTTCGTTCAAATATTCTACTAACATATAATCATAGAATTTTCCAGATCTGTAGAATATGTTACAGTTAACGTAGAACAATCGTTTACTATGAATGACATATTTCATATGAAGCAATTGTTTACACGCTGTTTCATCGATTCGATAAAAAAAAACACAATGGCTGACTTGTGTTCCGTGGGACTGCGATGAAAAAGTAGTGCAAATTACTAAAAGAGCGGTGTTGGTTCGCCGTGAGACATCTACACAAAGCTGTTTCGAAGCCCTTGATGAACTAACAAACATAACAACATATATCCAGAGAAACGGACTCATTGTGTAAATATCGAACAATAGCGAACGAGAAGAAAAAGAAGAATATCATGCATGAGACTAGATTTGTGATAGAGAGAAAGACAAAGAATCACATTGAGTGGCCGTTTCTGGTCTCTGCCATTTGTACCCTTTGGTGTGATGAGAACTGATGATGATGGTGGGGATGATGATGAGGAGGATGATAATGATGAGGATGAAGAAGATGTAATTATTTTTGTTAATCACAGTTACCTCTGACATGTGTCTCTCAAACTTGTCCAGCAGAGATTTCAACTCATCTCTCTCCCTTGTCAGTCGGGTAAATTCTATTTCGCCTGCTACACTCTGGAGAATACAAACAAATATGTCATATATTTCTTTGTTGGAGTACAGTACAGGATGATAAGATAGATCTCTTTGGGGGTTGAAGGGGAGGGGGTGTCTCGGTGGCGTAGAGGTTAGGTGCTCACCTCGCTTCCCAAAGATACTTGGTCCGCTCCCTAGTGGAGTCGTCTGGATATTTTTTTAGAGATTCTTGATCTAAGTGTGATCTTTAGCCTGAGAGCTAAATAACCGGTCTGCTGAAACTACATGTGTGTGTGTGTGTGTGTGTGTGTATATATATACACATACATATATAAAAGACTAAGATGAATGAATTTGTATATATATCTGTCCCAATTGTTTGAAGATATCTGGACATCCTACGAACTTCAAAATTTGGCAAGAGGGTAGCTTTCATAGATGGGAAGATGTAAAAATTATAAAACTGGACTATTTGTTCCTTTCTATAACCATATTCTAACTTAACGCAAATGGTCATGTACAGAAATAGCAGAATTTGTGTATCCATGTTTTAACGCTTCGGTCACGTGATACGTACAGCACTCATGTTGTTACTTTCCAGTCATGTGATACGCAGAGCAGTCACTCGAAAACGAACAAATTTATTGGTTTTTCAACATATCTGTCCGGTGGTCAAATGCATTAGATTTTTGGTTGCTATGCTGGAGACCCATGTTCAATTCACGGGTCGATTTTGATGTCATACGGGTGACAGGGGATGGGCGTGTCTATTTAATATGCTGAGTCTCACACTCTTCTGTGTGTATTCGCAATGAAATTGTAGGCCACATTGTGTCAAATTATGAGAACTAAAGAAATTTCATTTGCAACGATAGAACTGACTGAATAAATTCAATTTGCAAATTGTTATATGTCAACTTTCACAGAAATTCTATTGTATCAAGTTTCCCTGGCAATCGGAATGAGGGACATTTTAATCTTATGTGGTCAACCGACAAAGTTTTCCCACCAGGCATGGAGAGAAGATGTATTGTTTTTAATGGAAAAGAAAGCCAATTTTGAGGCAACGAGGCATGTTTCTTTAATATTCTCCATCTCGCTCTGTTAGGGATGTTACAACTAGATTTAAACTAAATCCCCCGTGCAAAGAACGGGTAAAATTGTTAGAATATATATATATATTAATACACTATAGACTTGTGTAATCAGTTATCAGTTGTATGAGAACTATCATCATAGCACTCCGGACATGTCCATATGTGTTCTGATCCCCGTCTCAACAAATCCAGCAGCCCTTAAACTTCTCTGTTCGGAAAGGCTCTCTCAATGCATTAAGAATGTTATTTTGATCCATGGAAGCTCCCTCTGGTATTGTAGCCAAGCTAGCCAATCTATCAGCTCGTTCATTACCCCTAACTCCTGCATGCCCAGGGGCAAAAATTAAGGTGATTTCTCTGATCATTGTCTGTACGAAACTGTAATAAGCCTCCCACATACCAAGTCACTTTCCAAACATGGATACATTATTTCAAACTATTATTAAAGTAGGAGACCGGACACATCCTTCTCACCTTGTTTGGCATGATCTTTATTGGGGCAGTAGGTCTTCTGCTAGCCTTGAGAGCATCATATTCTTTCTTGTAATAGTTCTTCTCATCTTCAAGCACACGGATGGTAGCTTCACAACGTGCTAGTTCCTTTTTGGATAATGTGAAAGAATTCAATAGTGAAATCGGGAACCAAAATACAAGAATAGCAATAATAAGCACATAAAAATATAAAAATGGTGAAACACGTAAAAACAAAGTACTGTAGTTTAACACACACAAAAATAATAAAAATATACAGCCATGTTTCAACCAAAAGGCCTTTATCAAGCAAAGGATACAACAAAACAAAGGATACAACAAAACAAAGATACAACAAACAAAGGATACAACAAAACAAAGGATACAACAAACAAAGGATACAACAAAAGTGAAGAATCTCACTTCTTTTACAGCACACTACATATAGAATACAACAATAAAATCTTTAACGGCCCATAACAATGTAGACTAAAAACTGATGAATCTGTTATCTTGAAGAAGTTTACAGTAATGAAATCCCTTCTCTATACGTGTATGGTACCATACATAAGTAGGGGCCTAAGAACTGGGGTTTAACGTACAATCGTTCTCAACAAAAATCAATTATATATCACAATAAGATTGATCAAATTGGTCGCAAAGAACAAACGCTAAGAAAAAGGAGACGGTAATAAAATAGTTAACAGATACCAGAGTAAAGCTGAATGGCCATATCAGAACTATCCGGTCCTGGCAAACTCTTAATGGCTGATGTTCTGTACTGTTACTTTGAAGAAAAATAAAAATATGCAAAAATATATCTTACAGACTGATCCAGTCAATGCGACTGATATAAAAACGTTTCTGTTCTGTGTCCAACATTTCCGCACACCTTGAAGCAAATACATTGGTCTTTTGTCTAAGATCATAGCGTAGTGCCCACTTGATCGTGGCCTAATGGTGGGAGCCTTCATGGAGCCAATAGGCACCTAAACAATTTTTTTTTTATTCCGAGCCACTCTCGTTTGAACAGGTTTAAAACGTGACTGGGTATCACCCTCTACGGCACTAAAGGGTAAGAGCCCAAAACAAATTTGTAAAAACTGAAAAGTAAATACAGAGTGAAAACTCTAAAACCCTTAGATGGCAACAAAATTTACATGTTCTAAAACAGTTGAAAATGTTTCTCGTTTGGAAATGATCTCACATTGTCAAGAAAAAAAAAGGCAGAGGTTTTTCAACTCAGATCATACACAACCTGCACCCATATGGTGCCAGGGCCCAAGGGACAAAGGAATAGTACAACTGCGACCTACAAGGCATGTCATAAAATGCAACTGATGTAAGACCTAGGGAAGCTACCCTAGTAAATAAAAAGCATCACAGAAATCAGATGTACTGGCCTACTTGTAGGTGCATAACTGGTACAAAGTACAATCACTCTTAGGCTCAGATCACATACAAATCACACAGTGTGGTTAACAAGTAGTCAATATGGAGCGTTCGAAGAAGAATACACAAGCTGCAGTGAGTGGATGAGAAACAATCAATAACGAGAGAGCGATATTCAGTGCAAGAAAAAATGAAAGATGTCTAGGACTGTCAGGTCAAGCAACCCGAATTATTACTTGAGACTGAAAATTGGACTGCATGTCATACAGGGGCCTAAAAACGGGCACTATGTACTCATGTTCTTGGAACACGGAACACACCACACGGAACACACCACATAAGCCACAAAGAGTAGTCAACTTCCTTCTTCTTCTGTTCTCTTATCCTGTTTTGCCTCACAGCATCAAGATAAGAAGATATTTCTAGAACTGGCTTGTGTATGCGCTTCATAAATAGTGTTTTGCATCGCCTCTGTTATTTCTGAGGTCCACTTTTAGCATGGACAGCCTTTTGCTTTGTATCCACTGTATCGGAACAGCATTGCTCTTTGAGGCACACTGTCTGTTGGTAATCTGCTTATGTAGACAAACCATTTAATTTGTTTCTTGATGAAGTTCAGTACTGATGTTGTACCCACTTTAATGATAAGAAAGTTTCGCCTGTGTGGTGCCAGGGCGAAATGGTCGAAGTGAAGTGTCCAAAAAAGAAGAAGATAGAACAAAAGCAAAGAAGTTCACCAGATTGAAATAAGGAAATATGCAGACTTGTTTTATTACACACAAAACTGAAACACACCTTTTTATTCTTGGCTAAGGCGTCTTTCATTGCTGGACTCTGGGCTCTAGAAGATGAAGCTGAACGTGTACGAAGGTTGGTCTTAGACACTCCCTTTGGTATTTCTCCCTTCAACAGAGCCTACAAATAAATAAGGACATTTCAACATTGTTTAGTGTATATATAATTATAGCAACTGACCAAATAGAGTTCTTCTTCTTCTTCTGTATTTACCATTCAAATGAGATGATTTAGATGCAAGTTTTCTCAGTGACTCATTATTGTGATAAGTATGCTCAGGAAGATTGAAACAGGCTGGGCTCAGAGACAATGGATGGAGTTACAGACTTTTATACATGCAAGTTTTCTCAGTGACTCAATGAGTATGCTCAGGAATATTGAAGCAGGCTGGGCTAGCGACAATGGATTGAGTCACTGAGAGGTCTAGGCTGAAAAAAATAGGTTTTAATATTGTGCCAGGACATGGTGGTGAAAGGGGAAATGAACGCGCCGATAGGTTTGCAGGTGTGGCTGCTGTGAAAATCGGGTGGGCAATGAACCAGGCTGGTATTTTTCTTCTTCTTTTGTCATCACACTGCTACCGGGTTGTTGCACAGTGTTGTGGTATTCTGTTTTTGTCTTGTGCTATTCTAGTGGCTTGGGTTATTGATATTTTTGCTCTTTGACAGGATTCTGCTATGCCATCTAACCATCTTTTTCATGGTCTTCCTCTCACCTTCTTCCTGATGTTCTATTGTAGAAGACTCTGTATACTGTGGAGTTTGGATGCATTCTTACTAAGTGGCCAAACCCCTTCATTTTTTGTTTCTCAATGTAATTCAAGCAAGGTTGTGTGTCAACTTTCTTTCTTATGCTGATGTTGGTGACTCTTGTCTTTTCTGGTGTTGTTGGTAACTTTTCGAGGCCACGCATTTCACATGTAGTTTAGTAGCACTATTTCTATGTTTCAAATTCTTATAAGTGACATAAACAGGAAACCTAGCATGAAAAATCTAGTCTGACAATAAGCTCATCATAGTAACACTAGTCAGACAATATACCCTGACAGATATGTATACGAGAAGTGCTATGATTTAGATGAAAGTTGAACTGATAGTAGAACAGTGTCATACAAACCTTTGCAGGAAAGATTTGTCATTACTGCCTGTAATATCACTTTAAGGGCAGTGTAGAACGAGGAGGGACAAGAAGATTTTCATCTAAACCAATCCATGTCAACTACTAGATTGCAGGAGCTGGGATTGAAGATTGGTGTAGCAAGAAAAGAACAGCATAACAGGTATATGAGTAGGCTTCTCAATCAAAATTGAACTGGTACGGTCAGTCGCTGGACGATGTTGGAGATATTGTGAAGGAGATCGAGCACTTATGGACATGTCCAGAGTGCAATGAAGATATTCCAAACTGAAACTGAAAAATTGGACCTGTAGCAATAGATATAGCCCTCCTCCTGAGTGGTTACCGGGGCCCAAATTTGGGGTGTAAAGAATAGAACCACTGTTACCTGCCACGCATATCGTAGGAGGCGAGTAAGGAGGTTTCGCTGAAATCGGATGCATGTGCCCTACAAATGTAGAAATCTATGCGTTTAGGGGCCCACCAAACCAATGTACAACGTATACACGTTCTTGGCAAAGATCAAACATATCACAAAGAGTGATTAAAATTGGTCGTAAAGAACGAACAAAGAAGAAGAAGATATAGTCCAAATGACAGCTTTATAATACGGAACTTATGATGAAGAAGAAGATAAAAAAGAAGAGAAGGTCAGAAATGTCTGCAGGAACAGTAACATAGAATAATTACCTGCAGTTCATCTGCTAGTTGACTGTAATAATCTCTATTTTCTTCAATGCCACGTATAAACATATCACTTCTTCTTCTTCTTTGCGTTCGTTCTTTACGACCAATTTTAATCACTCTTTGTGATATGTTTGATCTTTGCCAAGAACGTGTATACGTTGCACATTGGTTTGGTAGGCCCTCAACGCATAGACTTCTACACGTTTAGGACATGTACATCGATTTCAGCCAAACCTCCTTAGTCGCCTCTTACGACATGCATGGCAGGTAACAGTGGTTCTATTCTTTACACCCCAAATTTGTGCCCGGTAATCACTTTGGACGAAACATATCACTAACATAGAATAATTACCTGTAGGTCATCTGCTAGCTGACTGTAATAATCTCTATCTTCTTCAATGCCACGTATAAACATATCTAACTTGCTAGGAATCTTAGTCTTCTTCATTGGTCCATTCTTTTTCTTGAGTCTTTCTATTTCCAGAACTAGTTCTTTCTCTGTAAGAGAGAGAGAGAGAGAGAGATAGAGAGCGAGAACAATGAGATGAGAGAGCAAGAGAGAGAGAGAGAGAGAGAACAAGTGTGGAAATCTAAAAAGTCATTTCTCTGTTTGCATACACACTGATATCACTCCCACCTATCAACAAAAATACTACTGAAGCAGTCAACAATGCACATCCTTCCCCACACCTATCGTTCACACTAGTCCAGTCAACAATCCTATCACACACATCTTTCCACACACCTAACACCCACAACTCTTCACACTTCTACCACAAACACTTGTAAAAAAAACTTACCATTTGCTGTTAGTTTATTGACTCTCTGTCCCAGCCTCTTCTTCTCCTCACTGACCCTATCAACCAGGCCTTCCAAACGAACATTGTCTGCCTCTCTTGTTGCCAATCTTGCCCTCACATCTCCCATTTCCTTGATCAATCGGTTTTGTTCCTGTCAGGTTAATATCATACAAAGGTTAAAGGTTAACCCAGGCTCAACAAATATTTCTTGGATATTCTTCTTCTTCGAAAGCTCCATATCGAACACTTGTTAAACCACTCTTTGTGATTTGTATGTGATCTGAGCCTAAGAGCGAATGTATGTTGTGCCGATTATGCGCCTACAAGTAGGCCAGCACATCCAATTTCTGCAATGCTTTTTATTTACTAGGGTAGTCTCCCTAGGCCCCTACATTAGTCGCCGTGTTTCTATTCTTTGCTCCCCTCAAGGGTTCCGCACACATAGGGGTTTCTTTGATATAAGAACCATCTTATTTCATTGATTTGATGCCCATGTGTTGTCGGAGCCCGCAGCGACTGAGGGTATGCTCCCTGATCACTATAGTTTAATCCTATATAATTGGGAGAAAGTGTCATGGAATTAGAAGAAAAAAGAATGTCCTCCTCAAGGGAGAGAGAGGACAACTACTATTTGCCCCATAGCTGGGGGATAGGTTGGTTCCAGTCAGAGCATTTACCACTCGCCGGTGGGTTCTGCACTGTCATCCTATGAGGCTCCATCCTGCTCCCTGCCTTTTGGTCTGACCTTTTACCTTCAGTCTGTACGGCTTGGTTAAACCTGCCAGGAGTTAGACACCCACCAACATAGCCTGAAGGATTCTAAAGGCACACAAACCTTCCAACCACGATACGGTAGGCTAATGTGGAGGGACCTTCAGTCTGTTCGGCTTGGTTAGACCCGCAAGGAGTTAGACACCCACCAACATAGCCTGAAGGATTCTAAAGGCACACAAATCCTCCAACCACGATAAGGTAGGCTAATGTGGAGGGAGATAGTTTTATGACAACCACCTTCATAATGTTGATAGAGATTGAGGTAGTGCAGAAGTAGAAGATATAAAGAACTATTACTTACTGCCTTCAACTGGGCAACAGTCAGGTCCATGTCCTCCAGTTCATGACGAGACTTCTCTAACTCATCCTAAAAACAGGAAGAGCCTCAGAATTAAACAAACATGCCAAGCAATAAGATTTTTCACCTTTCAACTCCCAACGGAGCACAGGTTACTTCCAACAAACTACTTCCAGCCCTCCTCTCTCTTGCCATCCTTTCCAACTCTTGCCTATCCTTTTAATATCAGCTTCCAGCTCTCTTCTCCAGGTATTTCTAGGCATTTCCCTACTCCTCTTTCCCTGTGCATTCCAAAACAGTGTCTGTCTTGCAATGCTTCCGGTCAGTCTTCTCAATGTGTGTCATATCCATCGCCAGTGTCTCTTCCTTAGCTTTTTCCCCAAAGCCCTACTTGAGTAGGAATCTCTGCAGCACTAAGCATAGCACTTCACGCCTGGAGCTGTTGGAGGTTTCTGGGTTTTAAAGAAAGTCGGGTACTCCCCCTACTGCACTATAGGGAAAAAGAGTGAAAATTCATAATTCCTGGGGTTCGAAGAAGAATAAGCTATTTTCCCAATGGTATCTGCTTAGTTCTTTCTCCGAGTTCCTCCTTCGTAATTGTATCATACCATCTCAGTCTCTATATTCTACTTAAGCATCTATTTACAAAGGTCTGTAGTTTTTTTTAAAACAATTACACAGCAAAAAAACAATTATTTAATAATGGGGTGTCTCTGTGGCGTAGAGGTTAGGTACTCGTCTCTCGTTCCAAAGGTACTTGGTTCGCTCCTTCATGGAGCCATCAGGATATTTTTCCAGAGATCCTGATCTCAGTGTAGGTGAGATCGAGTTCCTAATCCTATTGAAGGCATTGAAAAAACGTAGGTCCTGTGTTCAATTTGAACCCTTGGCAGTTCAATCGAGAAGAGCAGGCTGGAATGCCACGGGCATAGCAAAGTTCAATAGAAAGATTTATTTTAAATAAAATTCCTACAAAATATCTTTACCATCTTCTAAATTACATCGGGACCATTGCCCGTGCCACGGAGTTCATGCACTGCCGCTGAGATCTTCCTGTGTAAGAAAGAGATCGGAGCATACATGGTTACTCACCGAAGTGCAATGGTGATGGTCCCATCAATCAATCGATCAATCACGAGTGCTCTGTCCTCCGCCGCAGCACCCGAAGCCTACAGTAGCAACCCGAAGTCCACTTGTTCACCGTACCCATGAGAAGTTTATTTGTATATTTTCTCTATCTTCAACAGAGACAACACTGTCTGACATGTTCAAACTCAACAGCTAATTCTCACACTTGTTTCAGTGTCTGAGACTCGTCCATATCACATAAATGAGAGCGTATCACATTGATGACATTGGCTCTTCCCGTACTTCTTCCAGCTTGAGTAGAAGCTTTGTTTTCAAGAAAAAGTCAGCATGTTCGTTACACTGCACTCCAGCATGTCCAGGTGTGTACAGTCAAGTCAGTGTCTTGTAAATATGTTATTCTACTGGCAAGATATGTGAACTGCTCTATATTTGCTTGTTCTGTTCTTTGCTCTGACAGAACACTTTTATAGGATACCTCCCTTTCACCGCTTGATCTTCCAATTCTAATTGTATCTCTGTCTTCCTTTTGCCCAAAACTGTGACAGATTTTTATAAATTTAAATATTTGTGGCAATAGCGACGTCGATGACATGCTTCACTATTGACCATCAAATTTGGGGTGTAAAGAATAGAACCAATGTTACCTGCCATGCATGTCGTAAGAGGCGACTAAGGAGGTTTGGCTGAAATCGGATGCATGTGTCCTAAACTTGTAGAAATCTATGCGTTTGGGGGCCTACCAAACCAATGTGCAACGTATACATGTTCTTGGAAAAGATCAAACATATCACAGGGGACTGCCTAGAGTAGTTAATAGTAGCTCGGCCTGCTAGCTGTGAGACGCCTCCATAGCTCGGGTTCGAACCTACTGTCCGGCATTTGTTCGAGTCCCTGGTCTTACTCAGGACGATAACGTGAGTACCTCTGAAGTCGGAGAAAATCTGCCTGTATGGCGAGGAATACTAATTACGAGTACATTGAGCACACGGCTGCCAGTGTAAAATAATTTACAATGTGCACGCTGCTGCCATTGTAAGAAATTGGAAAAACAGATTTTCACGTAAAATCAGTTTCAGAGATGGAACTTCGTCTGAGTTGAAAGCGGACGAAAGAAAAAAACAAACAAACAACATATCACAAAGAGTGATTAAAATTGGTCGTAAGAGCGAAGCGTGAAGAAAGAAAGACTACTGACCATGTGCGCAGAAATGTTGTGCTTCAAAGCCAACTTGGGTAGAAATTGAACACACATGTGTAACAAATGAATACACATGTGCAACAATTTAACACATCCTTGCAACAAGTGAGCACATCTGTGCAACAATTGAACACACATGTGCAACAACTGAACACACATGGACAGAAATTGAACACACCTGGACAGACATTGAACACACCTGTGCAACAATTGAATACACCTGTGCAACAATTGAATACACCTGTGCAACAATTGAATACACCTGTGCAACAATTGAATACACCTGTGCAACAATTGAATACACCTGTGCAACAATTGAATACACCTGTGCAACAATTGAATATACCTGCATACAAATTGAGAACAGCTGGACAGAGGTTGAATATACCTGGACAGAGGTTGAACATACCTGCACAGAAATGAAAGCACCTGTGCATAAATTTAACACATCTGGTCCTAAATTGAACACACCTGGTCCTAAATTGAACACACCTGGTCCTAAATTGAACACACCTGTGCAGAAATGTAACACACCTGGACAGATATCGCACCCACTTGTACAACAATTGAACAAATAACTATTAACATTGACCAAACTTGTACCTTAGCTTCATTCATCTCTCTATCTGCTACCTCCACAACAATATTCTTGTCTGTCTGCAGTTTCTTCGTTATTCTCTCTCTGTCAGAGAGAGCACTCTCCAGGTCTCTGGCTTTGGTCTGGTAAACGCTAGCCTTTGATTCCACAGCATCAAGATGATGTGTGTAGTCACGCACCTTACGCTCATATTCTCTGTTCTTGTTCTGTAGGTAATCCACCTGCATGTAGTACAAGAACATACACAGGGTAAGAAGAACATATATACATGTTCACTTCATTGACAATACATTAAAGATATGTTCACTTCATGTTCACTTCATTGATATTACACATGTGTTCACATTTTCACTTCATTGATATTACACATGTGTTTACATTTTCACTTCATTGATAATACATTAAAGATGTGTTCACTTCCCTGATAATACATTAAAGATGTGTTGAAAGGAATGATACAAGTTAAAACCTGTGAGGATGCTGACTGCTCCTACCTGAATATTGAGATGTGATATCATGCGCTCATTAGCTCGGTTCTTAGCCTCAAGGGCCACAACGTCACTAGGTCGGCCACCGTCCAACATCCTGGAGAGTCTGCTTATCTCTTCATCACGATTTGATAACTGCAGAGACAAACAATGTGTGTGTATATATATATATATATATATGATTGATTGATAGGACCATCATCATTGCACTTCAGTGAGTAACCATGTGTGCTCCAATCTCTTGCTTACACAGGAAGATTTCAGCAGCGGTGCACAAATTCTGTAGCACCGGCGAGGTCCCGATGTAATTAAAAAATTGTAACATTTTTTTAATTTTAACAATTTTTCTAATGCATTATATATATATATATGAATGTGGAGAAATTACTTGCAGGCCCTATGTAACGTATACGTGCGAGAGGAATTATTATTTTTATATATATATATACATAATGTACCTCTGAAGTTGGAGAAGGCCGCATGTATGGCAGA
Organism: Arion vulgaris; assembly: GCA_020796225.1. Lineage (NCBI taxonomy): Eukaryota > Metazoa > Mollusca > Gastropoda > Stylommatophora > Arionidae > Arion > Arion vulgaris. The sequence continues at coordinate 20,754,505 of CM036776.1, forward strand.
GGACACTGATAAAAGGAAAGCAGGCCTTCATGCAAACAATCAGTCAGAAGCACCATACCATGACCATGCCTAAATTTACAGGCAGGCGAATGTAGAAGAAGAATATTACATAAGAAAAATTATAAGACACTCGGGAAAAGTTTATACTCTGGCAGAAACAATACAGCAGGTTAGTATTAAAACTCAGCCACAAGAAGAAAACAGTATTGTGAAGCAGCTACATGCAGAAAGATCTGCTCAGCCACAAGAATAAAACAGTATTGTGAAGCAGCTACATATAGAAAGATCTGCTCAGCCACAAGAAGAAAACAGTATTGTGAAGCAGCTACATATAGAAAGATCTGCTCAGCCACAAGAATAAAACAGTATTGTGAAGCAGCTACATATAGAAAGATCTGCTCAGCCACAAGAAGAAAACAGTATTGTGAAGCAGCTACATATAGAAAGATCTGCTCAGCCACAAGAATAAAACAGTATTGTGAAGCAGCTACATATAGAAAGATCTGCTCAGCCACAAGAATAAAACAGTATTGTGAAGCAGCTACATATAGAAAGATCTGGTACTGATTGAAGGCTATAGAAGGCATTGGTGAGTTTGTCTACCTTAGCAGTTTCAGTTTGGAATATCTTCATTACACTCCGGACATGTCCATAGGTGCTCCGATCTCCTTCGCAATATCTCCAACAGCATCCAGCGACTGACCGTACCAGTTCGATTTTGATTGATGAGCCTACTCACGTACCTGTTATGCTGTTCTTTTCTTGCTACTCCAATCTTTAATCCTAGCTCTTGCAATCTAGTAGTTGACGTGGATTGATTTAAATGAAAATCTTCTTTGCGGCCACACTCTATGAGGGCATTCAAAATGTCAGCTCTATCCATTGGCTGGCTGTCTGATATGGTGACAGAGCCAGCCAGCCTGTCTGCTCTCTCAGTGTCAACGACACCCATGTGCCCCGGAACAAAGATAAGTGTGATTCTGCATATTGTTGATGCCTATAGTGATTCAGTCCATTGCCTGCGCACAGAACCAGCCTCCACTTTTTGGATCATACTCAATGAATCACTCAGAATACACGCATGAGTGTAGTTTTGTGCCACTAAGATCAGACAATCGGGTGGTACAGATGAGGACATTAACTCTTAGAATATGACACTCCACCCGACAAACCACTCAGGCAGTACCTGTTTTTCAACAAGTTGCTTGATGTGCCAAAATGTTTTATTTAGAATCAAAACTATTCACAAAATCCATTGAACGTTATTTGTGTATAATACTTTGTAGAATACAACGGTTTAATTTATAAAACAGAGCTTTCAACTCTGTACATATATTTGATATATGAAATAGTAGTTTGGTACCCCATCGAAAAAAATTGTTTTTAAACCAGCACTTAAAACTGTGGTTTGGTGTACATGAAGTGAGAGTTAATGTCAATGAAAGCCTGATAAGCTGTTGCCTTTCTGTATGTAGTGTGGAAATCTACTACCATCATCATCAGGTGCTGTGCCAGCTGGCGTAGGCAATCATGAATCTCCACAAATCTCTCTCTTTGGTGCTTGCTATCATCTCAGATGTTGACGCTCTTTCGTGACATGAAGTCAGGCTATCCAAAATTTTCTCTCTCTGTCTTCCTCTGTCTCTCTCATCTCAATTTTACCAGTTGTTACAATGTGTTCAAATCTCCCTTTCTCATTATCATTATCAAATAGCTTGTCCTGAGCAGAACTTTGCCACCCCAACAGTCCTCGGAATTTCTCTCTCTCATAGACCAGATGTCCTGCCTCTGCAGCCATCATGCCGGTGTGCCTCTTTCCATGATGGTCTTCTCCAGCCTTTCATGTCTTTTTATATGTCCAAAATATCTCAATTTTCTCTTTCGTATTTGTAGCTTTAGCCAGTTTTCTTTGATTTTGAGTTCTTTCTGGATAGATCTATTTGTTCTCTTCTCTGTACAAGATATACGGAGGACTCTTCTATAACACTTATATCCGAAAGCACATATATGTTTTTCCATTGCTTTATTAAATGTCCATGCTTTACACCCATATGTATAGCTTTTCTCATCACATGTCCAAAAATTATGACTGCCTCTTTCTTATATTGATGATAAGCTTTCTCGGTGTCTTGATTTCATTCAACACCTCAACATTAGTCATTTTAGCAGTCCATGGGATTCTCATCATTCTTCTGTAAAACCACATCTCTGTGGCCTCAGAGATTTTTCTACTAATAGAAAAATCTACTACCATCTTCAATAAAACAAAGTTCAGAATATTCAACTTAAATCTGGAATCTATCTTGTTGTATGGTTTGAAAATGTGTCAAGTCATCAAGTTAAATACAAATAATATGCAGACCTTTATCAACAAATGCCTTTGGTGGATTCTCATACAGAGATGGTATGATAACCTTTGAAGTCAGAGACAGAATGCCTGTATGGCGGGGGACACTGATAAAAAAGGAAAACAGACCTTTATGCAAAAATCAGTTAGAAACACCATAACAGACAACCTGACTACGCCTGAATTCATTGAAGGCAAATGCAAGAAGAAGGTGCTATAACAGACAACCTGACTACGCCTGAATTCATAGAAGGCAAATGCAAGAAGAAGGTGGTATAACAGACAACCTGACTACGCCTGAATTCATTGAAGGCAAATGCAAGAAGAAGGTGCTATAACAGACAACCTGACTACGCCTGAATTCATAGAAGATAAATGCAAGAACAAGATGGTATAACAGACAACCTGACTACGCCTGAATTCATTGAAGGCAAATGCAAGAACAAGATGGTATAACAGAGTAGCAAACACAGACTTATGGATCAGGACAGAAACCATGATAGAGCTCATAATAACCCAGGTCAAGAAGAGAAAATAGAGGTGTGTTGCGCATACCCTGTGGAAGACACAGTCGAGTGTCACTAGACAGGTACTTGAGTGGAACCCGCAAGGCAGATAGAAAAGGGGATATCCTCAACAGACCTAGAAATTGAGTCTCTTTGGGGAATTTTAGAATGTTGGATTATACTGAGATTATACTTTCCCCAGGTTTATCATGGAATTGGCTGTCCACTCTTGCCGTTAAGTGTAGGGGGGAAAGCTTTAATTTGTGTTCCAGGGCCAGATGAGTCACCATTGTTGTATAATAACCGTGTTTATTTAGTGTCATCTTGATATTGTCTATCCATCTTTTTCTTAGTCTTCCCTTGACTGTAGTACCCGATCTCTTTTTATTGTATGCTGTTATTGTTGGTTGGTTGTATTTCATTCTCATTAAATATCTGAGCCACTGCATTTGTTGTCTTTCAATGTTTCAGTGCATGAAGTTATGCTCTCTACTTCTGATGTAGTCGTTATGTAGTCTATCTTTCCTGGTGATAATTTTACAAAACTTTCTGTAATCAATGTCAAACATGGTCCCTAACTAAAACCAAAGAGAGAAAGATCACAGCTTGTGAAGTGAAATCTTTAATCCTTAGTAGCCGATATATATGTAGATTTAAGATGTAAAAATCTCCTTCCCTGAAGTCCTGCTTCATAGTTCTGACAAAACTTTGAGTTTAACAAACTCTGCTTCTTATGTCCTCATTATTTATAATCTTTTATAAACCCCCTGCTTCAACAGGATCTCATCACATACTGTATAGAAGACTCTTGATCACAAGCCTGTTCTCTCGCTTAATCCATCGGTGTTTCAGGTTTCCTTTAAGTCCTGTTGCATTGTGTCTTCTGCATAATGGGAAATATGGGTGTTCGATTATATTGTATGACTGAATTTCTAAACATTGAACTGGTAGATGGAGAACCAAGGTACAGGATAAGAACACTCTAACTGTGAAATCAAGCTCACTACACTTATCTAGTCTTCACCTTCTACTGTCTCGGCTGATATTATTCTGCATCACCTGGACTCTTCATGCCATTCTGCAGACAGCGACAGAGTCATATTGTAACCCGTGGAATGAAATCAATCTTGCCTGTGAGGCTGAGATAGTTTTCAGACTCTGACCTTAATGAGGGTGAGAACGTTTTCAAACTCTGACCTTTATAAGGCTGAGAACGTTGTTTTTCAGACTGCCCTTAATGAGGCTGATAACGCTTTTTCAGACTGACCTTAAGGAGGCTGAAACATTTTTCAAACTCTGACCTTATTGAGGCTGAGAATGTTTTTCACACTCTGACTTTAATGAGGCTGAGAAAGTTTTAAATCTCTATATCAATAAGTTCAACAAAGGAACCAGACAACTCCAGGTTGTGAAAGATGCTCCCCAACAAATAAAAGCCATCTGACACAAAGATTATCCATTACAGAGTCAGTCAAAAAAAGTCCACCAGACACACAGAAAATCTATTACAAAGTAACTTTCAACGGAGGAAGGGGTGAGGTCATCTTTTAGTTTGCAGAATGCGCCAGCTTAAAAAATACTATCACAGTAGCTTCGGTGGCAATTCATAATTTTTTCTTAACTTGCAGCTGTGTGTACTATATAGAATAACTCGCAGAAGTGTGTACTATATAGAATAACTTGCAGAAGTGTGTACTATATAGAATAACTTGCAGCTGTGTGTACTATATGAATAACTCAGCTGTGTGTACTATATAGAATAACTCAGCTGTGTGACTATTAGACTAACTCACAGCAGTGTGGCTATGGAGACTAACTAACAGCTGTGTGGCTATGGAGACTAACTAACAGCTGTGTGGACTATGGAGAATAACTAACAGCTGTGTGGCTATGGAGACTAACTAACAGCTGAGTGGCTATGGAGACTAACTAACAGCTGAGTGGATATGGAGAATAACAAAGCTGTGTGGATTATGGAGTTGCATAAACAAACAGCACGTTGCATCATGGCCTCTGATAACATAAAGCCGTCAAGCTCGGATAAAAATTCAAGGAAAGCAGACCACAACTGTCACGTGACCTCGCATTTCAGTATTGTTAGAAAAAGAGAAATTCATTGTAAAAACAACACAAAATGCTAAATCAAGGTTATATTATGTGACAAGTTAACATGTTATGTTTAAGTTATATCAAGGTTATATTATGTGACAAGTTAACATGTTATGTTTAAGTTATATCAAGGTTATATTATGTTACAAGTTCAGTCAGTATTATGAACACTTTTCATCATTAAATGATCCATGTACTCGTAGAATTGTGTAAAATTGCAGAATACCATACCGTGTTTTATATAAACACTTATAATAATCAGCCCCCATTAAACATCCCTTTTTGTTTTCCCGTCTGAGCTGATCGGCCTTATGTTGCCGAGGGCCACGGCTGCATCAACTTGTGTTTATTCATTTAAATATGCAATAAAATATTGAGCATTCTCGTCCTTTAGTTTTTTTTTCATAGCGCCTAATTTCACGCTTCTGATTTTTTTCGTAAAGGCATGCTTTCCTTATCACCAGTGTTTCTGCCCATTCAGATGAGCCTTACTCCGACTTCAAAGATAACTTATAATCTAGATCATAAAGTTTTGTTTTTTTTTGTTTTTTTCGTCCGCTTTCAACTCAGACGAAGTTTCATCTCTGAAACTGATTTTTGCGTGAAAATCCGTTTTCCAATTTCTTACAATGGCAGCAGTGTGCACATTGTAAATTACTTTACACTGGCAGCCGTGTGCTCAATGTACTCGTAATTAGTATTCCCTCGCCATACAGACAGATTTTCTCAGACTTCAGAGGTACTCACGTTATCGTCCTGAGTAAGACCAGGGGACTCGAACAAATGCCGGACAGTAGGTTCGAACCCGAGCTATGAGGCGTCTCACAGCTAGCAGGCCGAGCTACTATCAACTACTCTAGGCAGTCCCCGATCCCCAAGTAAAGGATCAGGGTTTCTTGTAAATCAACCACGCATAGTTTACACAGCGACAAATTGTTGGCCTAAGCTGGTCTCGAACCACGGAATTTCCACGGCACATGGCCCCTCTCTAGCGCAACGTGTTACCAACTTCTCTACCAGTGATCGTTTTTTTATTATAGGTAAACATGCTATCAAATAAAAACTTGCATTAAAATGAATGCAGTATAAAATATAAATACAAAATATATCACGTAAGTGCAATCCCGATAACTGCACTACACACATATCACACTGCCGTCATTTCTCAATTCTGAAGATAGTCTGCTTACCCTAGATACGCAAGTTTGTATTATCTCCCTTGAACAAACAAATGTTGCACTGCATATTAAAAATTATAACTTGGGAATAATGTAGGAAAATAATTATTGCTTCAACTTTCGTTGTTTTGCGATCTAACGGATGACACGCATGTCTCGACACTAGTCACGACAGAGATGAAGTGCAGAGGAAGAAGAGTCCGGTTTAGAATTGAAGACAACAGGGGGGAAATGGGTACAACATCAGTACTGAACTTCGTCAAGAAACAATAACAAATTAAATGATTCGGCAATATAAGCAGATTACTAACAGACAGTGCGCCCCAGAGAAACAATTTTACTCTGATACAGTGAATACAAAGCATAAAGGTCGTCCACGCAAAAATTAGACCTCAGAGATAACAGAGACGACGAAAATTCACTGTTTATGAAGCGCACACAAGAGTCCGTTCAAGAATCTCTTTTTATCCTGTCGATGTCAAGCAAAACAGGATTAGAGAAGGAAAAAAAACAAAGGAGCAAGTCTCGACACGGCTTTCACACGAATAAAATCATAAATAACACACCAGAAGTAACAGAAACATGAAATGTGGTTATAAAATACACAGTTAAAACAAAATATACTTGCAGATATCAGATAAATGTATATACTAAACAAATACAGCAAAGTACAGTGTCTACACACCAAGTTAGTTTATAGAGTAAAGATCTACACGAAGCAACTTAAGAACGTATCGTTGATATTCCAGTCCAGGCAGGCACGACAATGATTCACAATGTCTAACAAAGATACAGACTGGAGATATTTAATCAATACCGATTCTTTCATATATCGAACAGCAGCTAACAATAGTTCGTCAAACGAGATAACACAATCAATAAGTCAAAATCGATAATTATTATTACACAGAAAACAATATCGATAATAATGAGTCCAGTTAAATACTTTTGCTATGAAAGGCTAGTCTTACACACAATCCACAGTTGCAGAGATCGGGTTCTGAGTTTCTGCCCTGACGACAGAACCTGGGTATGTATTAAGTTCTGTGTATACAATGCGGACTTAACGCGGTAACACCGGCGGAATTTTGGAGATTTTGTGGGTAACAAGTCTGAGCATAACGACCCGTTTCCTTGCCTTTTGGCGGCGACAGGTAACTATTCTCTGTTCATGTGCAGTGTCACAATTATTCTGGTAGTGCCATAACTGTTCAGGTAAGGTAGGGTCGGAGAACGAGCGATTTATCGATCTGAGTGTTATTAATTACTGCTTTAAGAGTGGTTGGTTGATAAAGTGTCAATGGAGTTGGAGAGAAAGTGTCACAGACATTATATACACAATATATATCTCTATCTATGTACGTGTGCGTGCGTGTATGTATGTATGTGTCTATGTACGTGTGTAGGTGTGCGTGCGTGCGTATGTATACATTAGATATATAGATAGACAGACCGACAAAGAAAGGAAGGTATGTATGCAGGTAGGTCGGTATTAGGTAGGTAGGTAAGTGAGTAGGTATTAGGTGGGTGGGTATTAGGTGGGTGGGTATTAGGTGGGTGGGTATTAGGTGTGTAGGTATTAGGTAGGTAGGTATGTAGGTAGGTAGAATAGATCGAACGGACAGATAGACATATAGACAGACAGACCTACAGATGGACGGGGACAGAAGGAAGGATGGAAGGACGTACAGAGACAGACATATAGACTTCGAAGAAGAAATCACTGTAATCTTCTTCTTCTTTGCGTTCGTTCTTTACGACCAATTTTAATCACTCTTTGTGATATGTTTGATCTTTGCCAAGAACGTGTATACGTTGCACATTGGTTTGGTAGGCCCCTAAACGCATAGACTTCTACACGTTTAGGACACATGCATCCGATTTCAGCCAAACCTCCTTATTTGTCTCTTACGACATGCGTGGCAGGTAACAGTGGTTCTATTCTTGACACCACAAATTTGGGCCCCGGTAGCCACTCGGGCGGGCCCCGGTAACCACTCGGGCGATCACTGTAATAAATATTAACATTGTTCATTTGAGGATCATCTTCATCGCACACAAGACATGTCCATAATTGCTCTGATCTCCTCCCAAGCATGTATCTCAGTGTGTTTCCCAAGCATGTATCTCATGTGTTTTCCAAGCATGTATCTCCATGTGTTTCCCAAGCATGTATCTCAGTGTGTTTCCCAAGCATGTATCTCAGTGTGTTTCCCAAGCATGTATCCCAGTGTGTTTCCCAAGCATGTATCTCAGTGTGTTTCCCAAGCATGTATCTCAGTGGGTTTCCCAAGCATGTATCTCAGTGGGTTTCCCAAGTATGTATCTCAGTGTGTTTCATAAGCATGTATCTCAGTGTGTTTCCCAAGCATGTATCTCAGTGTGTTTCCCAAGCATGTATCTCAGTGGGTTTCCCAAGCATGTATCTCAGTGTGTTTCCCAAGCATGTATCTCAGTGTGTTTCCCAAGCATGTATCTCAGTGTGTTTCCCAAGCATGTGTCTCAGTGTGTTTCCCAAGCATGTATCTCAGTTTGTTTCCCAAGCATGTATCTCAGTGTGTTTCCCAAGCATGTATCTCAGTGTGTTTCCCAAGCATGTATCTCAGTGCGTTTCCCAAGCATGTATCTCAGTGTGTTTCCCAAGCATGTATCTCAGTGTGTTTCCCAAGCATGTATCTCAGTGTGTTTCCCAAGCATGTATCTCAGTGTGTTTCCCAAGCATGTATCTCAGTTTGTTTCCCAAGCATGTATCTCAGTGCGTTTCCCAAGCATGTATCTCAGTGTGTTTCCCAAGCATGTATCTCAGTGCGTTTCCCAAGCATGTATCTCAGTGTGTTTCCCAAGCATGTATCTCAGTGTGTTTCCCAAGCATGTATCTCAGTGCGTTTCCCAAGCATGTATCTCAGTGTGTTTCCCAAGCATGTATCTCAGTGTGTTTCCCAAGCATGTATCTCAGTGTGTTTCCCAAGCATGTATCTCAGTGTGTTTCCCAAGCATGTATCTCAGTGTGTTTCCCAAGCATGTATCTCAGTGTGTTTCCCAAGCATGTATCTCAGTGCGTTTCCCAAGCATGTATCTCAGTGTGTTTCCCAAGCATGTATCTCAGTGTGTTTTCCAAGCATGTATCTCAGTGGGTTTCCCAAGCATGTATCTCAGTGTGTTTTCCAAGCATGTATCTCAGTGTGTTTTCCAAGCATGTATCTCAGTGGGTTTCCCAAGCATGTATCTCAGTGTGTTTTCCAAGCATGTATCTCAGTGGGTTTCCCAAGCATGTATCTCAGTTTGTTTCCCAAGCATGTATCTCAGTGTGTTTCCCAAGCATGTATCTCAGTTTGTTTCCCAAGCATGTATCTCAGTGCGTTTCCCAAGCATGTATCTCAGTGTGTTTCCCAAGCATGTATCTCAGTGCGTTTCCCAAGCATGTATCTCAGTGTGTTTCCCAAGCATGTATCTCAGTGTGTTTCCCAAGCATGTATCTCAGTGCGTTTCCCAAGCATGTATCTCAGTGTGTTTCCCAAGCATGTATCTCAGTGTGTTTCCCAAGCATGTATCTCAGTGTGTTTCCCAAGCATGTATCTCAGTGTGTTTCCCAAGCATGTATCTCAGTGTGTTTCCCAAGCATGTATCTCAGTGTGTTTCCCAAGCATGTATCTCAGTGGGTTTCCCAAGCATGTATCTCAGTGTGTTTCCCAAGCATGTATCTCAGTGTGTTTTCCAAGCATGTATCTCAGTGGGTTTCCCAAGCATGTATCTCAGTTTGTTTCCCAAGCATGTATCTCAGTGTGTTTCCCAAGCATGTATCCCAGTGTGTTTCCCAAGCATGTATCTCAGTGTGTTTTCCAAGCATGTATCTCAGTGGGTTTCCCAAGCATGTATCTCAGTGTGTTTTCCAAGCATGTATCTCAGTGTGTTTTCCAAGCATGTATCTCAGTTTGTTTCCCAAGCATGTATCTCAGTGTGTTTCCCAAGCATGTATCTCAGTGCTTTCCAAGCATGTATCCTCAGTGTGTTTTCCAAGCATGTATCTCAGTGTGTTTCCCAAGCATGTATCTCAGTGTGTTTTCCAAGCATGTATCTCAGTGTGTTTCCCAAGCATGTATCTCAGTGTGTTTCCCAAGCATGTATCTCAGTGTGTTTCCCAAGCATGTATCTCAGTGGGTTTCCCAAGCATGTATCTCAGTGTGTTTCCCAAGCATGTATCTCAGTGGGTTTCCCAAGCATGTATCTCAGTGGGTTTCCCAAGCATGTATCTCAGTGTGTTTCCCAAGCATGTATCTCAGTGTGTTTCCCAAGCATGTATCTCAGTTTGTTTAGACTAACAACTCCCGTTCTGTGTTGATTGATGTATCTACTACTGGGGTTTCTCTCTTGGTTTTCCCGTCTTGCCGCACCTACCGGTATGCATAACTTGCGCAACCGAGATAGAGAATACCATTTATCTTCGTTGAAATCTTTAGAGCGTATGTTTTCTCTTAGAGCGTTGATGATGTCGCTTTTGTCCACAGAAGAGCCACTCTCGATCATAGCATTGCTCGCCAGTGCATCCGCTCTCTCCTTGCCCTTCAACCCAGAAAGATCTAGGACAAAGATGAAGGTAAGTGTCTGGATTGTAGCATTTGTATTAGTTGCATCAAGTGCTTTCATACAAGGTGCTATAGAAAAGTTCTTAGAACATCCTGGACAGAGAAGAGAAGAAACAAAGGCATCCTACAAGACCTGCATATCAAGGAGTACTGGCTCATAAATAACACCCTGTCCCGGAAGATGAAAAATTTTGGCCACATTAAACGCCACGGCGGTCTGGAGAGAAAGGTAATGGAAGGCATGATTCCTGGGAAAACGAGGCAGGGGACGATCAAGACGAAGGTGGCAGCAGGGCATCAAAGAAACCTTGAACATGACGCTAGAAGAGGCCGGAGAACTTGCAAGAGACAGAGAGCTGTTCAGGCGGGCTGTGATGAATGTGACGTTCCGCAAGGGACATGCTACTACTTGAGCCTTCATACATAACCGGTTGTGATCTTCTGTATCATGTTCATACAGTCGCTGAATAAAGCATGCATGCATGAGTGAATAATAACATAAAGAGAAGAAGTGATGAAATCTCTTTGCGTTTTCATTGATTGATTGATAGAACCATCATTACACTTCGGTGAGTAACCATGTGTGCTCCGATCTCTTTCTTACACAGGAGGATCGCAGCTGCATTACACTTCGGTGAGTAACCATGTGTGCTCCGATCTCTTCTTACACAGGAGGATCGCAGCTGCATTACACTTCGGTGAGTAACCATGTGTGCTCCGATCTCTTCTTACACAGGAAGATCTCAGCTGCAGTACACAAACTCCGTAGCACCGGCACAGGTCGCCAATATAATGTTGAAGAGAGTGAAGATATTTTTGTAATATTTGCTAATGAATTTTGCCCAGGCAGCGGCTTTCCAGCCTGCTCTTCTCGATTTTGAACTGCCAAGAGTTCTTTTACGTGCTCAAATTGAACACTAGACCTACGTTTTATCGTACGTCTCTGTTAGGACTAGGAACTTGATCTCACCTACACTGAGATCAGATATCTCTGGAAAAACATGGCACGAGAGATGAGTACCTAACGGCTACGCCATAGAGACTCCTTGATATGTCTTATGATATAATGTTATAAACATTATAGTCCTAGATATTCAAATATATGAGAAGTGACTCCATTGTTCTTTTCTTCAACTTAGCCTGTTAGATACACTATCTCGCCCGAGTGGTTACCGGGGCCCAAATTGAGTGTAAAGAATAGAACCACTGTTACCTGCTACGCATGTCGTAAGAGGCGACTAAGGAGGTTGGGCGTGGTGCTAGCTACCCCACACCGTAAAAACACTAGATGGCTACAGAACAGAGAGCGAACTGAGGAAACGCTGGTTGAAACCGGACACATCGCCAAAGGATAAGCACCAGAGCTCCAAATGGTGCTGAAGATGTGACGTAAAACACACCAATGCTAAGGCTGCATTAATCAGATTTTCACATGAATAGAATTTATGGGAAATCTGATACATCGGTCTGGGCGGTGATCGTGAGAGATACACTATTTCTTCTAACGACTGTGCCATGCCTAAACCCAGGAAACAATCCCAGCCTCTTTAAAATGCAAAGGCAGTGCCTTAACCACTTACCTCTTTCTTCACATTTCAACTCCCAAAGGAGCACAGATCTTCAACAAACTTCTTCCAGGACGCACGGGGTAATCAGGACGGTGGCCGCCGGGAGGCTCATGCACATTCCTGACCATCCTGGACTCTAAGTTGTCCACACGCCGCCCCAATCGATCCAAATTCCTTGAATCCATCCCAGGATGGGATTGACTCCCATCGCAACGCCTCATCTCTGCATTGCAGGAAGGTAGTGGAGGTCTCCTGCAACCTTGGACATCAGCATGCTAGAACACAACCTGTTACTAAGGGATGCCACAAAGTGGTCCTGAAGATTGTTGGATCCAGGGGATCGACCTCCCTAGACTGAGCCGTGGTGACTTTCATGAATAGCTCCGCTATACGATGGGAATAGTCAAGGCACGTCTCCTCACTATTCTGAGAAGAGCGAAAGAAAGCAGACAGTAGCGCATGAGCCGATCTATTATCACCAAACACACCCAGGAGGCCTGTTAACAGGGACTCTGGGTCCTTCACCGTCATCATCTGGATAACAAGTTCCCTACGGACTGAGTCGGAGACGTGCACGAAGCGCATTGACCTATCCTGACCTTCCAGCCCATAGTACGTCCAGTAATGTCGGACGTACCTGGACACGACCTGGTGGATTCAGGAAGCTAAGAGGCTGTGGTTACATCATGATAAGTTGTGCACTCGAAGAGGGTTTACTGTTGTTGTTAACCATGGTCACCTATGACCAGTTGATGAGTCACGTTCAACGACGTGTGGTGACTAGTTCCCATTTGCTCATTCAACTTGGGTCATCCTGAGATCCCGTCAGGATTTTCTTTTCTTTTCGACCATGGTTGGCTGTTATAGTTAGTTGTTGTGGAGCCACGTTTCTCACGTGAGGTGACTAGTTCCCTTTCAGCTCTCACCACTCTAATCACCCTATTGAACACTACCTGTGCGATTTTGTTGGGAGTTCGCCGTCGGGGCGACGGCGAGGTCTCCAGGGGGTGTCATAGTTCCCCAGATGGCAGCGGAGGAATGGACAGTTAGCCAGATAGTTAGTGTAGTATAATTAGATTATTTAATAGTTGAGACTATGTGTTGTACTCTATATGTAGAAGTGCAACACATAACTACGAGACATGACGCTTTTGTGTAGTAAAATAGTGACGGTTTAGTAACAGTTGCTAAGAACAGTTAGTAAATAGAGAGACAACATAAACATTGGACAGGAGAGGACGTATTCTATGTTTGTGTCCGACCAACATCAACAAATAAATATAAATGGAACTAAACGATAGTTGTTCATTATATTGTGACAGTTTTATATCGTTCACTATATTATAATCAGAAGGCCACCCGTGTAGGAAGCAATATGATGAGGAAAGGAAGTATATGGAAATGATAGATCAAATCACAAGAAGGACGGACTGAATACAAACAACATGGACCAACTGACTTCAAATATTAAGAAACTCTAGCTAACCAGGAAGGACAACATGAAGGGCAAACTGATCACGAACTACGTGAAGGACTGACTAATTACAGTTGAAAGGATTAACCGACTCAAGAATCAACCATGAAATAACCAAACTTGATAACTAGGTAATCGAACGTCGTCTGAACATCACAAAGTTCCTTTCTTCACCGGATTTCCCATACCTCTGTAGGATGACCTCCTCATACAATCCTCCTTTCGTATGCTTCAAAAGGGACCCCCTTTAACACAGCTCTTCCTCTCTCCTGCCATCCCTTCCAATTCTTTCCACGTTTTACCTATCCTTTTAATATCAGACTTCAGCTCTCTTCTCCAGGTCTGTCTAGGCCTACACCTACTCCTCTTTCCCTGTGGGTTCCAAAACAGTGCCTGTCTTGCAATGTTTCAGTCGGTCTTCTCAATGTGTGTCATATCCATCGCAAGCCTCTCTCCCTTAGCTCTTTCTCCACTGATATCTGCTTAATTCTTTCTCTGAGTTCCTCGTTCGTAATCTTATCTTACCATCTCAGTCCCTCTATTCTACATAGACATCTATTTATGAAGGTCTGTAGTTTTCTGATGGTTCTTTTGTTGTCCTCCATGTTTCCAAGCCATAGAACAGCACTGACTTCACATTTGATTGAAAGATTCTCAGCTTTGTGTTTGTTTTGATCTACTTTGACTTCCATATCTTACTCAATGCAATAAAGTTTCCCTTGTATACTGAGTTTCAGTTTGGAATATCTTCATTACACTCCGGACATGTCCATAGGTGCTCCAATCTCCTTCGCAATATCTCCAATAGCGTCCAGCAACCGACTATACCAGTTCGATTTTGATTGATGAGCCTACTCATATACCCGTTATGATGTTCTTTTCTTGCTACACCAATCTTCAATCCCAGCTCCTGCAATCTAGTAGTTGTGTTGATTGGTTTAATGTATACTGAATTAGCCAGTATATCGGCTTTGAGACATCGTAGAAAATACCTGGAGCCAGTATATCATCTCTGAGGGGTGAAAGAGTTAACTGTATATATGAATGTAGGGAGAGGGTATAAAGAGACAAATGCAGGCAAGCTACAACAAACACACATATTTGAATACTAGTCATGGATGGCCGAATAGCCTTTCATGTAAGCCACTGATTAATCCCGAAGATAAAAGTTGTGATTCTGTTTGGAATCTCACACAACCTTTGATGAAGGTTATTCAACCACGCACTTCTAAATACTGTATATCTAACGCAGCGTTCATGACTTCTTCAAAATCAATATAAATAATACTGGAGAAAAACTGAATACCGAAGTCGAATCATTTTTAAAATGTGTTTGAGGACATCGCTACATAGGTGCGATAACAAGGTAGTCTCACTAACCTACAGGTCTTTATTAACTACGTGACAAATTAAAACATGGCGAGATAAAGCGGCTAATATAAATGAATAACGGAACAGAGATATTTATTCCTGAATAAAAATAAATACTAATGTGAAATATAAATGAGACTGGAGGTCAAGTGGTGCATTTTGTCAATGGCGCACTGTGAAACTTCTAGTTAATTATTTTTTATTATTGTATAGCAAGAGATTTTAGGCAAGGTTCTAAAAGTATTTTCTCCAAGGTCGCCCAAAAGTATTTTGTCCTAGGTGGCCAAAAGAGTTTTGTCCTTGGTTTCTAAAGGTGCTTTACTCAAGGTCACCAAGTGTTTTGTCCAAGGTCGACAAAGGTGCTTTAATTAAGGTCACCAAAAGTGTTTTGTCCAAGGTCACCACAAGTTTTGTCCAAGGTCAATAAAAGTGTTTTGTAGTCCAAAGGATCACGATAAAAGTGTTTTGGAAAAGGGTCACCAAAAGTGTTTCCTCCAAGATCGATAAAAGTGTTTTGCCCTCATTTACAAAATGTTTTAAAATAGATCTTCAAAAGTGCTTTTCACTGAGCATCCAAAAATGCTTTGTCCTTGCCTTATGTTCCAAAACTTTGCCTTCACAAAATGTTGTCCTTCACCAAATATGCTTGCCTTCACCAAAAGGTTGTCCTTCACCAAAATGCTTTGTCCTATGTTGTCAACAGTGTTTTGTTCTCAAACGCCAAAAGTTCTTTGGTTTAGGTCACCAAAAGTGTTCAATCTTAAATCTAAAAAATTACTTGTCTGTCGCCCGTGTGTTGCCGGGGCCCACAAAGAAAGCAAAGAATAGTACCCCTGCTTCTTCATAGAACACTTCATATCGACCAATAGTTAAACCACTATTGTATGTGAACTGAGCCTAAGAACAAGTGTACATTGTGCCAGTTATGCGCCTAAAGTAGACCAGCACATCTGATTTCTGCTACTCTTTTTATTTACTATGATAGTTTCCTAGGCAACTACCTCAGTCGCCTTTTATGACATGCCTTTAGGCAGCAGTGTTACTACTCTTTGCTTCCCTTGCGAGCCCAGGAAGCACCACTGTGATCTACAAGGCATGTTGTAAGAGGTGACTGGGGTCTAGGGAAGCTACCATAGTAATAAAAATCGCAGAAATCGGATGTGCTGGCTTACTTGTAGGCACATAACTGGCACAATGTATCGCTCTTAGGCTCAGCTCATATAGAGTGGTTTAACAAGTGGTAAATATGGAGCAATGGAAGAAGACTGGTGTAAGTCCCTTATAATTCTTCAGCATAGGTCTTTAAAATTATTTCTCGTGAGTTCACAAATCTATTTATGACAAATTCTCAAAATTATTTATCCTAATCCAAAAAAATGAACTGTCAGAGGTTCTCAAACTTATTTGTTACAGGTCCACAGAATTATTTGTCATAGGTCCTAAATATGCTTTCCCATTGATTCTCAGCAAACCATAACAGCTCTCAGGTTGACCCAGCCTCAATTAGGTAACAGAAAAGTACTGGGAAGTAAAGGCACGGAGATATGTTGACCATGAGCGTATCACTGTCTTATTCTTCTTCTTTTATCATTCTCTTCACTCAATTTTAATCACTTTATCAGTTTGATCTGTGACAAGAACGGTATAGGTGCAGTCATTGGTTGATAGGCCCGTAAGCATAAGCTTCACCGCTTTGACAGGCCATCCATTTAGCCAAACCTCCTTCGCCTCGACATGCTGCAGCATGGCATCCACCCCAATTTGGGCTGTAACCACTGGCATCATTCTTCTAGATATCCAGCATGGTCATTAACATCTGATTCTACATGTCCCATTTCGTTGTTGATCTCTGAGGTGCCATATGTCCCTCTAAGACTGAAACAACAGCAGAAGAGTGTCGCGGAAGACTAGTGCTCTGGTTTGGGGCGGAAAGAAGGTCTACAAAGCTGAAAGTCTGGGTCATATTCACGCTCGAGCCAGCGTAGACAACTGTGTATACAAGCACCAAGAGTAAACACTTCCCAAGCTCTCGCAGTACTTAAACTGGCAGAAAAATTCAGACGAAGTCCATAGAGAATGATCCGCGCAACACTTTTGCAAAGGCCAAGTGAGATGGGCCAATCACGTTGCTTGATGCCTGATAACGGAACCCAAACAGTTGATGGCAAACTTAAGGGACAGACGTTCAGCTGGTGGACAGAAAGCTTAGACACTCTTAAAGGTCTCTGAAATGCCAGATAAACACAACCGGAATGAGAGCAAATGTGGCGCTGTATCAAACAAGAGAAGGCAAGTGAGAAACTTCCGCGAGGCTCAGAGATAAAGCTTGAGAAGACAGATACACACACCACATTTCTAACCTTGATCAGTGGTGTTGCATATGTATTTTGTAGTTAGAAAACTAAAGTACTACAGTAATTTACTCAGTTCCCTTATCAAAACAGAAACTTGAATATGCCCAAAGTACTAACTTAGAGGGAGAAATTATAGAATATATCATGGAATAGAACATGTCCTTTGGAATGTCACATTACACAAGTCTGAAAAACTTCGCCTAGCAGTCTCTCAGCCTCCAGCATCATGTTCAAGGTTTTTTGATTTCATGCTAACCTTTGTTTTGGTTGTTCACTTCCTCGGTGCTCTAGAACTTGCTTCATTACCTCTCTTTCCAAACCTAAGTTTAACGTAGAATCATTTCATCTTCCGTACAGATGATATTTCAGACAAGCTCTCATTTGCAATCTTGTAGGATGTCTTGTTTCTTCTTCTCTGTTCAGGATGTTCAAGAACTTCTGTAACACTTGTACAAAACATCAGTTTTGTTTCAATATAATATGTACACTAATTTACCCAGGAGACTAGAGACATGTACAAAAATATTATGGCAGAATGATTGAATATGTGTCATCTAGATCCTGGCTGCTGATATCATACCTACAAAATCTCGGTATTTGCATATCTCAGATGTTGCCACTCTTCCATGCCATTAATTCAGGCTGTCTAAAATGTTCTGTCTTCCTCTGTCTCATCTTCCTTCAATTTTACACTGGTTGTCACAATGTGTTCTTCTTCTTCTGCATTCTCACTAGATTGCCATTTCGGACTCTAATAAAGGCAGCGTCTGCCTCAGATTTCATCCACGCTATACAGTTTGTCTTTGACGCTGGTGTAAGTGGACCAATTCTTTCTTCTACAGTGTGTTCTAAATCTCCCCTTTTCATCACATGTCCAAAAATTTTGACTGCCTCTTTCTTATATTGACAATAAGTTTTCAGAATATGTGGACATATTTTTTGGACATTTGGTGAGAAAGGAAGGATTAGAAAACATTGTGACAACCGGTAAAATTGAGGGAAGAAGAGACAGAGGAAGACAGAGAGAGGAAATTTTGGACAGCCTGATTTGTGGAGATCCATCGATGCCGGCGATGGACGCCAGCTGGCACGGCACCTGATGATGAGACTAATTTACTCTGAGAGACAGTGACCTACTAAATGAATTTACTTAATGAGAGTGATCACAAAACATGTACTCACTTGCTCTCTGAAGCCCTGGAGTTTCCGATCAGTGACTTCTTTCTGGGTTGATGCTGATTCAACTGCTGCCTCTAGTTCAGCTATTCTAGCATCAGCAACCTAGGAATATAATGGTAGATTTAAGCAGCAAGCTCAAGAACAAACAGAACTAGTCATTTGTCATAGATCTGGATCACAGGAGGAGGAGGAATATGGGACTATAAGTGGTGTGGTGTGGTGTAAGGTGCTTGCAATGTGGTGTGGTAGTAGGTGCTTGCAATGTGGTGTGTGGTAAGGTGCTTGCAATGTGGTGTGGTGGTAAGGTGCTTGCAATGTGGTGTGGTGGTAAGGTGCTTGCAATGTGGTGTGGTGGTAAGGTGCTTGCAATGTGGTGTGGTGGTAAGGTGCTTGCAATGTGGTGTGGTGGTAAGGTGCTTGCAATGTGGTGTGGTGGTAAGGTGCTTGCAATGTGGTGTGGTGGTAAGGTGCTTGCAATGTGGTGTGGTGGTAAGGTGCTTGCAATGTGGTGTGGTGGTAAGGTGCTTGCAATGTGGTGTAGTGGTAAGGTGCTTGCAATGTGGTGTGGTGGTAAGGTGCTGCAATGTGGTGGGTGGTAAGGTGTTGCATGTGGTGGGTGGTAAGGTGTTTGCAATGTGGTGTGGTGTAAGGTGCTTGCATCTCACTCCTAAGTGGTCTCTGTGGTGTAGAGGTTAGGTACTCATCTCTCGTGCCAAAGGTACCAGGTTTGTTCCTCGGGAGTCATCTGAATTTTTTTCCAGAGATCCTGATCTCAGTGTAGGTGAAATCAAGTTCCTAGTCCTATTGGAGACGGGAGATAAAACGTAGGTCCCATGTTCAATTTGAGCACGTAAAAGAACCCTTGGCAGTTCAAAATCGAGAAGAGCAGACTGGAAATCCGCTGCCCGGGCATAAGAGATCAGAGCACACATGGTTACACACGGAAGTAAAATGATGATGGTCCAATCAATCAATCAACAGTTTATCAATCAATCACTTCAAAGGTACTCAGTTCGTTTCATGCACAGATCAATCAGGATATTTTTCCAGAGATCCCTGATCTCAAAGTAGATGAGATTGAGTTCCTAGTCATGTGGGAGACAAGCAATAATATGTATGCCCTTTGTTAAACTTGAGAAAGTAAAAGAACCGTTGGAAGGTACAAATTAATAAGATTAGGCTGCAGAGCCGCAGCCCTATCAAAATTAATGAAAAGGTTAAAATAAATATCCTACAAAAGTGTTACCATCTTCAAAATTACATTGGGGATCCTCGCCGGTGTTATGGAGTTCATGTACTACCACTGAGATTTTCCTCGCAGGTGTTATGGAGTTCACGTACTACCGCTGAGATTTTCCTCGCAGGTGTTATGGAGTTCACGTACTACCACTGAGATTTTCCTCGCCGGTGTTATGAAGTTCACGTACTACCACTGAGATTTTCCTCGCCGGTGTTATGGAGTTCACGCACTACCACTGAGATTTTCCTCGCCGGTGTTATGGAGTTCACGCACTACCACTGAGATTTTCCTCGCCGGTGTTATGGAGTTCACGGACTACCGCTGAGATTTTCCTCGCCGGTGTTATGGAGTTCACGTTACTACACTAGAGATTTCTGGCCGGTGTTAAAGAAGTTAAATAATACCGCATGAGATTTTTCGCCGGTGTTATGGAGTTCACGTATACCGCTGAGATTTTCCTCGCGGTGTTATGGAGTTCACGTACTACCGCTGAGATTTTCCTCGCAGGTGTTATGGAGTTCACGATACACTGAGATTTTCCTCGCCGGTGTTATGGAGTTCACGACTACCACTGAGATTTTCCTGCCAGTGTTATGGAGTTCACTATACCGCTGAGATTTTCCTCCGGTGTTATGGAGTTCACTGGACTACCGCTGAGATTTTCCTGCGGTGTTATGGAGTTCACGTACTACCACTGAGATTTTCCTGGCCGGTGTTATGGAGTTCACGTACTACCGCTGAGATTTTCCTGCGGTGTTATGGAGTTCACGTACTACCGCTGAGATTTCCTCGCGGTGTTATGGAGTTCACGACTACCGCTGAGATTTTCCTCGCGGTGTTATGGAGTTCACGTATATCACTGAGATTTTCCTCGCCGGTGTTATGGAGTTCACGTACTACCACTGAGATTTTCCTCGCAGGTGTTATGGAGTTCACGTACTACCACTGAGATTTTCCTCGCAGGTGTTATGGAGTTCACGTACTACCGCTGAGATTTTCCTCGCAGGTGTTATGGAGTTCACGTACTACCACTGAGATTTTCCTCGCAGGTGTTATGGAGTTCACGTACTACCACTGAGATTTTCCTCGCCGGTGTTATAGAGTTCACGTACTACCACTGAGATTTTCCTCGCCGGTGTTATGGAGTTCACGTACTACCACTGAGATTTTCCTCGCAGGTGTTATGGAGTTCACGTACTACCACTGAGATTTTCCTCGCCGGTGTTATGGAGTTCACATACTACCGCTGAGATTTGCCTGTGTAAAAAACAGATAGGTCGTCACACATGGCTACTCACTGACGTAGAAATTATGATGGTCCAATAAATCAATCAGGAATAGCCATTGATTACAGAGCTGCTATCCTGAGAAATCTAACAGGGAAAAGCTAGAAGATGAAGACATAGATAAGTTGAGTATGACTGTGACAGTCGCTGGACACCTCACTCAAGACATGGAGACAGAGCTGCTATCATGAGAAATCCGATAGGGAAAAGCTAGAAGATGAAGGCATAGATAAGGAAAAGCTAGAAGATGAAGGCAACAACAGAAGTAAGGGGTCTCTGTGGCGTAGAGGTTAGATGCTTGCCTCTTGTTCCAAACGTACTCAGTTCACTCCCTTGTGAAACCCTCTGGATATTTTTCACAGGAGATCCTTGATTTCAACGTAGGTGAGATCGAGTTCATAGTTCTATCAGAGATAGGTGAGATCGAGTTCATAGTCCTATCAGAGATGGATGATAAAACCTACGTCCTGTGTTCAATTTGAGCACGCAAAAGAACCCTTGGCAGTTCAAAATCGAGAAGAGCAGGCTGGAAAGTCACTGCCCAGGCAAAATTCATTAGAAAAGATTTTTTGTTATATTCCCTACAAAATATCTTCATCATCTTCTAAATTACATTGGGGACTCTGAGGTTCGTGCACTACAGCTGAGATTTTCCTATGTAAGAACACGATTTTTTTTTTTTTTTCCGATCCAGAAGCACTTGAGCTTTTCAGCTCTTGGCTCGGTGCCATGGACATCGTAACCCTTCGGTTCGGTGCCACGACACCGTAAATCTGGGGAATCTGTGGCTTTTTCTGCCATCCGCGGAATTGAACCCGCACACACAGAGGGATAGTCACCCGTAGTCCAACGTGCTACGAACACACTGGGCAGATGGGCAAGAACAAGATTGAAGCATACATTGTTACTCACCGAAGTGCAATGATGATGGTCATATCAACCAACAGAAGCAAGATACAAATCATATTTGTCTAAATCAGTGGTTCTCAACCATGGTCCTAAAGAGTCAAGCAGAGCACATTGCAAACCTGGACACAATTTTCCGATAATGCGATGAACACAGTTTGAGAAAGTGATACGGCAGACATGAACACTGTTCGACAATAAATCCCTAACTGCCATAAAATGAAAATTTGACACTGAAAATTAAATCTTATCCTAGAGCTTACACAATGTATACCATACCTGTAGTAGGTCAGCAACATAGGGGTCATCAGGCGGTGGAACTCTAAAACCAAAACCATCACCCTCTGGTACAGTTTGGTCAATTTCCATGCGCTAGGCTCGAAAAGGAATCGACTTCTTTCTACCACCTGACAAAAGATAAATAGTAAAATATAAATGTTCTTTTTGTTTTATAATTCAATAACTTGTCAATTATTAGTTACATGAGGATTATCATCATAACACTACGGACATGTCCATAGATGCTCCGATCTTTGCCTCAACAAATCCAGCAGTATCCAGCGAACGAACACGTCAGTTCAATGTTGATTGATCAATCGTTTTGATTATTTGGTATGTTGTTCTTTTCGGGCTGTACCAATATCAACACCCATCCCTCTTAATCTGTTCAGCGACTGGGATTCCCAACCCTGAAACTTCTCTGTTCGGAAAGACTCTCAGTGCGTTAAGAATTTTATTTCAGCCCATAAGCAATTCCCTCTGAAATCGTAACCATGCCAGCCAATCAATAACTTGTAAACTGTCTTATGGTTGCCCTTGATGATAGACCAGGGTATATTGATAACCTGAAGTTGGAAATCAAGAAGAGCAGACTGGAAAGCCGCTGCCTGTGCACCATTCATTAGAAAAGAGTAAAAATAAAATTCCTTCATAAATATCTACACCATCTTCAAAATTACATCAAAGACCATTGCCGGTGTTATGTAGTTCGTGCACCTGCAGCTGATATCTTCATATGTAAGAAAGAGATCGGAGCACATGTGGTTTACTCATTGAAGTGCAATGATGATGGTCCTATCAATCAATCAATCTTGATATCTGTTCTCCGTCACTGAACTGGCATTAAATCTAGTTTTCTCTTTATCTAAACTGGAGATTTTTTTATTTCTTGCGAGATTTCCACGTTCACAATTAATTGTTGGGATGACATGTTTCAATTATTTTACAATGCCCATATGTGTTACCCGGGATTTCAAAG
This sequence comes from Arion vulgaris, assembly GCA_020796225.1. Taxonomy (NCBI): domain Eukaryota; kingdom Metazoa; phylum Mollusca; class Gastropoda; order Stylommatophora; family Arionidae; genus Arion; species Arion vulgaris. The sequence continues at coordinate 20,777,864 of CM036776.1, forward strand.
GGGAGCAAAGAATAGTAACACTGCGACCTACAAGGCATGTCATTAGAGGCACTGAGTAGGGGCCAAGGGAGCAAATAATATAATACTGCGACCTACATGGCATGTCATAGAGGCGACTGATAGGGCTAGGAGCTACCTAGTAATAAAGTTGAAAATGAGTTCACTGAAGGCACTACATGGTACAATCACTCTATATGGGCTACATACAGATTAGCAAAGCAAGTGGTTTAATAAGTGGTTGATATGGAGAGTACAAAAAGAAGAATTCTTTGACACTGTTCAACTACAGATTCCGCTACAACGCTCCATATTGACCCCTTGTTAACCACTCTGTGTGATTTGTATGTGATCTAAGCCTAAGAGTGATTGTACGCTGTGCCAGTTATGCGCCTACAAGTAGGTCAGCACATCCAATTTCTGCAATGTTTTTATTTATAGGGATAGCTTCCTAGGTCCTACATCAGTCACTGTTATACTATTCTTTGCTCCCCTTGAGAACCCCAGCACCACATGGGCATCTAGAACACTAACTACTGATCTACATTAAGTTCTAATCCTATAAACATCCCACCTGGAGTCTGTACAACAGCATGGAAATTCTTTTCCTGTAGTTTGAGAATATTCTCTGATTTTCTTCGATTCTCGTTCTAAATGACGAACTTTATGCACATACTGATTGTTCAAGAATTTCAGATCTGCATTCTTGTGCTCTAAGTCTCGCAGTGATGCCTTTATTTCTGGAAAACAAAATCAAAACAATAGACAAATTATTCAGATTTATTGAACAATAACTAATAAGTACAAATAAACGAATATCCAGATTTAAAAAAAGTTCAGGTGATAATTCAGGTGAACTCAGATACAGTGGATACACAGTAAAGGTGTCCCACAAAAGTTGGACCTTAGAAATAACAGAGGCAGTGAAGGACACCATGTCCGTAGCGCATATAAGATACTGTTATAGAAATCTCTACTTATTTTGACGCTGCGGAGCAAAATCGGATTTGAGAAAGAAAGAAGAAGTAAATATATATATTATATATACAAACCTCGTATAGACGTATCTGCTTCTTCCTTCTGTTTAATCAAGTTCATATGCAGCTCATTGTTCTCTCTTATCAGCTTGGCATTGTCACTCTTGAATGGTTCTACGGCTGAATCCACATCTGCAGTGACTTCAGTCTACATAGAAGAAAATAAACAAACAGGAATTAATTGGCAATTCAGCCATGTCTACATGTGGACAGGCACATCAGACTGAAGAGCATGTACTTCAAGATTGCCCCGAATATGATATACTGAGACAAACTCACTGGTCTAACGAAACAACACTCGACATAAAACTAAACAGACCTCTGTGCGAGCTACAAAAGACAGTGAAGTTTATACAAGAGACAACGTTAAATATATAGACAATATTTCAAGAGATGAAGGAAGCAAGGAAAGAAGCAAACAGGTATTTTAATCACTGTTTGTTCAACAGTAAAATACAAAAAATACAGTAATGAACTGGTTATCATACCATGATGTATACTTATGTTACCTATCACCAAAAGAGTGTCTGTAGCTTAAACAGTAGTGAGCTCGATCACAACCCAAGCGTACCTGGTTCAAACTCCACGGCGGGCAAGTTTGGAAGCAAATTATTTGCCTTGGATTTTTATGAATGATAAAAATAGACCTCACCATTCAGAAAACAATGGCAAACTACTGAACGTATAAGTGGTGCCTAGAAAATCGATGGCTCGTTTACTGTTATTGACAGTTAAGTCCTGTAAAGAATATGCCACGATTTTCATTTTTCATCACCAAAAAAAAGGATGATTAAATCCAACAGAAGCCACCAATATGGGGCCAGATGCTCTGCACCCCTTCCTTCGGTGAACTACACACAAGCTGCATGGAGTTGTAGCAGTTAGCACCTCATAGCTGACTGCTAATGTCAATGTCAGTAAACGAAGAAAGCGGACCAAGACTCCACCTCCCCGTGGCGGCCCTGGAAACAGGCGACTACCAAGAAAACTGGCTGTTTGTGAAGATCAAAGAGGAGAAGCTAATTCGGTACCCAGTAAAGGCTATACTGAAGTTGGATGTGTCTGGCTGAAAGGTGAGATACCACAGCTACCGCTGAAAACTGCGACACAGCGCATTGCGTTCTTCGGACTGCATTCTGCTATAACAAACGGGAGTATGAGAACAAACGAGGAAGAAGAAGAAAGCTACTAATACTAACACAGAACGACTATCAAAATATGAGCAGATTAGAACAAATTGTAATTCTGTGCCTCAGAACAGAACACAATTATTTCCGCTTCCACATGTATACAAAATTCAAGATTGGCAGTTCAGCCATGTATACTTGTGGATGAAGACCCAGACTTGTGGATAGAGCAAATACTTCAAGACTGACCCAAATATGATATAATACGGCAAGCTTACTGACCTAGTAAAACGAAACTTGAAAGCAAACTGCATGGACAAATGTGTGAGCTACAAAATACACTGAAGTTTATACAAGAGACAACACTGAATGTATAGACAATATTTCAAGGGAACTAATCTACAAAACCTCTATCCTTACACTGATCCACTGTCCAGGGCACACAGATGGGAGTTTGTAATAAAAAAAAAAAGAACTGGCAAATTGACTTTTAAGGTGAAATAGTTGTTCTTTGTATATAGACAGGAAGACATACTGAAGTCTGTTGAATGATGGTGTAGTGGTGGTTGATACAGTTAGGTTAACATTGCAGGAGCTTGGAATCAAAGAGTCACACGAGTAGAAGTCCCATATAGAGCTCAATGTGGAATATCTTCTCGCACACCTGACATGTCGATGGTGCTCTGATCTTCTTAAGTAATATCTCCAACAGCATCCAAGCATGGCCGTACTGTTCAATACAGATTGATGAGCCTAATCATACACCTGTTGTATCTTCTTTTCTGGACACTTCAATCTTCAGTCCAAGCTCTTGCAATCTAGCAGTTGACATTGATTGGTTTAGATGAAAGTCCTCTTTGCAGCCACACTTTATGAGAGCGTTCAGAATGTCAGCTCTATCCATTGGCTGATGGCTGACACCCCCCCCCACCCCAACAATATGGTAGCAGAGGCTGTCTACTCTCTCAATGGCATCTACATCCATGTGCCCCGGAATGAAGATGAATGTAATTTTGTGAATTGTTGACACTTGTAGTGATTAAATCCATTGCCTGTCACAACAGCCTCCCGGATCATACTCAATGAATCACTCAGACCTCAAAGAGTTCAAACGATCTACTAGATGTCCTTCTCATTTGACATGGAAACTCATCATCAAATTGCTTGTCCTGAGCAGAACTTTGTAACCCCAATAGTCCTCCGGAATTTCTCTCTCTCATAGGCCAGATGTCCCGCTTCTGCAGCCATCATGTTCAAACCATCAGTTACATCCTGAATCTATCTTCTCTGTGGTCTTCCTCTTCTTCTCTTTGCCGGTATGCCTCCTTCCATGATGGTCTTCTCAGTCTTTCATGTCTTTTTATATGTCAAAATACCTCAAATATTTATTTCTTGGAACTAAAAGGCATAAAAATATGAGCTACAAAAGACAGTTTACAAGATACAATAATGAATATAAAGAGAATGTACCAAGTGAACAAAAAGAAGGAAACAGGCAACTGATTTGAGGAAAATTATAGACAATTAAAAATTTACCTTTCTAGACAGTTCAAGCTTGGCATTTTTCAAACTTTCAGTTGTATGGATCAAATCGGCAAACAGCTTTTCAACCAAGGGCAGTGACTCTATTCCAAGAGTCTGCCGATAGCCCAACTGATCAAGACGACGTCTGAGGTTGCTGAACTTCTGTTGAGCTTGAGCAGGGGCTGTGGATGTTGCTGACATGACTGAGTCTTATCTTGCTTTAGAAATCCCACCTGGCAGAAAATAAATTTCAAATATTCAACACTATTACCTCTGTATTGAACATCAGTACTGAACTTCATAAAGAAACAACAAGTTAAATGGTTCGGCCACATTGCATATTACCAACATAATCATAGCAGATACCATAGACAGTGCGCCTCAAAGAGCAATGTTACTCCATACAGTGAATACAAAGCAAAAGGTCGTCCACGCAAAAGGTGGACCTCAGAGATAACAGCCGCGATTAAAAAACACTGTCTATGAAGCGCATTATATGTCTGTTGGTAATCTGCTTACGTGGCGAAGATTTAATTTGTTTCTTGATGAAGTCTAGTAATGATGCTGTACTCACTTTTTCCTGATGTCTTCATTTCTCAACCGGTCTCTTCTTGTTACACCCAGCATTCTGCGTAGACACTGTATCTCTGTCATGACTAGTTTTCTTCTATTATTTGTTGTCAGTGACCAGGTTTGACACTGGTAGCATAATGTGGGGAGAAAGATTGTGTTGAACATTGCTATTTTTGTGTTCATGGTGACATGTTTGCATTTTAAAATTGGCGCCATTTGTCCTATCATTTGATTTTCTTTGTTGCATCTGTGTTGAATTTCATTAGTTATTCTTCCGTTTGCTAAAAACTGCTCCCAGGTACGTGAAGTCTTTTACTTGTTTTAGTGGCGATTGTCGATGGAGATATTGGTAGTGCTTTCCTCTCTGGCAAATGTCATTACTTCTGTTTTGTTGATTCTCATGTTTATTAATTAATGATAATGTGGCAATTAATCAGCTATGAGATGAAACAAAACAGTGACATCTGAACCAAACAGGAAGTCCAAATGCCACCGTCCCGTCCATAGAATAAGAATGTAATTTGGTTTCATTCTATTTCCTATAGTATTAATTCTATAAAATTCATCTCATATTTATAACCTAGGGACTTTATCGTAGCCTAGGATATGAACAAGTTTATAAAACAAACATAGTACTAGGTACATTTCTCACGTCACACATGATGATAATGTTTTGATATAAACTCAACTGATGGGGACCCAATCATCACTCATGATTCTAAACAATCCATTTGGGGTTGTTGTTTTTTTTTACTAACAAACTACTAACAAACTCTTCAAAATAAGTTCGGCTTACCCCAGAAAGCTCAAGCAATTATATAATTTTTTTCTGTATTCCAGACAACGAATGTCTGCGTTGCACTATGTTTGTAAACAGCCGGAAGACATGACAGAAAAAGAAAGTGTGCAATGTATTCATGTTGTAACAAGATTTGTTGTGTTTGAAAGAGACGGAAGTAACATTGTCTCCTTTGACACAGAAGAATGTATTTAGAGTACTGTCCCCTCTGCGCAGTGTCACACTCACAGATAGTGATTCGAGATTCAGCTACTCTCAAGAATTATATCATATTCGTTATTGGTTATTGGTTACTAAACTGACGTCATTGCACTCCGGGCAGACCGCATGAGGTGCTCAGTCTCCCCCAACAGATATCGAAGAGTATGCATACTCATGGTTCCTGTGGCTCGCTGATTAAACACACCTCTCACTGTGCCTCTCAGGCATCCAGTTCGACTTGAACAATGGGTAACTCCAAACTGCTTAAATCGCTTGATCGATTCAACATCGATTTTAGTGTCCTCATCCAACAGAGAGTCGCGAAGAGACCGAAGAATATCCCTTTATCCATCTTCAACTCCCCAACAATCGATGCTGTTGATGCAAGCCTGACGCTCTCTCATTACCGTAAACACCCGCATGCTCAGGACAGTATATCCACGTAAGCCGCTGGAGGTTAGAAACTTCTATAGACGACATCCACTCATACCGAAACCTGCCCTTCTGGATCTTGTGAAGCATCGACTGAGAGTCAGATACAACAACTGCCCCAGTAAATGAAGTCCCAGAAATCCAATGGAGGGCAGCAGTAACGGCCTCAACCTCCATCCTCACACTAGAAGTAGTTGTCCTGTATGCCCCACTTCGCTCTGCAACAACCCTACAATGCGCATTAGCCAAGAAACCCCAGCCGGATTTCTCACCACGTTGAACCGACCCATCGGTATATACAACAACATCATCATCCCTTGCATTATCTTCTATCGGCTGCTTAACTGCGAGATCAGCCTTCATGTAGCCCCAATCTCTACATTCTCTTCCAAGAGTAATGATAACGTTGAGATAGTTGGTCATGCTACCATCTGTTGGGATCCATTCTTCCCTTTTGGTAGGGTCGCAACCGTTGTCACCTGGCCAATTGTTCTCTAAGCCTGGGCCATCCACGACATGCCGCGCTTGATTCTCGTGCCCTTAACATCATTAGTGTTCTTGTGTAGTGGATGTCTCTTATCCGAAGTAACCCGCATATATGCCTTGGTTTGGGCGATTGCATGACGGGAGCGTAGTAACAGAAGGCCAAGCATATATCTCATCTTCACAATGGGGTATCTCTAGTGCAGCCCAGAACTATACGCATACCTTCATTCTGAACCCGTTCGAGTCGTTCACATTGTGATCTTGATATCGTAAGAATTCCGAGTCCGCAATCTACCACTGACATTACCAGTCGATCGAACAAAAGGGCAAGTATTTTCTGCTCAAGGTGTGCGGCCACCATAACATTGAGAGCCGCAAGACCACGCTTGCACCGTTGTCTAAGACTACGATCAAAGGTTATTCCAAGATAGCGCAGCCTGTCTCTGTGCTCGATGTCGCTGCGTTCATCAAAGATTACACAGGGTAGGTCAGCCTTGACGATGTGATTATTCAACGAGCACCACAACATACACGCTTTTTCAGGATTGACCTGAGAGCGAGACTATCTACACCAACCCGAGATGGTACGCAATGTTTTCTGAATGTCGTCAACCATCTCTCGTCTATCTGACCCAGTCCTATATATTAAGATATCATCTGCAAATGTCAATGTCCGACCCAATCCGGTTGGCTGAATTTTAGCTACATTTGCTGTGTAAATATTAAACAACACGGGTGATAGAGGAGAACCCTGGGTAATCCGGGGATATACGTGCAGGATCCGATGTCCATGTTCCTAAACGTAGTGCAACGGTTCTCTCCATTAAAGAAGAAGCTATCCAGTTCACCAGCCAAGGATTAACTTCACATTTAATCAAAGAGCGCACCATTATTGAAAAATTCACCTTGTTATAAGCATCCTCCGATGGCCACAGCAACAGTCTTTTGCTTGGATTGGAAGCCTTCATAAACATCATATGCAAACGTACCAGCATTGTCCCATGTCTCTTTCATTGGCCGGTAGCTACCCAAAGTGTCAGGGGGGATGTGGTCATTCTCTAAGTGACACATGACCTTTCTGGCTTCCATTCGTTACTTTGCAATACTGGCATATGGATCAAGTCATGGACAATGAACACACAGATCGAAAAATCTCCGAGGGCCACATAGATGTGGTTTTGCAGAAGAATGATGAGAATCCCATAGACTGCTAAAACGACTAATGTGGAGGTGTTGAATGAGGTAAAGAGACAGAGAAAGCTTATCATCAATATAAGAAAGAGGCAGTCATCTTTTTCGGACATGTGATAAGGATGGGAGGTTTAGAACACACTGTAACAACCGGTAAAATCGAGGGTAGACGAGACAGGGGAACGCAGAGAGAACATTTTGGATAGCCTGACGTCATGGCACGATAGAGCGTCAACATCTGAGTTGCTAGCAAAACACCAAAGACTTGTGGAGATCCATGATCGCCTACGCCAGCGGGCACGGCACCTGATGATGATGATGCAACAAATATACAGTATAATCAATCAAGTAGCATCCCTGCCGGTGTAGGCGATCATGTCTCTCACAACCTCTCTCTCTCTTTCCTTGGTGCATTTAATCAGTTCTGACGTCGATCTTTTCTCGAGCCACGATATCAGACCACCCAACCTCTTCTCCCTCTGTTTTCCACGTTCTCTGCTTTCCTGAATTTTACCTGTTGTCACCAAATAGTCCAAACCTTCTCTTCGCATTATTTGCCCGATGAATCTTGATTGTCTTATTCTTTTGATGCGGCTTCTTTGTGTGCAGGCCTGATTTAAAACCCAATTTTTTGTTTTCTTCGCTGTTCATGGGGCATTCTTCTGTAAAATCTATCTCTGTGGCTTCCAGCAATCTTATTGATTGTTTATTCGTTGTCCATGATTCGCTGCCGTACATAAGTATTTGTTCAATAAAGCACTGGATTATTTGTTTCCGCAGTGTCATTGGTAGTGAATTCACACTGCGTTTTTAATTTTCATAAAAGCTGAAACTATTCTACTCAGTTGACGTGGACTAGTTTAAGTGAAAATCCTCTTTGCGGCCACACTCTATGAAATGAAAATCGTGGCATATCATTAACAGGACGTAGCCATTAACCCCGAGTTGTTGATTTTTCTAGGCACCACTTATACGTTCAGTAGTTTGCCATTGCTTTCTGAACGGTGAGGTCTATTTTACCTTTTGTAAAAATCACATGGAAACGAATTTGCTTCCAAACTTGCCCACCGAGGGCTTTGAACCAGGTACGCTTGGTTTGTGATCAGCTCACTACCGCTTGAGCTACAGACACTCTATGAGGGAGTTCAAAATATCATCTCTATCCATTGGTCGGCCTCCTGGTATGGTGGTAGAGTATATAGGGCGAATATTGCGTCGGTTTAGCTTCTGTAATACTATTTGAGCGATATACTAATGTTATTGATAACCGGCGTATTCACAATAACAGACGCCCGAGTGGTTACCGGGGCCCAGATTTGGGGTGTAAAGAATGGAACCACTGTTACCTGCCACGCATGTCGTAGGTGGCAAGTAAGGAGGTTTGGCTGAAATCGGATGCATGTGTCCTAAGCGTGTAGAAGTCTATGCGTTTAGGGGCCTATCAAACCAATATGCAACGTATACACGTTCTTGGCAGAGATCAAACGTATCACAAAGAGTGATTAAAATTGGTCGTAAAGAACGAACGCAAAGAAGAAGAAGAAGCAGACAATAACAGACGTCCGTGGCGTGCATTTCAGTTACGTTTGGTATTTGTTAATTAATAGTCGTTACCCTTACAGCAAACACTCGTTACTTAGGGTATCTCTGTGTCTAAGTGATTAAGCCCTCTCGTTCAGAAGGTCCTGGGTTCGAATCCGGACCGAGACTTTATGTTCACGAGCTTGCTTTTTTTTAAAGATACCACAAGGACTGTTGCCGGAGCTACGGAATTCAGGTTTTGTGCAATACTCTCCGCAGATGGTGGGTCCTTTCTACCACGACCGACTCTATAATTGTATTTACGATGGTCGCGGTTGACGTGTGTGTTTCATCGTAATGAAACTTCCCTACATAAACAATTCGTATCCACCGGAACTTCTTCTTCTTCTTCTTTTGTCGTCACACTGCTACCGGGTTGTTGCCCAGTGTCGTGGTTTTCTGTTTTTGTCTTGCGCTGTTCTGGTGGCTTGTGTGATTGTTATCTTTGCTCTTTCACAGGATTATGTTACGCCATCTAACCATCTTTTCCGTGGTCTTCCTCTTGCCTTCTTTCCCGATGTTCTGTTGTAGAAGACTCTGTAACTGTGGAGTTTGGATGCATTCTTCCGATACTAATTTCGATACCTGGTATGACAGAGCGTGGCCACAGCCAACTCTAGATAACTAGGCTAGACAACTGACTAGAGGTTCCCTGACCTAGATCATAAAAGGGGGCCGGAAAATATATATGTTTGATAGAACACTGCAAGCTATTTTTGCAATTTTACTCAATTCTGTGAGTCTATGGTTATTTATTGGTGAAAAATATTCATAATATTATATTCCTTATTGTTAAACTTAACTTGTTGCATAATATTCTTCTTCTTTGCGTTCCTTCTTTACGACCAATTTTAACCACTCTTTGTGATATGTTTGATCTTTGCCAAGAACGTGTATACATTTCACATTGGTTTGGTAGGCCCCTAAACGCATAGACTTCTACACATTTAGGACACGTGCATCCGATTTCAGCCAAACCTCCTTACTCGCCTCTTACGACATGCGTGGCAGGTAACAGTGGTTCTATTCTTTACACCACAAATTTGGGCCCCGTAACCACTCGGGTATGTTGCATAATATAACTTCGAGTTAGCATTTTGTGTTGATTTTAAAATAAATTCGTCTATATACACCAATACTGGAATGCGAGGTCACGTGGTGTAGTTGGGGTCTGATTTCCCATAATTCTTACCTGAGTTCAAAGGCCCATAAGTTTATAGTTGGCTCTGTCGTTGTTCCCGGCAACATAAGACCGATTAGCTCAGATAGGAAAACAAAAATTCCTGTTTTATGGGGGCTGGTTTTTATAGGTGTTTGATGTTAAGTGTCACAGTAAGGTTTTCTGATAATTTTACATAAATTCTATTCTAGGATAACAATACTAGAATGCGAGGTCACGCGACGGTTGTGGTCTTATTTCCTAGACATTTTACCTGAGCTCGCCGGTCTCATATTATCGGAGGCCAGGGACAGAGATATAACTGGGAGGGGAACATCAAGTGGTGGACAGACAGCAACCTTTCAGTGTGTACTATCAAGCCAAGGAAAAGAATGTGTTAAAATTTTCTACAAACAACATACTTATGTTTTGTAAGAATGAATTTCTGGCCAACACTATGTTACCAGTGTCAAACATGGCCAATAATAGCAGCAAATGAGCGGAAATCATAACGATGGAGATAACGTGCATTCGAAGAGCTGCAGGAGTGATTGTCAGAGATTGTGATTGTCTTATTGTAAGAGACACAATTAAAAATGAAGAAATCTGAAGAGGACTGGATGCCAGTAATGCAATTCATAAATGAACAACAAATTAAATGGTTTGGACACCCGACAAGAATGCACTGGTATCGTCTACGACAGAGACCACACTAAAAAGTATAACGAATACAGAGCAAGACCACGCAAAAGATGGAGCAACGATATCAAGAACAACCTTAAGAAAATAAATAACAGCTTACAAAGTGCCTTAGAGCAAGCACATACAAGATCACTAAATCCCCTCCCCCTCCAACACATCTATAAAGAAGTGAATGGTGGAAGAGAAGAAGAAGAACTTTTCTTGTTGAAAAGCAGAAACTGATAGTATTGTTCAAGTAACCATACGTTTCCTATGTTATACCCGTTACTTCCGAATCCAGGTAACAAGTGGTATTCGAATAGGTACTATTCGTCCATAATAAGTATTGCACATCCAAAAAAAAAAACTATAGTTGACGACTATTATTCAAATTTTCCGGAAGGCGGGTCTTTCAAGTCAGTGGTTTCAAGAAAAGCAGGTAATAAAAAAAAAGTGAAGGCCGCAATGAGTCATCGCGGTTTGTACCTGCTTGTCAACCACTGTCATATCCTGTGTTTTTGTGTCTTTCTGTAGGGTTTAAGCGGTTTAATGCTGACATTTAAATCGGGATATTGCACGTACCAGCTGACGACTGTCCTCTTCTTCACCTCATTTCATATTTGAAAAGGTAGAAACGTACTCACTAGTATTGTAACTTAACTAACTACGTAATTTACCGTATTTATTTATTACCAACTTTACTGAAATTGTCTTCTGTTGAATAATAGTGCTTTACTGCTTAAGTTAACGTACGTTTTAAGAATATATTGATCAGTTCGAATATACTATATAATAATTAATTATATTATATGTTAACTAAACTAATATTAACTTAAAGTCACAAGTACTTGGGTGTGGAATCCGTCGTCTGTGGCACGAGTTCAGTCAGTTGAATTGGCCCTGGGCAATAAAATAAATGTTAGTTGAATCAGTCAGTGTACACACTACAGTAAGTTAATGGACTAGGCAACTTGAAATTTGCATCAGTTTCTTGTGTATTGTAATTAAACATCTCTCATTATCTATTCTATAATCTATGTCTTGTCAAACCGGTCAACTTGACGGCATCAGTCACCATCAAATACTAATAGATAGATCATTAGATATATATTGTATCATTGTATGCTATGCATGATATACCAAAAATGTCTCATTGATTACTATTAATAATTAATTTGTTATTGTTACATATTTATTAACAAAATCAACCAGCTTTGAAATAATCATCTTTTGTCGTCACACTGCTACCGGGTTGTTGCCCAGTGTCGTGGTTTTCTGTTTTTGTCTTGCACTGTTCTGGTGGCTTGTGTGATTATTATCTTTGCTCTTTCACAGGATTCTGCTAGCCATCTAACCATCTTTTCCGTGGTCTTCCTCTTGCCTTCTTTCCCGATGTTCTGTTGTAGAAGACTCTGTATACTGGGAGTTTGGATGCATTCTTATTAAGTGGCCAAACCACTTCATTCTTTGTTTCTCTATGTAATTCAAGCACGGTTTTGTGCCAACTTTCTTTCTTATGCTATTGAAATGATTAATACTAATATATAGTAACTGTAATGTTAGGTAATATAATATGGTTATATTACTTAAAATGATTATAAAGTTACTTATAAATGATGTATATAATTATATATATATTACCGTTGGTGCTTAAAAGTGTTAGTAAAATTATACTAGTTTAGTAGTAGTAACCTAGTGAGCGAAATTGTGGTAGAACTGAGACGTTGAAACAGACGGCTGACTGGAATCTCACCCCAAAAATTAGTGATGATCGTAGAGGAAGAAGTTGATGTAATGTATTATATTGTATAGAGTTGACGGGTGTGGAATTACGAGCGAGAGTCGAAGAATTAGAGTGAAAAGAAGATCGAATTACAGTAAAGTTTATCTGTATAAGGTATTACTATTAGAGTCAGTCTACGCAGAAGTTTCTTTATCCAATCACCAATGCTAATTTAATATTGTCCTGTACGTATTTAGTTATCTGTTGTTGTATATATTATGTATATGTTGATATTTTAAAACCAAAGTTGACAAACTGGTCACTTATTTGCTGTCAATGCCAAGCTCATCAACTTGTGTTTAGTTGACATTATGATCATATCTGGTTTTGTAGTTCTTCTTACATTCATGATTCTCTGCAACTTGTTCTTCACCATGTGTCTTGCTGTTTCTATATTATCCTCTTCTTCCTTGTGGACGTTTCAATTTCTAATAGTCAGTGGACATTTTGTTAACATTGTTTCTGGAGGATGTGTTAAACTCTTCATTTATTTCTCTTGTCAATCTGTAGTATGTATTGTATATGTATACAAATAAAACTGGCTAATGCTACAAGTAAGAAAGAGACAATTAAGATATTGTCAACAACAAAAAAGACACGGAGGGTTGGAGAAGACCATCATGGAAGTAGGCAAAGAGGAGAAAAGGTAGACCATGGAGAAGATGGATTCAGGATGTAACTGATGGTTTGAACATGACAGCTGCAGAGGCCTATGAGAGAGAAATTCAGAGGACTGTTGGGATGGCTGAAGTTCTACTCAGGACAAACTATGTGATGATGTATTGTATTGGTTGTTATCTTGTCGCTCCTACAAGTGGGTGTCTCTGAGGCAAAATGGCCAAGATGTTTGTCTTGCGCTTGGAAGATTATGGGTTAGAATTTGGACCACATTGTTTGGTTCATAAGTGTATTTCTCTGGAGATCCCTAGGATTGTTACTGGAGTGATGGATTTCATGCTTTATCTCTTGCGATCGTACTTTTCGGTCATTTTCATCATTCTTGGTGTGATATGTAAACAGCCTTTGCCAAGAACATTTTTTAAAGCCACACATTTCAGTACCATTTGGAACTCTGGTGCTTGTCCTTCGGAGTTGTGTCTGATTTCAACCAGCGTTTACTGGTTTCGCTCTCCGTCAGCCTTTGGCTGTCCCAGCCGACCTGCAAGACAGCAGGTTGCTATTTTCTTTTAGGATAGCGACCCTTAGACGACCTACCCTCCCGGGTTGTTGAGCATCATCTGCCCAGATTACCTGTCTTTTTGGACTACTTGGTTATGCCTACCGTCCAGTTTCGTGTACAGATTGCTCCGCTAGTCTTTGATTGTCCCCAATCTAACTACAAGGAGTAGTAGTTCCTGCTCTCTGCAGATGGCTTGTTTTTCCTGCTGAGATGGACCATGCAGTATGGTGTAAAACCTTGGCCACTTTCCCTTAGAGACATATGGATGGGTTGAATAAAACTTTGTGATTGTGTCCTTGTTACGCCAATATTTATATTAGGACTCAGCCATGTGGTGCCGGGCCCACAAGGAAAGCAAAGAATAGTACCACTGCAACCTACAAGGTGACTAATGTAGGGCCTAGGAAGCTACCTAGTAAATAAATAGCATCGCAGAAATCGGATTGCTTGGCCTACTTGTAGGCGCATAACTTGGCACAGTGTAAAATAGCTCTTGGGCTCAGATCATATACAAATCACAGAGTGGTTAACAAGTGGTCGATATGGTGTGTTCGAAGGAGAAGATATTGGGACTGTCTAACTCTCAAACCAACTTTTATTTCACAGTCAAGTATGACTTGAGGCGTACATTTCTATGTGGAGATCCAGATGTCACTATTACGTCCCAGCAAATGGAACACCATTTGGATGATTGTGATCCATTAGCCTGCGTACTGTTCTCACACTCGCCTTCTGTACAAGTATACTACTCTCTTCGCAGTCGACTTGAGTCTTGCTCAGAAGCATGGTTGCAGGTAAATCTTCTCTATAATTAATATCAATTATTTGAGGTCATCCCGCACAAAGTGAGATGCGGGAGAACTGAACAGATTAATGTGGGAATGGGAACCTAAGATATTCGGGTCAGCCATCTAGAGTTTTTTTTAACTTGAGAATTGGTTACACAGAAGAAATGTAGAAATATATGTCAACTAAATCAAGATTGTAAATTTTTTTTTTTTAGTGCTGTGTTTAGTTGTCAGATCATCATTACTGCACCATCGAACCAATTAATCCATAAGTACTCCATCTCCTCCTCAGTGAGCGACGACTAACGACACCAGTCCTTTTTTGGTTTCCTATTCTTCTATGGCTACCAACATAATTATCCCATTTACACCACATTTAACTTGGAATTCTTGAAGTCTGATTAGAGTTGTAGATTCACCACTATTACTTGAATCATATACGCCTCTCTACCTTAGGAATTCAGAATTCCTAAGCCTGCTTTTAACAGCACCCATACCTGCAAGCCTATTGAAATGTTCATTTCCCCTTACACCAGCATGCCCTAGCACAAAAATAAAACAGATTTTTGTCAACCTAGACCTCCTCAGCGACTCCAAACATTATCTCCTTACCCAGCCCGAAATCAGGGATCTCTGGTAAAATATCACGCTGCTCCACTACTGAGCAAACAGAGGACTGTTGTATCAAGAGGTGGGCATCTAACCCAGCGTTTCCCAAAGTCGGCAGTACACCCACCACCACCTGTGAAGCGTCTGAGGGGTCAATGGTGAGTTCAGAAGAAATTGGGGAGGGTGGGTTCGCGATTATGGGTCGGTGGCTCCTTAAAGAAAAAAATTAATAATAAATATTTTAAAATAAATTATTTTGCGATTGAATAATCATTACAAATTTGAATTCTACATTTAAATTCATCTTATGCTTGTCTTACACAATCCATTTTTCATTAATTTTTTATTTTATGCATATAATCATTTGAAAATTGACCACGTATGACAGAAATATATATCAATTTAAGAGCATATATTTTTTAAAAGATATGTGGGGGGTGGGGACGTTACAAAGTTTATGGTGGGCATGGGCCGAAACAGTTTGGGAATCTATGATCTAACCTCTACGACACAGATAATGAGAGAGGGTATAATATATGTATATTATGTTTTTGTAATCTCCCTCAGGAGTTCATTGAACTGGATGGTTTGGACAGTTTTCTGGACTGTCTTAGTCACATGACAGGACCAAAGTTCTCTGGGTTCTCGGATGCAATCCTGCAGATAGATTGTTTATCTTGCATTCGTACAGTCCTTAATTCTCTTGTTGGCATGACAACACTTGTGAACAGTCCAGATGGAGTTTGGAAACTTCTTAAAGGTGGGTTGCATCAATGTTTTCTTTAGGTTAATGGAATGTTTGGAAGAATTCATTGAGAGTGATAGTTTTCAATACCCTGGGGCAAATTACGGGAATGCTATGAAAGAAATTAATAGATGGCTAAGCATTGCTTTGCAAAAACTAAAAGAACTAACTAACCTATGGAAGGAACTGACATAAGAACAAAAATCAAGTGTTTAAGAGCCTGCATTTTTCCCTGGGCAATATATGGTTGTGAGACATGAACCATTGACAAAGCAGCGGAGATCATTATTGCCTTTGAATACAAATGCTTCTGTTCTGCAAAAGCTTGATATTAAAGAGAGTTGGCTATTAAAGAGCATAACATCAAGGAAATTAAATATTTCGAACACATCAAAAGACATTAGTACAAAGAGAAGATAATTTTGGAAGGAATGATGCCTGGAAATGACTGAGAGGAAGACCTAAAAGACGATGACTGCAAGATGTGATTGACGATCTGAGAATGACTGCTGCTGACGCCGGTCAACTTGCACAGAAGTTTTTCAGGACTGCTGTCATGGGAGCCAAGTTACGGAAGGGACAAGCTACTTGATGGTGATAGTTTTGTATTAGTTATGAATGTCCTGCCTCTTTTGGTGACTTGTTCAAATAATACCTTGTACCATGATTGCATACAGGTATAGATCTGTTAACTAGTAACCATCCAATAACCAAGTTTACCTGTGATTGCTTACAGGTATAGATCTGTTAACTAGTAACCATTCAATGACCAAGTTTACCTGTAATTGCTTACAGGTATAGAGACCTGTTAACTAGTAACCATTCAATAACCAAGTTTACCTGTGATTGCTTACAGGTAAAGATCTCTTAACTAGTAACCATTCAATAACCAAGTTTACCTGCGATTGCTTACAGGTATAGATCTAGTGAACACGCTGCCTCGTAAACATGTGATAGAAATGCTGTCAGCATTGTGCGCCTATAATAAACTGGCACACCAAAAGTTGTTGGCAGCCTTTGACAGACACAAGGTAAGCAGATGTTGTCTGTGAAACTCTCTTGTCTGTGTTTGTCTTCTTCTTTCTGTTTCATTCCCAATGGAGCATAGGACTACTGTAACTTACTATTAACTTTTCTATTAACTCCTTATCAGCAGTGTCCCTCACAATTCAGGCACATTTTACTCCGACTTCAGAGTTATAACCAATCAGGGTTAAAAAGACACAAGAGAAATATATGATGGAAAGTCTGGTCTATGGCACTCAACTGTGTCTAGCAATGTTTTTTTTTCTGCTTGCTGCATGATGTATTCTTCACTATAGATTTCAAAATAGACACAAACAGGGAAAAAAACAAAGATGTCAAGATAAGAATATAAAAAGCAAGTGGAAACTTTATTGCATTGATTAAGATATGGAAGTCAAAGGAGATCAAAACAAGCACAAAGCTGAGAATCTTTCAATCAACTGTGAAGTCAGTGCTGTTCTATGGCTTGGAAACATGGAGGACAGCAAAAGAAATCACAAAACTACAGACCTTCATAAATGGATGTCTATGTAGAAAAGAGGGACAGAGATGGTCTAAGATTACGAACAAGGAACTCATAGAAAGAATTAAGCAGATAGCAGTGGAGAAATAGCTAAGGAAGAGATGCTGGCAATGAATAGGACACATTGAAAAGACTGACTGGAAACGTTGCAAGACAGGTATTGTTTTGGAACCCGCAGGAAAGGGGAGATGGGGAAGGCCTAGTCATACCTGGAGACTGATATTAAAAGGATAGGTAAAACATGGAAAGAATTGGAAGGAATGGCTAGAGAGGATGAGCTGGAAGAAGTTTGTTGAAGACCTGTGCTCCGTTGGGAGTTGAAAGGAGAAGCATGTCTTTGTTTTTTTTCTTCTCTGTCCAGGGCATTCTAAGAATTTTTAGGTAGTACCTTACTCCGCTCGACTTGTCCAATGCCTTTGTTAGAGTATATAGACAGATAGATTGATTGATAGATGAATGTTGATTATTTTAACATTTTTATTTTCAACTGCAGAAAGAGAACCACTTGTACCACAGATTTAGCTTCATTGTGAATGAATTGAAAATGGCGGAGACAGTTGCCCACAAGACATCCGTTCTTACACTCATTAATTCCATCATTTGTTCCAACCCTGACATCAACGGAAGATGTCGTATTAGGAATGAGTTTATCGGTGAGTATAGTTGATGATATAAGATTATGATGACATGAAATTAATGGAAATAATGATTTACAATATGAGGAAATGATGGTGTTGGCATTGTTGACTAGTTTCCATAGTAAAATAACAGGGGTTATGGTATTTGAGTGCACTCATTTGGATTACTGACATAGTCATTAAAAAAATCTTAGTCCTGCCTAATTTAGTATTGCTCACTCTCTGACATAAACTTGTGTAGGTTGCAGAATTTAGTGGATACCTGTCCATTTATCCAGTGGAGATATCCATGCCCATTTATCCAGTGGATACCAGCCCATTTATCCAGTGGAAACCTGTCCATTTATCCAGTGGATACAAGCCCATTTAATCATCTATTCAGTGGATGCCACCCCATTTATAACACTAAACGACAGGTACATTTTTTAAAGAACAATTGAAATAAAATATTGGAGCTAGCAAATAGTGTTGGTTGGTTCACCATTTTTCCTCAGATCCCTAGGATTGTTGCTGGAGATACATATTTATTTTGGCTAATAGTCTACTAAATGGCCTGCCATTTCTGGAGGGAGAACAAGCCATATGGAGAAAAATTAACCCATTGATGTCAATCCATCGACTTTAAGCCTTGTTTTCAAGTTGATAACCTACTTACCCTCATACATATTTCAATTTCAGGATTAGCATTGTTGGATGTATTGTCATTTTTACAAAGAGAAGATCCAGATGAGGACTTGTATATACAGTTACAGGTATGTCACACAATACTATTTTATTTCAATTATTAATGTGCATTTGTAGTATGGTTGAATTGTATAGCAACCATGAAACACGTTAAAGAAAGCACTTTTGTTTTATCAAGTACAAATACAATATACAGCAATGTTTTGACAGCCAGTATGCCGTTATCAAGCAACGGATACAACAGTTTGACTTGATATGTTATGTTTGTCATCACCCGAGTGGTTACGGGGCCAAATTTGGGGTTAAAGAATAGAACCACTGTTACCTGCCATATATGTCGTAAGAGACGGCTAAGGAGGTTTAGCTGAAATCGGATGCATGTGTCCTAAGCGTGTAGAAGTCTATGCGTTTAGGGGCCTACCAAACCAATGTGCAACATATACACGTTCTTGGCAAAGATCAAACACATCACAAAGAGTGATTAAAATTAGCCGTAAGACGAACACAAAGAAGAAGATGTTATAGGTAGTCTGAATTTCTTCAGTTGTATCCTTTGCTTGGTAAATGCCTTTTAGTTTCAATTATAGAAGCTAGTATGATACAGTTGCTCCACTCAGGTAAGTCAGGGAGATAGTTGCTACAACTGCGCAATACACAATTAATATCATGTTAATTTTTTTGGTGTAGGTTTTTCAAGAAAAGAAACATGAAGATGAAAGTATCCTTGACATTGAATCAAATTTGGATCTTAGTTCCCCACAAGATCTAGCAGATGCAATACAAGCAAAGGTAATGAAAGATTGGAAATCTATAAATTCGATACGGTTATGTTGTTTTTTAGTGTGGTTATGTAACCAAGTATTGTGTTTTTATTATGTAACTCAAATTTTCGGCACTTCACTATTTCATCTTTATTTTAAGTTTTATATACTGTAGTTGAGATTTATTCAGTGCTACATAGAGCCAATATAGACATACAGATGCGAGTCATGAGCAGTAAACAAACAGACTCTATAGGCCTACAGGCACAACATACTCACACTCTCGGCACAAAAAATAAACAGTAACTTGGGTGATACAAACGAATGCAAACAACACTATATTTCTCAAACTGACTTGTCTTCACACTTATTCATCATCAAGGTGCATATCCTTTGTAGGATGTAGCTCTCTTTTCAGCGTATCAGAAATTCACTCTGTCTCTAGCCAGTTCACCCACTTCACCGATGGTCTTATTCATGGTTTCTTTAATATCTTGTAGCCATCTTCTTCTTGGTCTATCTAATTTTTCTGTATAGATTTTCACACTTATTACGCTATGAAAAATTCTGATCTATATATGTTTACCTATTTTCATTATTGTACCCAGGTTTTTGGTAAATCCAAAATGGTGTCATTTGTTAATATTCTGCAAGATCTTCTTGCAATTGAGACATCAGCAAAAGAGAAAAGGTTTGTTACATTTTTGTTATGTGTTTGTAATCAAGTTATAGTATAATTTTAGCATTTCTTCTTCACAATGTTTGACTAGAGGGAATCCCTCTATGATTATGGTAGGCCTGACAATCATCTTTATGCTTATACGGATGGACGGTAGTGGCATCCTTTAATTTCCCATGGGATGTATTCTTTATTCCAGGTTGATGTGAAGAGATCTGTCAACTTCAGGTGTCCTTCGCTTGATAAAGGCTTTTTGGTTGAAACATTGTTGTGTGTTGTTCTTGTATTTTGTAAAACTACAGTACTTTGTTTTTGTGTTTCGCATATTTCTACATAATTTTGCTGCAGCCTTCCCTTATATCGATAATAGCTTCAGCATGGGGTCTATGGCTTTGTTCGATTTTATCTTAAAATGTGAATATCCATACCCACTTTATTTTGTGTAGTCGTTTGTTGGTTTTCTGTCAGAATATATGTTATATACATGTAATAGTTTTATATACATCTAATAGTTTTATATACATGTAATAGTTTTATATGCATGTAATAGTTTTATATGCATGTAATAGTTTTATATACATATAATAGTTTTATATACATATAATAGTTTTAGGTAAATAGTTAGGAGGTCTCTGTGGCATAGAGATTAGGTTCTCATCTCTTGTGCCAAAGCTCCAGGTCGCTTCCTTGTGGAGCCATCTGGATATTTACGTGGATATACTGTCCTGGGCATGCGGGTGTTTACGGTAATGAGAGAGCGGACAGGCTTGCATCAACAGCATCGATTGTTGGGGAGTTGAAGATGGATAAGGGGATATTCTTGGTCTCTTGAGACTCTCTGTTGGATGAGGACACTAAAATCGATGTTGAATCGATCAAGCGATTTAAGCAGTTTGGAATTACCCTTTGTTCAAGTCGAACTGGATGCCTGAGAGGCAGAGTGAGAGTGTGTTTAATCAGCGAGCCACAGGAACCATCAGTATGCATACTCTTCGATATCTGTTGGGAGACTGAGCACCTATGGGTTTGCCCGGAGTGCAATGCCGTCAGTTTAGTAACCAATAACCAATCCAGAGATCCCTGTTCTCAGTGTAGGTGAAATCGAATTCCTAGTCGTATCAAAGACGGATGATAAAACATAGGTCCCATGTCCAATTTGAGCATGTAAAAGAACCATTGGCAATTCAAAATCGAGAAGAGCAGGCTGAAAAGTCGATATCCGAACAAAATTCATTTGCAAAGATTGAAAATAAAATTCCTTCAACAATATATTCACCATCTTCAAAATGACACCTTGGACCCTCGTTGATGCTACAGAGTTCATGCACTGCAGCTGAGATCTTCCTGTGTAAGAAAAAGATCGGAACACACATGGTTACTCACCAATGTGCAATGATGATGATGGTCATATCAATCAATTAGTTTTAACAATTATTTTTTTGCGCAAAATATGTGTAATAAAAATAAGTTTCTTGCATTATAAATTTTGGAGGAGAGCACTTTTGTTAGGAAATATATTTTCTTTTATTTATTATTTTCAATGTTGTTTTTATTGCATTAAAGTGTAAATTATTTTTCTTTTCAGTGATAAACTATGGCAAGTTTTGGAACGTCATATCCATCATATTGTTCATGGTATTGATGATGTTGATGGTTTATCTGAGGCAAATGCTGAAACTACATGCCAAGCAGTGACAGCAGCTGTAGGAAGGAACTCTGACATACCAGGTTCAGGCGAGAACAGATCACATATTGACCTGTATGCCAAGAACCATGGGAAACAACCTCTAACTATAATCCAAGACAGTAAGAGTGTCCAGCTGACGTGTGTCAAGAAATCAACACTTCCTGTGAAAGTGTCTGCTGATTCGGGATATGTTGGTAGCAACGATGATAAATTCAGTCCGCCAAGTTGCGTAAGGAGCTTTGTACACAGTCCATTGAAAAGAAGACAAACCATCGATTCTTGTGAGAGTCATAATGCAAATAGTTCTTCCCCTAGCCAGTACAAGAGCAGACGTATTTATATCCGTGATAATTATGAGAACAAAGGACGATTAGTTAGCCTGTATGATAACATGTCACCTGGCAAAGTCCTGCTTAACAAGGACACAGACAGGAAAGATGGGAAGCCTCAAGATGCCATGTTTGATGATGTACTACGGGACTTGTGTTTAGACACCCGCCACGTAAACATTTCAGATAGAACAAAGGCTTGTCTTAATTTGGGAAATGTTCATGGGACAACTGATGGCAGCAGCGCTTATTTTAAAGTTCGAGTCCTCAAGATGTCACTCGTCAATCTCCAAGTGGGCATCGAAACTTCTTGAATTTCCAGAGGAACAGACTAGCTCTTCCAGCGTATGTGATGAGAAACTTGAAGTGGATAAAACTGGATGAAAGTACAGTGGGTAGGTCTATAATTTCTTCCTGTAATTTTGTCAATGTTGGCAGGTCTATGACTTCGTCCTGTAATTATATCGATGTTCGCATGTCTATAACTTCGTCCTGTAATTATATCAATGTTTGTATGTCTATAATTTCTTCCTATATTTCTATCATTGTTGGCAGGTCTATGTTGTACTTCTATCACTGTTGGTAGGTCTGTCTTCCTATAATTTATCACTGTTATAGGTCTGACTTTGAATTGGCCCTCCTACCTCCTGTACATTAGGGCCTAGAAATGTGATCTGACTATATACTGAAAAGGCTGAGGGAGATTTTCTTTATATACATACCTAGCAAACTATATATTGATATCAATGCTCTAAGAGAAAACATACGCTCTGAAGATGTCAATGAAGAAGATAAAGTGTAGTCTCTACCTCGGTGTCCCAAGTTATGCATACCGATAGGTGTGACAAGACGGGAAAACCACAAGAGAAATGCCAGTAGTTAATCAGTCAACACAGAACAGGAGTTGTTAGTCCAAACACACTGAAAAACATGCTTGGGAGAAGACCGGAGGAATTATGGACACGTGCAATGAAGATGATCCTCAAATGAACAATATCGCCTGTGTGGTGCCGGGGCCCATAGAAGCCAAGGATAGTTCCACTGCACCTATGCTCAGATCACATACAAGTCACATAGAGTGGTTAACAAGTGGTCGATGTGGGAGCATTCAAAGAAGAAATGAACAATATTGAGATATTTTCTTCACAAGACAATGTATATATTGTAAATTGGGATTGAAGTGTAAATATATCAAGAGACACGAAGGGTTGGAGGAGACAGTTCCTGGCAAATATGTTAAATGTATGTAAGTTATATACATATATAACTACATAAACATATATATATGTTTGATTTTTATTGTTTTCTTCTTTTTCCCATTTCTAGTTTTGCATTTGTTTCATTATTCGTTTTTAGTCATATTTTCATTTTAGGACCGTTGGAATGTTTCTGTCGTAGTTTATATGTAGTGTGCTATGTAATTCGTTGCTCCTAAGGTATTGTTTGCTTGATAAAGGCCTTTTGGTCAAAACTTTGCTGTGTATTGTTTTTGTATTTTGTAAAACTACAGTACTTTGTTATTACGTGTTTAGTCATTGCTACATAGTTTTACTGCAGTCTTCCCCTATATAGATAAAACAGGAGAAGAGGAAGACCACGGAGAAGATGGAATCAGGATGTGACTGATAATCTGAGCATGACAGTTGCAGAGGCGGGACATTTGGCCTATGAGAAAGATACATTTTGAAGACCTAAGGTGACAAAGGTCAGCTCAGGACAAGTTATTTGATGATCATGATGACTGAAATGTATTGTGTTACCAGAGCCAAACACGGACAATGAGCAAAGCGCAGTCACAAAAAATAACTACATGTGAAATGGCTGCCTTGAAAAGTTACCAACAACACCAGAAAGACAGTCACCAACATCAGCATAAGAAAGAAAGTTGGCACAAAACCTTGCTTGAATTACATTGAGAAACAAAGAATGAAGTGGTTTGGCCACTTAATAAGAATGCATCCAAGCTCCACAGTATACAATCTTCTACAACAGAACATCGGGAAAGAAGGCGAGAGGAAGACCACAAAAAGATGGTTAGATGGCATAGCAGAATCCTGTCAAAGAGCAAAAATAAGAATCATCCAAGCCACTAGAACAGCGCAAGACAAAAACAGAAAACCACAACACTGGGCAACAACTCGGTAGCAGTGTGACGACAAAATAAGAAGAAGATGACTGAAATGTATATTTCTTGGTATTATTATTATTTTTTTTATTTGGACAGAGAAATGCCCTCAATGTATGTGGGTCAATGCAGATTCTGGTCAGTCGAAGATCGAGACAGATTTTCTTCATCTGGAGGAAATGTTCCGAGAAAAATATGTTTTTGATGAATCATCTGAGGTAGGTTGCATTGTCTACCTGTTTTGTTATCTTGACTTAGTTGCAACAGGTTTCCTCATATGGCTCCATTCCTCTCTGCGAAAATGGTGCAGCACATGCTGAGAGTGTTGCACAAGCTCCAGCGACAATGGTAGGGATTTGGAACCTGCAACCTTCAGAACATCAGACAAATGTCTTCGCCGTAGATGGGAGGGACCCCTCACAATATTTAAGTTTGTTTGTTGATTTAACACAAATAAGATTCACTCAGTCTTTCTTTTTTCTTTGAACGCTCCACATCGACCAGTTGTTAACCACTCTGTGTGATTTGTATTTGATCTGAGCCTACAATCGATTGTATGTAGTGCCAGTTATGTGCTTACAAGTAGGCTAGCACATCTGATTTATGCGATGTTTTTTATTTACTAGAGTAGCTTCCTAGGTCCTACATCAGTTACCTTTACGACATGTCTTGTAGGTTATGTTGGTACTGTTCTTTGCTTCTCTTGCGGGCCCCTGCACCACATGGGCGACTCAGAGTCTCTCTCTTTGCCTTTTTACCCTGGATTGGGCATATGCCCTCAGCCAATTCATGCCAAGTCTTCCTATCTCTAGCTATCTCCTGCAGTTCTCTCCAGCTCTTCTTTATATTGTTGATCTCTACCTCCAAATCTAGTCTCCATGTATTTCTCGGTCTCCCTTCCTTTCGTTGTCCCTCGGGTTCAGGCAAGAACCCTTCTTGTTATATTCCCTCCGGTTTTCGCAAATGTGTCCTATCCAGCGTCTTTTTTAACCTGTTCGTTCACTGGAATCTGTCTTGTTCTCTCCATAAGTTCCTCATTTGTGACCCTATCATACCATCTTATTCCCTCTATTCTGGCAGACACCAGTTGATGAATGTTTGCAATTTATGCGCTATTGTTTTAGTAATTCTCCATGTTTCTGACCCATACAGTAGAACTGCTTTAACATTAAATATCAGAATTTTTGTTCTAGATTTGATTTCTTTAGACTTCTATATGTTTCCCAGTGCAATGAAAGCTCCTCTTGCCTTCTGTATTCTTTTTTAACATCTCTATCTGTTCCACCCTCTTTGTCTACGTTGCTGCCCAAATATGTGTATGATTCTACCTCTTGAAGTGGGATTTCACCCAGGGAGATCGAGTTGTCGTTTGCCAGATCTTCTAGTTGCCCTGTCAGTCCATTGGATTCCATTTCTGGTGTTAGTTACTATGGTCTTCATAATCCAGTCTATTGTCAGTAAGAACAACAAAGGTGATAGAAGACATCTCTAACGCACTCCTGTTTCTATTCCAAAAGTGTCTGTTAGTTTACCTTCATGAAGAACTCTACATTTCATATCAAAATATATGTTGCTCTTATTAGGTTAGGTTAATAATTTTCTGTGGGAGTCTAGGAAGCAGTAAATGAAATGACAGCAGACTTGACCAAGATCCTACTCCACCTCCAAGTGGTGGCTCTGGTAACAGGTTGTATCACTTCAGTCTAAGCGAGTAGGAATTGAGGAAATAAGATGGAACTTGGCTCCAAAAAGTTCTGGAATTGTGTATGTTGGAGAAAATGTTCACAGTCTCACTGTAGATTGCTGACCAGATTAAGAGAGATGGGTATCGATATTGATACAGCCTGAAAAGAATTGACATACCAAATATGCTACAAGATTGATTAATCAACATTGATGATGCTAGATTTGTTGAGGGAGATCAGAGCACCTATGGATATGTTCGGAGTGCTATGATGATATTCCTCATTTAACTGATGACTGTAAACTGTTACACGGTGCAATAAATAGAATTATCATTGCAAATGAAGGTCCAATCTGAATTAATTACTGTTGGGAAATTTGTTCTTGAGCAAGAATAAATGCAGGAATAGTCTCTATTTTTTATGTTTCACATCCACAGATTCCACTACTCAGTCACAAGACTCGTCTCAGCCTCAACCTTTTCCTGAATCGCTTGGAGGAGGAACCGACAGAATTGGTCAAGAAACTGGCTTGTATTGATGGGTCTGGACTGCCTCTCCCATTCATGAAACATTTGGTGGAGATTCTTCCAGAACATTCTGAAGTGAGTTATTGGTTAAGTGTATATATATATAGGGGTCTCTGTGCCTAAATGTTTACACCCTTTGTCTTGCAAGTCGATGGTCAGGGGTTCTAATCCACACCGTTCTGTTCATGAGTGCAATTTTTCCAGAGACCCCTAGAATTGTTGCTGGAGCTACGGAGTTCACTCTTTGTGCAATACTCTTGGCAGGTGGCATGCCATTTCTGCTGAGAGGGACCGAGCCATATGGGCTAAAATCCGGAGCAATGAAGTAAATCCTTTGCTTTAAAACCTGTTAAGTATATATATATAGTTCATCATCAAATAGATTGTCCTCAACAGAACTTTGCTACCCTAATAAATTTCTCTCTGTCATTTTTTTTTCCTATCCAGAAGCACTTGAGAGCTTTTAGTTCGTTGGCTCGGTGCCATGGACATCGTAACCCTTCGAGTCGGTGCCATGAACACCGTGAATCTGGAGAACCTGTGGCTTTTCTGCCAGCCCGCGGAATTGAACCCACACTCAGATGGCTAGTCACCCGTAGTCCAACTGCTACGAACACGCTGGGCAGGCAGGCCCACTCTCTGTCATATGCCACATGTCTCGCCTCTACAACTGCCATGCTCAAACCATCATTCATCTATCCTTTTGAATCCATCTACCCACCCATGCTAAGGCTGCATGAATCAGATTTCCACATGATTGAATTTATGGAAAGATCTGGTACATCTGTCTTTTAGGTGATTGATAGAGTTTCTTTCTGTAGAAGAATGTGCTTGCTGGTGGTTCCTATGGCTGCTGGTTTTGTTTTGTTTCTCATCTGTCTTTTGTTGTTGAGTAGTCTTAGTAATGTAGTCATAGCAGCCTAGCAACAAAAATTTGGGAGCGGTTGGCTGAAGACATTCAAGCATGGTCACTACGTCTTCTCTCTCTTCTCTTTCTCTCTTCCTCCTTTCTCTCTCCCCCACTTGTATAAAAGTAAATGGTGGAGAGAAGAAAGAAGACTGGCAAGGATTGCCACTTCAGAATAGGCCATTACAGCCACCAGAGACATTGTGATTCAGTGCAGAACAAACTACATGACGGAAAGTTTTTATCTCCTGAGACAAAGAGATCAATGAATGAATGAGGTCTGAGCAATCTGAATCAATAATTCAGAACTGGTCATTAAGCTGCATTGGAGGATGATCGTGTATGGACTTTGTTCTATCTACAGATCAAACATTTGAAATATTTTGATTTGTCATTCTCAAATTATCAACTTGTTCTATCTACAGATCAAACATTTGAAATATTTCAACGGAAATCTTCTAAACTTAGGACCAGCAGAACAGTTTGTTTTGCATCTGTCGGATGTGCCAGACTACCAGACATTAGTTGTTGGTCAGCTCAGACGTGCAGAGTTTTTAGTGACTGTTCCACATTTGTGTTCTGTGTTGGACAGCATGTTGGAAGCTTCCAGAACTATTCTGTCCAGCAAGAGTCTGCAAGAAACTCTAGTTCTGGTTCTTAAACTTGGGAACTTCCTCAATCACGTAAGTTTATTTTATTGTTTGTGTTTTTCTTATCAACCAAGTACAAGGAGCATCTGGCCGAATGGATTAGAGTGTGGCTCCCATCCGGGAGAGCTATGTTCAATCCACGGTAAGACCAATGATTTTTTTTCTGTCAGGGGCATTAAAGTGAATTTTCCCGACCATGCGGCTCTCAGGTCAACCCAGCCTTACCTGGGTACCAGACATGCTCTGGGAAAGTAAAGGCGGCCTGCGTGATGCTGACCACATCACCCATCGTGTGCCGACTGTCAATGAAAAATACAGGCCTAATGCTGTATTGACCTATATACCACAAGGTATGAAAGGGTTCCTTTTTTTTAGGGGCATTAAGAGAAATCCTAACCTGAACAGTTTCGTGGCAACTGCACTAGCAATGTGGTCATTAAATTCCTCGGGCTCTACACCCACAGGCGGTGTAGGACCAATTGTCTTTGTTTTTCAATGAATCTTAACAACAGGTGTTGTTCCGACTGTTCTTCTCATTTCCCCATTGCTTATATGGTCTCTTTGTTTTATTTACAACTTTCCTCAAGCATCTCATTTCACATGTGGTAATTCTCCTTTCTTGTTCTTTTATCAGTGCCCATGTTTGGCACTGGTAGCGCAGTGTTGGTATGAAGATTGCATTTATAATCTGTCTTTTAATCTCTACTGGAATTGCTGGGTGTTTCAAGATTGGAGTAAGTTGGTATATAATGTTGTTGACTATGATTGTATGTACAGATAAACCCTACTTTTAAATACCAGATCTCGGGTTGTACTATAATATGGTATCAGATCTGGTCATGAGGATGTTGTCAAAGCTGATTCGAATGACAATAATCTCTCAATTATAATGTTGCTCTATATTCAGTATTAGCTTTGCTTCCTCTGTAAGCAGACATCAAATAGTTTGTTGTGAGCAGAACTTTGCTTCCTCTGTAAGCAGACATCAAATAGTTTGTTGTGAGCAGAACTTTGCTTCCTCTGTAAGCAGACATCAAATAGTTTGTTCTGAGCAGAACTTTGCCATCCTAATAGTTCTTCAAATTGTATCTCTTTCATAGGCATTTCCTCTGTAGCCTTCATGATAAAATCACATATAATATCCTGAATCTATCTTTATTGTGGTCTTCCTCTATTCTTTGCTGAAATGTTTCCCTTCCTACTTGTCTCTTCCAACCCTTCATATACTTTTATATATCGGGCAAAATACTTCATTTTTCACATTCTTACATGTAGCATCAGTCTGTTTTCTCTGCTATGTGTACTTTCTGGATAGATCTATTTGTCCGCTTCTCTCTTTATGGTTTACTGAGAACTCTTCTATAACACTTATATTATTCTTCTTCTGCATTCTCACTTGATTGGGATTTCGGATTCTCTAATAAAGGCAGCCGTCTGCCTCAGATTATCACCACACCATACAGTTTGTCTTGGAGCGTTAGTGTAAGTGGGCCACCTCTTTCTTCTCAAGTCTGCATACTGGGGGCAGTTCTGTAGGATATAATTCCTGTGATTTCTGCTAACCCCGTTTGTGATGGTAGGTCTGACATTCTTACTGCATGGCTAAATCTCTGAGGCAGATTGGCGCCGTGAATCCATCATCCCATTCCTCATTGTGAGAATCGCTGCACCTTTTATGTACCTTATGACCTGGTGCATCCGTTTCCTGCAAGCATTTATTTCGGGTTAGCATTCCCTAGCGGACACGTGCATCAAATTTCAGCCAAACCTCCTTAGTAGCCTCTTCGACATGCGGGGCAGGTAATCGTGGTTCTATTCTTTACACCCCAAATTTGGGCCCGGTAACCACTCAGGCGACACTTATATTCAAAAGAACAAAATTCATAAAGTCGAAACAGGAATGGTGAGGGAAACTTAGTGGAGTACTAGTACAGATAGGGATCAAGAGAAATCACCTTCATTTTTGTCCCTGGACACTCATGGGTAATGGACGAGCTGATAGATTAGCTGGAATGGCATATCAATGGAATATCAGAGGGAGCTTCAATGAACCGAAATAACATTATTAATGCATTGAGTCATTTCTAAGCGGAGGAGTTTCTTGGTTGTGAATCCAAGTCGCCGACCAGATTGAAAGAGATGGGTGCCGATATTGGTACAGTCCGAAAGAATGACTACCAAATATGCAAAAAGATTGCTAATCCTTGAACTAGATTTTGTTGAGCGGAGATCTGAGCACCTATGAACATGTCCAGAGTACTATGATGATAGTCCTCTCTGATAACTGACATAAATGATTCTCCCCTGCGTTTTTAAATGTACATGTTTCACACAGATACGTTGCCACTGGGAATATGTTATGTTATGCGATCAGCGTCATGGCATTGGGCATTCCCATTCGTGCTCTGTCCTCCGTTGCAGCAGCCATCCCAAAGTCCATTTGCTCACAGTACCCATGAAGTTGATTACTATATCTTCTCTCTCTACCAGAAGACTACACTGTCTGCATGTCCAAACTTAACACTTAATTCTCGAACTCGTTCCAGTGTCTGAGACCCGCCTATGTCAAACAATTGAGAGCGTACCGCATTGATGATATCGGCTCTGTCCATCCTTCTGCCCACTTGAGTCGGGGCACTCCAGAATGAAAAGCACACAACCGCGGTTTTCATCGATTTACAGCAAGCATATGACAGAGTCTGGAGGAAGGACCTCTTGATGAAGATGCTCAATATGGGGATCCATGGAAAGATGTTACAATGGATACAAGCTTTTCTCCAAAACAGGACCATTGGAACATCTTTTAGTGGAACAATGTCCTCCAAGAGAACACTGAGGAAGGCCTCCCACAGGGCTCTGCCCTTAGCTGCACCCTTTTCCTCATCTTCATCAATGACCTCCCATCCCTTCTAAACACACAGAAAGCCCTTTTGCTGATGACCTTGTAATATGGACAAGCGAAATACCCTGTACTAACTCGAGGCTAAACTTAATAGAACCCTTGCCATAATCTCAACATATTGCAACCTATGGAAGCTTAAAGTCAATGAACAGAAAACTGTGTATACTACATTCTCTTGCAGCCCCAAAACAACTCAAAAGAACCTTTCGAGCACAATGAATGGAGCACTGCTAAAAAGAGGAAAATCCAGACTTACCTGGGAGTCAAGTTAGACAAACAACTGAGGATGACAGAACACATTAACAACATAAAAGAAAAAACATCTAAAAGACTCAACATGGTTAAAAGACTTGCTAGCACCACCTGGGAGTCAGACAAAAGCACCCTTAGGCAACTATATCTTGGCTATGTAAGATCTACAATGGACAACTGCCTTCCTCTCCAAGTTATAGCAAGTGAGCACATCACACATCCCTGGACAGAGTGCAGAATCAGGGTCTCAGGTTTATATGTGGGGAATAAGAGCACCTAACTGCTGCTTGTGAAATTGGCGCCAACATCGAACCACTAGATATTAGGAGGCGAAAGGGCACTAATAGAAGCAGTCGAGCGATATAAAGAATAGAAAAAACCATCCCAACAGACAAACTATTGACAGGTGGAAATCCAATCAAAGAATCAGCAAAATCATTGCTGGAAGTTGGAAAAATCTCGAAGAACACTACCATCTCCCAACTGACAGAGAACCGATCACAAGATCCACCACCATGGCTAAACATAAAACAACCAGTAATCCAGAAATACCTCCTTGACAAAACTATAAACAAAGCAACACTTGCACGATCTTAAAACCTGTCACTGGAGACAATAGACAGTTATCCAACTTCCTCTATCCATGCCTACACTGATGGTTCAGCTTTCAAAGCCACTACTTACGCTGGCGGCATATCCTGAAATATCCAGATGGAACTACCTATAGTTACTGTGCTCCTTGTGGTAATATATGTTCCAACTATGAGGCAGAGATTATAGCCATAAAGACCGCTGTAGAACTAGTCCACCAGCAGTTTGAACTTGGAGAGAATATTGTCCAAGACATGATAGTATTCACTGACTCACAGTCCACACTACAAGCTTTAGAAGAACAGCAGAATCAGTCAGCGAGATCAGTCATTGGCATTAGTCATCCACAATCTGATTTCCTCCTTTGATATTAATGTCATTCTACAGTGGATTCCTGGGCACACAAATATCCCAGAAAATGACAAGGCAGATCATCTGGCCAAACAGGGATCATCAAAACCACAAATAGACAAACCTGTTAGCATACAAAGTATAAAACAGATTCTGAAAAATAACTCCAGAGAAGATTGGCTGAACCGATGGGCTATGGGGACGACTGGTCAGGACATGTATGCAGAGATGAATAGACCAAACCCCAAGGACAATATAAATCTGCTACAGAAAAGATCAAATCACTATCTTTCAGTTAAGAACAGGACATGTTGGACTGAATTACCACCTACACAGAATAAACCCCACACACCTACCACACTGTAGAAAGTGCAGTCACTCATGTGAGACAGTACAGCATATCTTGCTTGAATGTCCTGGACTACATAAAGCTAGACAAGAACTCCTCACACCACACCCATCTGTTCATAATACCCTTTACACTAGTCTCCACAATTACAGAACACATGCAGATTCTACAAACTGGCATTGGCTGTCGAAGAGTGAAAACTTGCAGCCCTGGTTAGAAGAAGAAGAAGAGTCGGGGCACTGTTTGCAAGAGTCAGCACGCTCGTTACCCCGCACTCCAGGCGTGTACAGCCAAGTCATTTTCTTGAGATGTGATCTCGAATGCTGTTCACCCATTCCCCGCATACTTCCTGGGAATATGCTTGCTTTTATAGTATTCTCATATTTGTTTTCCTATCAGTTTGATTGTTTTGTAACTTGACCAATAATTTAAATGTAAATTTCAGGGTCAATACAATGGGTATGCAGGTGGATTCAAACTCTCTAGTCTTGCCAGGTTGACAGATCTGAAGTCACGGGAACCAGGTCACAACTTTGTCCACTTTCTAGTCAGCATGATTGACAGCAGCGATGAGAAACTTCTGGATTTTATTTCCGCTATTCCACTGTTTGAAAAAGCTACAAGGTATGATAACAAATACTAGATATCATGCTTAAACATTTAAGGGGGTCTGTATGTTTAGGGGCCTACCAAACCAATGTACAAGGTATACATGTTCTTGGCAAAGACCAAACATATTACTAAGAGTGATTAAAATTGGTCGTAAGAACAACGCAAAGAAGAATGTTGGGTTGTAGGGCCAGCATTCCTTTCTAGGGAGGACATACAGGGGACAGTCTTGCAGGACATGTTCTGTGACATCAGCAGTGCTGCAGGGACACAGAGGGGATGGGGAAAGAGATGTCCATTGTTGCCGTTCTGCCACCTTTCTACTAATTGTTTCCCACGTCAGGCCACTATTTTTCCTCAGTTCTTCTCCTGTTTCCTTTAGACATCCAGGCCATCTGTTGTCTATCGGAGAGCTATTCTAGCCAATGCCTTTACTGTTATGACATACATGCCCAATCCATCTCCATCTTGGACTCCGTTCTGATCCTTTACTTGGGGATCTAAATTACAAGTACCTCCGGTCGGAGTAAGACTCGCCTGAATGGCCAGGGACACTGGTTATAAGTAAAGCAAGCCTTGCGCAAAATCATTCAGAAGCACCATATCTTCCTTCTTCTGCGTTCTCACTAGATTGGGATTTCGATTCTCTAATAAAGGCAGCCGTCTGTCTCAGATTATCAGCCACGCCATACAGTTTGTCTTGGACACTAGTGTAAGTGGGCCACCTCTTTCTTCTCAAGTCTGCATACTTGGGGCAGTTCTGTAGGATATAATTCCTATGATTTCTGCTTCCCGTTTGTGCCGACCTCTTCCTG
This sequence comes from Arion vulgaris, assembly GCA_020796225.1. Lineage (NCBI taxonomy): Eukaryota > Metazoa > Mollusca > Gastropoda > Stylommatophora > Arionidae > Arion > Arion vulgaris. The sequence goes on from CM036776.1 coordinate 20,811,847, forward strand.
CAGTAAGTTTTGGCCACCCTCGTGATGGTGGGTCTGACATTCTTACCGCGTGGCTAAATCTCAGAGACAGATTGGCGACCGTAGAATCCGTTATCCCATTCCGCATTGTGAGGGTCGTTGCACCATGTTATGCGCCTTACGGCCTGGTGCATCTGTTTTCTGCAAGCATTTGTTTGGGTTAGCATTCCCTATCAGAAGCACCATATAAGGTGCCATGACTATGCCTGAGCTGATAGTGGGAAAATGGTAATTACAAAAAATGACAGCTGGTTTGCAAAGTTTTCAATCCTCACTCACATGCATATGTTGCAATAGAAAAAATTTGTAACTTGAAGAGCTTTGTGGCCACTGCACTAGCTATGCAGCCATTAAATTCCTCAGGCTTATGTTCCCCCCTGTCCTACACTACACTAAAAGAGGTATTACAGACAGTAATAACTGGGGTTTTTGTGTGTTTTTTAAAAAAACAGTTTTAAGATTGAAATTGTCTGCCCAAATGAAAATGTTGGTTGTAGAAGTTGCAATAGAAAAGAGACAGATGCTTTAACTTTTTGTGTCCTAGAAAATTTTGGGAGGTAATCACGCTCTGTCAGAACACATTTCTAGCAACATTTTTCAAACTTGAATCAATGCTTAGCCATTGCTGAATTCTTCATCATTGTCGGTGAAATCATAAATATGAAACACTGTGTGTGTTTAATTGAATTTTGGAACAAATCCATGACTTGTTCGGCACTTTAACGCGTGGAGGGACGAAACAACATCTTGTAACTAAACTTTTCACACGAAAGTTCACTTTTTCACAACAGGAAAAATATATTTGCGAATAAAACTATTTTGAAATATTCGAAAATGACTTCTGCCATGCCGTATAGTATATGAATGAAATGGGAGTTATCTGCCCATTGAATTCTGTAAACAAAAACAGTGTCAGACTTATAGTAGCTGAACAGTGAAACAAAACATGCATGGGCCCAAATTATACGTTGGCAGCATGTTTTGGCATAATGAGAGAACTGTTTTCTACGTTGGGAGCGTAGACTGGACGCAATGAGTTAAGAGACACATGCTTTAAGATATAATTTTTGTAGTTGTTGTTGTCCCCTCACATACACCTCAAGTTTTCTTTTCATTTTCTAACAATATTCTCGATTCCTCTTTGCAGTTGCAGCCCAGCCTATATCAAGGCTGAGTTTGACAAGACAAGCACACAGATCAACTCATTCATCAGACAATTAGCTAATGCTGATCCAGTTATTAAAGAGGGTTTCAGTGGATTCTTAGAGGTTTGTACCGTCGTAATTTATAATTATTGCAGCTGTATCCGTGGAGTTCATACCACCAACTTACCCCAATCTTGAAACACTGCAATTCCAGTAGAGACTAAAAGACAAATTATAAATGCAATCTTCATACAAGCACTATGCTACCAGTGCCAAACTTGGGTGCTGACAAAAGAACAGTGCTGGAAAATTACCGCATGTGAAATGAGATGCTTGAGGAAAGCGGTAAATAAAACAAGAGGAGACCATATAAGAAATGAGGAAATTAAAATGACATTCGAAAAACATCTGTTGTTAGATTAGTTGAAAAACAGAATCTCAAATGGTTTGGTCAGTTGGTGAGAATGAACCAGTCTACACCAGTTGCAAGAGCGTACAAACTGAATAGAATCAAGAGGAATGGGCAGACTAAGAAAAAGATGGATTGATGGAACTACAGACATCTTAAAACTCTTCAATATCACTGCATATAGTGTGTGCACTATCTTGAAACCGATCATCATTTATACCTACGATGCCTGACTGCAAAACGCAGAGAACAGAAAAGAAGAAAGATCTGTAGAGTGGGGTGCTTGCCTCACGCTCCAATACTGGGATCTTCCTGTGTAAGAAAAACGATTATATCACACATGATTATTTGCAAAAATTACAATCCTATCTATCAATTTATTTTTTTTGTAACATGTAAGAAAGAATATAATGAAATCATTGCATTAGAGATAAAGGCTAGGAATAAACCCAATTTTTCAAATTCCCACTCCCTTGTGAGTCAGCACTGTGATGCAGAAGGCTAGAGGAGCAAACCTTGATCACAAATCCGGAGAGAGGGACTCTAAGGGCAGTTGATGGTTATGTGTGTATTCCATTTCGTATTCTGGCATTCCCTGCAAACCCTGCTTGCTTCCAAACATATGGACTTTGTCTTTCCTTTGGGTGGAACAGCAGGGTAGAGAGGGGGTTTGTGTAAAATAGGCAAGACACATTCTCAATATGAGCTGCCTAGACTAGACATAAATAGAGTAAACACTTCATCCTTGCTTTTGACTCAACGTAACATGGAAAGCAAGTCACAGGACACATAGTGATGAGTTGAAAGGCAAGAGCGACAAGTGCAAAGTCAGAAATTATCAAATTAAAACACTTGCCCGTCTGTAAAGACAAAAAGGACCATATATAATCACTTAACTCACATTTGTTTTGATATTTTATGACAGGAAGTCAAGAAAGAATTCAGAGAGCTTCAGAACCAGATCGCTGAACTCAAATACCAGTCGCAAAAGTTGGTGGAGTATTTCTGTGAATCAGAGCCATTTGAAATTCAATCATGCTTCAGACAATTGCTTGGTTTCTTCAAGCAGTTGCGTTTATGTCGCCAAGTGAGTATGCCTTTGATAAATAGCTTGTAGTTTTAAGGGGAGGAGCCGGCTCCTTTAGAGCGAGCCCATGTTCAATTCACTGTAAGGCCATGGATTTTTTAATGTTGTGGACATGAATGAAAAATCCTAACCTGAGCAGCTTCCCAGCGACTGTCCTAGTCATGCAGCCATTAAATTCCTCCGGCTATCGTCCCGCCTGTCATGCACCTCCTAAAAGCGGTTACTACAAGCAGTAATTGTAGTTTTTGTGTTGTTTTTTTAGTTTCAAGAAGAAATACTGTATGTCTGAGCTTCAAGAAACAAGCATGCAATCTTTAAGTAGAAGTTAGAGAAAAGAATAAGAAATCGTCATTTTCTACTTTGACCTTATTTTTGGTACAGGAAGTTCAACTAATGAAGAAACAGAAAAACTTGGCAACAAGACACAGAAGCATGTTCTCAGAGCAGATTCGTACCAAGCACATGGCCTTGAAGTTTGGACAAGAAGCTGGTATGTATCAAATGTTTTATTCATTTTGTTGCATATTAAATAAGTTTGGAGACTTGTGTGTATGGTTTATGTTTCTCTGTGGTGGTGCAAAACCTTCAGAGTACTCTACATAGGAAGTATTATGTGTTCTTTGTGCAATTCCCTCAGCAGGTGGTGGATCATTTCTGCAGAGATAGGTCGAACAATATGGGAAACCTGGTACAATGAAGTCAGATATTTTGCCTATAGACCAGTAGTTCCCAAACTTTGAATTACAGCGGACCCCTTTTTAACTACATTTTGCTGCCGCTGCCCCCAACAGTTTCTATGTATGAAAATGGACAGATATTTATCTCTGTGTTACAATAGTAAACAATGTCTGCAGTTTAACATTAAAATTTTTTTTTTTTCCCAGATCCAAAAGCACTTGAGCTTTCAGCTCTTCAACTTGGTGCCATGGACATTGTAACCCTTCGGTTCGGTGCCACAAACACCGTAAATCTGGGAACCTGTGGCTTTTCTGCCAGCCCGCGGAATTGAACCCGCACTCAAGAGGGCTAGTTATCCGTAGTCAATAAACAACAAAGAAAACATTAGGCTTATAATTAGGCTGAACATTTATTTGTTTGTTTGAAATCAAGATCATATTTCTTAATGGAAGATATACTTGTTTATAGTGTTTCCCTTATAATATTTCCAAGTGCTTGAGGACCTCCTGTGAGTACCTCGCTGATCCCAGTTTGGGAAACACTGCTATAGACCATCGCTGTCAACTAGCCTGTGTGATACATCCCTGCCGCCCTATTTTATTCCTCCGACTTTAACGCTAATTAGAATTTCAAGAAGAAATAGTATATAATTAACATTTGATGTCTGTTTTTATTTATTTGTTTAGATGTTGATATCAAATGTTTATTTTCTTGATTTCTGTTTCCTTTAGGAGCCAGCTCTTCTATGATGGAGGAAAAAAAGCAACTTGTTGATTATCTGCTCTCTGAACTTCATCGTGGAAATTATAACGTTACAGTTTCACGGAAACCTCCGCCATCACTACAGTTTGACACCAATATAATTCTAGCTAAAGACAAAGTACCAAAAACACCTGAAGCTGGTCTCAATGCACGAGCAGCGACACCAGACCGAGATTTGAACTTTGATCTCAGTCATATCAGTCTGTTAGGAACACCGATGGTGAATAGGCCAAAGAGCGAGCAGTTTGATGATGACATGACTATCACAGAACTGAACGCAGGTGCTAAAGTTATCACAAGTTCAGGTAAGAGTGACAAAGTTCACATCAATCATTCTGGCTGATGTCTGTTGTATAAATATATAGATCACATGCTTTAAGATAATTTAGTCATAAATTAATCAGTGCAGGCCATCAAAGCTGTCTTCAACATGTTCTGTCCTTTGCCTTAACAGTACACTGCCAGACTTGAAGCCTGTCCATCTCCTAATGTTTCCCTCCCATATTCTTCTGTGTTCACTAACTATGAATTCAAGCGTACTCTGGGCATCTGGTGTGCTTCTGAATGATTTTTGCATGAAGGCTTGCTAGTCAGGAGCAAGTCTTCTTATGTTGTGTTTGTTATTAATGTTACTATTACTTTATTCTTCTTCTTTAGCTCACCTGTAATATGTTTTTGGTTTTTTGAAGAAGCACTTGAGCTCTTGCTCGGTGTCACGAACACCGTAAATCTGTGGCTTTTCTGCCATCCGCGAATTGAACCGCACACACAGAGGGATAGTTACCGTAGTCCACGCCTACGAACATGCTGGGCAGACGGCGTTATATGTTATAAATCTAATACTCCCATGTTTTTTTTTGTAACATGGCATTTTATTATTTCTCTGAAATATAGTGAGACATCTAGCAAACATCACTGCTCCTGCCCCTATAGAAAAAATCAAAGAGCCTCCAGTGTTCTGCCTACAAAACACGCTGACAGGGTCACAGTCCCAAAGAAACAAGACTCACCACAGAAGTAAAAGTGATCTAGCTGACTCAATCAGTGCAACCACAAAGTGGATCAGGTTAGTAGTGTGTTGATCAAAGATCAGTGTACATTTTATGTCTGCCGTATAGGAAGTCTGAATTTCTGTGCTTATTTTGTATCCTTTGCTTGATAAAGGCCTTTTGGCTGCAACGTCGCTGTATATTGTTTTTGTACTTTGTAAAACTACAGTACTTTGTTTTTCGTGTTTTGCTGTTGATAAAAGACAAAAAAATGTTCTTTCTTTTGTTCTTGAACTTCTCTCTCTCTGCCCTTTTCTTCTTGCGTTGTTCTTTCGACCAATTTTAATCACTCTTTGTGATACGTTTGTTCTTTGCCAAGAATGTGTATACGTTGCACATTGGTTTGGTAGGCCCTAAACGCATAGACTTCTACGTTTAGGACATGTGCATCCGATTTCAGCCAAACCTCCTTAGTTGCCTCTTCCGACATGCGTGGCAGGTAACAGTGGTTCTATTTTTTACACCCCAAATATGGGCCCTGGTAACCACTTGGGCTCTCTGCTCTTTTAACCCTGATTGTGGCATAGGCTCTCACCCAAGTCTTGCTATCTCTTGCAGCTTCCTTCAGCTCTTCTTTATATTGTTGATCTCTGCCTCCAAATCTCATCTCGATGTATTTCTAGGTGTCCCCTTCTTTTGCTGTGTTGTGGGTTCCAGGAAAGAACCCTTCTTGTTATGTTCTCCTCTGGTTTTCTCAAAGTGTGACCTATCCAGCACCAGCATCTTTTTTTAACCACTTGGTTTTACTGGAATCTATCCTGTTCTCTCCATAAGTTCCTCATTTGTGACCCTATCATACCATCTCAGTCCCTCTATTCTGTCTTGCTCTCTCCATAAGTTCCTCATTTGTGACCCTATCATACCATCTTAGTCCCTCTATTCTGTCTTGCTCTCTCCATAAGTTCCTCATTTGTGACCCTATCATACCATCTCAGTCCCTCTATTCTGCTGAGACACCAATTGATGAAGTTCTTGAACTTCTATCTATATCCTCTTCGTGTCCCGATTGACACAAGGCTTCCACAAGAGACTTCCACTGTTGCCGTTCTACCAACCGTCTCCCACGTCAGGCCACACTCCTTCAACTCTCTCCACCGTTCTTCTCCATGTTTCCTTTGAACGTCCAGGTCTTCTCTTCCCATCCACTGTCCATCTAAGAACTGTCCTAGCCAATGCACTGGCATACGACATACATGTCCAAACCACCTCCATCTGTGGTTCTTGAACTTACTAACTTATTTTCTCTGTCCTTGTGAGCATAGAAATCAACAATATCCTCCACTTTTCTTGGTCTTTAGTCGTTTTCTATATGTCTTCTCAGGATAGTCCAGCATCCTTCTGTTCCTAAAGACGAACTTGAACCAATTAATATGATCAATAAATAGTCTGAACAAGTATTAGGAGCTTCCGGGAGGGAAAAAAATTACCAAACAAAGGATTTAAACCCCAAACCTTTATTTCTTACGACACTTATTGCCTAGTCCTACAGGTGAGCTTTTTAAAGAACACAAGCAGCTTAACTCTTAGTGGACCAAGTCAAAAGCCATGTCTTTAGAATAAAAACACCCTTTAGTGTGGCTCCTTGTGAAAAGGCGTCCAACCCAAAGCCACATAGTATGGCATTTGGTACACAAGGAGTTAATAAATCAAATTTGGAACCAAAATTAGAATTTCAACTCCAATGTTAAACCAGTTCTAATGTATGGGTCAGAAACATTGAGAATGACTAAAAGAACAGAGAATAAATTGCAAACATTCATCAACTGGTGTCTATGCAGAATAGAGGGAATGAGATGGTATTATAATGTCACAAATGAGGAACTTATTAAGAGAATGAGACAAATTCCAGACAAACAGGAGGTAAAGAAAAGCTGCTAATGATGGATTCCTGAAACCCTCAAGGAAAGTGAAAAAGGAGAAAGACTAGAAATACATGCGGAACCGATTTGGAAGCAGAGATTACTTATATACTAAAGCCGAACTATTGACCCCATTGCGCCGGTTTGACCCCATATGGCACGTCACCTGCAGAGAGTATTGCACAAACTCGTTAGCTCCTCCGGCAACAATCCTAGTGGTCTCTGGAAAAAATGCACTCATAAACAGAACAGCGCTACCTGGACTCGAACCAATAACCATTGGAACGTAAGTCAAGGGAAGAAGCTGCAAGAGATGGTTTATATTGACACAGGAAAAATCTGTGTCCTCAGAAGTTGTACTTTAATTACAGAAGTTATACAATATTACCAAGTTTTACCATACCATATATATCTGCTTCGAACGTTCCATATTGACCACTTGTTAACTTCTCTGTGTGATTTGTATGTTATCTGAGCCTAAGAGCGATTGTACATTGTGTCAGTTATGCGCCTACAAGTAGGCCAGCACATCTGATTTCTGTGACACTTTTTATTTACTAGGATAGCATCCCTAGGGCCTACATCAGTCACCTCTTACAACATGCCTTGTAGGTCGCAGTGGTGCACTTTGTTTCCTTGGACACCACATTCGATATTACCAAGTTTTATCTTATATAAATATGTACATTTATTACAACAGAATCATGGACTGTTTTGTTGGATTTGTTTAAGTGTTAGTCATTTAACGTAACCTCAAAACAGTTTATGAATGCTCAATTTAGAGAGAAGTATCATTTAATGTATCACTTTCAAATGCACACTTTAATAGTTATTATCAATCTGACAGGTACCACCAGCAGGCTCGTTGGGATTGTTTACAAGCTCCCCTAGCAAGACCAGAAAGTTCTATAACTCTAGCTACACTTAACTTGGAAGCTGGGAAGAGACGTTTCACAGATCAACAGCCTGCTGATCTTGTTCCAGGTCCTACTATTGAGATGCCGCCAGTTGGTTACCGCGCTGAAATGGATGCAGAAATGCTAGAGTTTGTTCGTAATGGGAAAAAAGGAGAAAGAAAGTCTGGCACTTTTTCTAATTTCTTTAATAAAATTTCTAAACGAAGTGCGGCAAAGAAGTAGTTCTGATAATAATACTGATGGAAAAAGTAGTCTGGAGATTGTACCTGGAGATTCTACTTTTGGTCTAGTGGAACTAAGGGAGAAAGTTCAATTGAAAGGGGAAAAATGTTTCCAAAAGTGTCCCAGCTAGTAAAACCAAGGGCGTGTTAGTAATGGACAAAGGTTCAAATCTCAGAGGTAAGATAGATGATAAAGAGAATATCTATGATCAGGACTACAACCCCTTTGACCGACAGAAGAAGAGTCAAATTAGATTATCAAATCGTTTTAAAGGAAAGTCTGCCAAATAATTGTCCAAATTTGACATGTCTTGTGATGCTCATTCAGTTATGACAATAGTAGTCCCGGATTAAATTACTTATAGTCAAAACAATGGTACAATGAGTGTTATATCGCAACATTTGGGGAAATCAGGGACAATTAGGTCAATCCTTCATCTTTATTAAACATTTTTTTAAATATTTTTAAGAAAAAAAATAACATCTAGCAGCCTGTCCCTTTTTTCTTCTAGTCATTAGTTTAAATGTTCTTTGTGAGAACTGTAGAAATTTTTATATAGTCTCAGAATCTCTCTGAAATAAACAATGAGTGCTTCCAACAGAACATTAAACCCCTTCCCATCATGAGTACTTCCCCAACTAAACAATGAGCGCTCTCCTAATTTAACAATGAGTGATGTGAACAAATTATGTATCTGTGACATAATTGAAATATTTTGAACAGCATGTTCAGTTCAGTAGAAGAAATCACTGTCTAAACAGTGTTGACTACAAACTACATTGTGATTACCTTGATTTTATATATATGTATATACAAAAAAACATTTTGTTGCAATTTAAATTTATTTTTTGGTTGGTTGCTTTTTTTTCTAGTCTTTTTTTTTATTTTGCATTTGGTTATGGAAAGTTTTTTGATATTTTAATACAAATTATTTACAAAGATTTTCTTCCTTGTTTGCAATAATTGTTTCTGTTTGTTAATAATTTATGATGTTGTTGGCAGTCAATGAAGTTATTATCGGTCTATGAGGCTGTCTGCAGTCTATGATCTTGTTAGCGGTCTACAAAATTGTTACCAATGAATGTAGTCGTTACCATTTTCACTCTGTAATTTTTGTTACATCTGGTTGCAGTTATAATGTATACCGAATTAGGCAGTGTATTGGCTATGTGTCATCTTAAGAAATACTGCTAGCCAGTATATCGACTCATAATGGTAAATGGGTTAACAGGCTGTAAAGTTTGCATTAACTCTTAGTGGACCAGGGCAAAAGTCATGTTTTTACAAGTCATTTATTTTTAGAATAAAAACGGCTCCCTTTAGTGTGGCTCCTGGTAAATGGTGTCCAACCCAAAGCCACATAGTGTGGAGTTTTTTGGTCCACCAAGAGTTAATAACCTTTTAATTCTTTATTATTTTTTTCTTGTATTCATGTTTTCCTAATAATATTCTTGATTTATGGTGTTCAGTTTTTAAATTGAATATTACACCCAAAAACGACACTGAGAAATGTTTTGTGGCTTCTACGGCGCTTTGCTTTTTTGTTGTATTTGGTGCTATCTCTCATGGTCACAGTCATTGAGAGAAGATTTGTGTGCTTTATTGAAGCATGTGATTGATGTTCGTGTATTTATATATTTGATGTTACCTCTGAAGTTGGAGAAAGCACACCTGTATGGTGGGACACTTATTATAAGAAAGCAGGTCTTCACGCAAAAATCAGTCAGAAGTGTCATACTAGGTGCCATGATTACGCCTGAGTTTATAGCAAGCGAACGCAAGAAGAAGAAGATATATTTGATGTCATGTATTTATATATTTGTTATATACTAACAGACGTTTATTTATAAATTTTGTTATGTTTGTTTATATATAAATATATATATTCCTTTAAATAACGCTATACGTTACATAGGGTCTCAAGTAATTTCTCTGTACTAAGCAACTCATTCAATCTCTTCCACTGAATTGTCGATATTTCTTTCAGTAAAGTTTGTTTCCTAGGCCATCCTCTCTTTCTTGAACCCTTTGCTTCCCACTTTAATGCCTGCTTTGTTATTCTTTGGTCATTTCTTCTCAAGGTATTCCCAACATTTTTTTTTTTTTTTATCCAGAAGCACTTGAGCTTTTGGCTCGGTGCCATGGACATCGTAACCCTTCAGTTCAGTGCCACGAACACCATAAATCTGGAGAACCTGTGGCTTTTTCTGCCTGCCATGGAATTGAACCTGCACTCACAGAGGGCTTGATACCTGTCGTCCCATGCGCACAAACACACTGGACAAGCTGGCTTCTCTATCTTATAACAGATATTACTAGTGGTTGACCAGATATTTCTCTGATTTCATCACTTCTCCATCACTCTCATTTTATGTTCATTATTTTTCCTAGACATCTATTTTCAAATGCATTCAACTTGCTTTCTATATCTTTAGTCATTTTCTAACTCTCGCTGGCATATGTTAGGATTGACACAACTCTCGCTGGCATATGTTAGGATTGATACAACATTGGAATTGATAGTTTGTGATGTAGTTACTTAGTTTCCAATGAATAAGATCATTGGAAGCCATAGAGATGTGGTTTCATTGGAAGCCATAGAGATGTGGTTTTACAGAAGAATGCTGAAAATTTCATGGACAACGAAGAAAATATGTTTTAAAACAGACCTGCACACAAAGAAACCGTATCAAAAGAATAAGAATCAGACAATCAGGGTTCTTCGGGCATATAATGCGAAGAGGAGGATTAGAAGATTTGATGACAACTGCTAAAATTCAGGGAAGGAAAGATCGTGGAAGACAGAGAGAGAAGATGTTGGATGATCTGACATCTTGGTGCAACAAAAAATTGCTGTCAGAACTGATTAACTGTATCAAGGAGACGGAGTTGTGGAGAGACATAATCGTCACGTCGGCAGGCATGGCACTTAAGTTTGTAATTTAGCCATACCAGTCTTCTCTTCTTCTCATATGCTGGATGTTTGTGTGAAAGATGTTCAGACGGAACTTTGTCAATGCCACAATCAAACTCATCAAAAGTTAATGTTGGTTGCCAATAGCAAAATTAGTAACACTCTGCAATAGTGATTATGTCCCGGATTACGGCCAGCTTCGCTACACACAAAATTGATCAGTGTACACCTGGTGCGTGGTTGGGCTACAGGAAACCCTGATCCTATACTTGATGATCTAAGTTGGAGTATGGCGAGGGACACTGGTGATAAATATAGCTAGCCTTCACTCACAAATGATTTAGAACCACCAAACTCAGAGCAGAAGGAAGAAAAATCAAAAATATCTTTAGCCTGTTGGAATAATGGATTTCATGACGTGTACAGAGTCTGAATGCTACTACTTGTTTCTGTCTGATTGAGCTGATTTCTTCATCTCTAATGAGGCATAGATCAGCAACCAAGACCTGACAAGCCATCCTATCCAAGGCCATATTCTCCACTCTATCTATTGTCTTGCATTTTGTTTCCAGCTCCCGCCACCAGATGTTCGTAAGTCTTACCTCTATTACCCTAGGGTTTCCACTGGAGAACTTGTCTCGTGATGGTATCAAGAGGATCTAATTAGTGTGTGTTCTATCTATCACCACCTTCTTTGCCCTTATCTCTTGCACCTCCTGGTTTTGTCCACCTCTATCCCACAGTTCCCTGTTTGTGGTTATTGAGCTTAATATGGATCAGTTGTATGGTGGGGCGATGTTTTGTTTACCCACATTGTCATATGTTTCTCTAATAAATCTCTTTGTCTCTTCATAGTTTATGTTGCTGCTGTTGTAACAAATCTCTTCCTAGTTTATGTTGTTGCTGTTGTAACAAATCTCTCTTCATAGTTTATGTTGCTTCGTGTAACAAATCTCTTTATCTCTTCATAGTTTATGTTGTTGCTGTTGTAACATATCTCTTTTGTCTTTCATAGTTTATGTTGTTGCTGTTGTAACAAATCTCTCTTCATAGTTTATGTTGCTTCTGTTGTAACAAATCTCTTTTATCTCTTCATAGTTTATGTTGTTGCTGTTGTAACATATCTCTCTTGTCTCTTCATAGTTTATGTTGCTTCTGTTGTAACATATCTCTTTTGTCTTTTCCTAGTTTATGTTGTTGCTGTTGTAACAATCAAGATGTTTAAACTAACAAAAAGTGCATCTATTGATGCATTTCCTGCAGATTTTAATACTACTTTGAGTATAGAGAGCTATTGGTGTAGTTGAGGACTCCGAACTGCTGCTGTAGTTGAGTTTATAGAGAGTTGCTTGTGTAGTGAAGGCTTCATAGTTCGGATGTATCGGTGTAAAGTTGCTTGTGTAGTGAAGGGTTCAGATTTCTAATGTAGTTGAATGTATATAGAGAGTTGCTTGTGTAGGTCAAGGGTACAGACAGTTGCTTGTGTATATAGAGTTGCTGGTGTGGGCATTCGCAATGCGGTTTAAATTGAATACCCATGTTAATTAGTAAGAAAGAGAACAAGAACTTGGGGCCACCTTACCTCCAAATACTTAGTACAAGTACTGTGAGGTTTATAGTGAGAAAATATCGCCAACTGAGACTTTGCTTTTTCCAAACCTGCTTTTATGTATTTTAAGAACAGCTTGTTGCTTATCATTACAAAAAACAGTCTTTACTGCATGTAATACCGCGTTTTTTAGGTCGGTGTTGGACATGAAACTGAGGAATTTAATACAGGGGACATGAAACTGAGGAATTTAATAACGGGACATGAAACTGAGGAATTTAATAACGGGGGACATGAAACTGAGGAATTTAATAACAGGGGGACATGAAACTGAGGAATTTAATAACAGGGGGACATGAAACTGAGGAATTTAATAACAGGGGGACATGAAACTGAGGAATTTAATAACAGGGGGACATGAAACTGAGGAATTTAATAACAGGGGACATGAACTGAGGAATTTAATAACAGGGGGACATGAACTGAGGAATTTAATAACAGGGGACATGAACCTGAGGAATTTAATAACAGGGACATAGAACTGAGGAATTTAATGACGGGGACATGAACCTGAGGAATTTAATAACAGGGGACATGAAACTGAGGAATTTAATGACGGGGGACATGAACCTGAGGAATTTAATGATGAAGGACATGAACCTGAGGAATTTAATGATGAAGTACATGAACCTGAGGAATTTAATAACGGGGGACATGAACCTGAGGAATTTAATAACAGGGGGACATGAACCTGAGGAATTTAATAACAGGGGACATGAAACTGAGGAATTTAATAACAGGGGACATGAACCTGAGGAATTTAATGACGGGGACATGAACCTGAGGAATTTAATAGAAGGACATGAACCTGAGGAATTTAATGACAGGGGACATGAACCTGAGGAATTTAATGACAGGGGACATGAAACTGAGGAATTTAATAACAGGGGGACATGAAACTGAGGAATTTAATGACGGGGGACATGAACCTGAGGAATTTAAGGATGAAGGACATGAACCTGAGGAATTTAATGACAGGGGGACATGAACCTGAGGAATTTAATGACAGGGGGACATGAAACTGAGGAATTTAATGATGAAGGACATGAACCTGAGGAATTTAATAACGGGGGACATGAACCTGAGGAATTTAATAACGGGGGACATGAAACTGAGGAATTTAATAACGGGGACATGAAACTGTGGAATTTAATGACAGGGGACATGAAACTGAGGAATTTAATAACGGGGACATGAAACTGTGGAATTTAATGACAGGGGACATGAACCTGAGGAATTTAATGACAGGGGACATGAAACTGAGGAATTTAATGACGGGGGACATGAACCTGAGGAATTTAATAACAGGGGACATGAAACTGAGGAATTTAATGACGGGGACAGAACCTGAGGAATTTAATAACAGGGGACATGAACCTGAGGAATTTAATGACAGGGGACATGAAACTGAGGAATTTAATGACGGGGGACATGAACCTGAGGAATTTAATGACGGGGGACATGAACCTGAGGAATTTAATGACGACATGCCTAGTGCAGTCGTTGCGAAACTGTTCAGGTTATGATTTTTCTTTATGCCCCTCACAAAATAACTCATTGGCCTTACCGGGGATTGAACCCAGAACCCCGAATGGAAGCCGCGCTCTAAGCCATACAGTTCATTAAAGCTATTGATGCTGTGATCTAATGACCAACGTATGAAATATGAAGAATAAATTACTGTGGTTGGATCTCGTGAAAATATGTGATCCCTGTGATGTTATTGAACTGCCATTTTCTTTCTATACTTTTTTTTATATATATGACAACTCTGAGGAATTATAACTTTGTTAATTTTTGTATTTATTTTGAAAATATTACACTCTCTGTCTCATGTTGTATATATATATATTATTGATTGTGACAATCATTTGTTATTTTTTTCTTCCCGTAAAAATCAGTCAGAAGCGGCATACTAGTTACCCTGACTGAACCTGAATTCATAGCAGGTGAAGAAGAAGAAGATTTGTTATTTCATTGAACTTGTAATCTAGACTTTTATTCTAGAGAGTTTTAGTGCTGTTTATTTCTAGGCTGAAAACATTGTTCTCGAATGCGCCTGTCCTACTCTAGTAGGGCTAATGTTCTAATTGTTCTCGGATGACCTGTCCTACTCTAGTAGGGGCTAATGTTCTAATTGTTCTTGCAAAGACTGTTTATATATCACAATAAGAATGATCAAAATAATTGAGAAGAACTTAGGTAAACAAGGTGCTGTTTATTTCAAGGAAAATATAAGAATATTTGCACATCTTCTTCAAACGATCCATATCGACAACTTGTTAAACCACTGTATGTGATCTGAGACTAAGAGCGATTGTACTATAGTGCGTTCCATAATTCGTAAACATCTTTACTGACCTATATAAAATAACCCATTTGACAGAAATTGATTGAATTTTTATATAGGTAACAGTAGGAATTTCCTAAAGTATTTTTGCCCACCCAAACCTTTAGTGCTGTAAGATTTTAATTAAATGTTATTACTAAGATAACAGCAATGTTGATTTGGTATACCTGTAGAAGTCTAGCAGTACGATTGTCAAGTTTGTCTATAATTACATTCCGTGTTCCACATGCAATTCAGTGCTACGCAAAATTGAGAATCCTGTGGAATTAATCAGTTCACAATGTTTCCTACCGACTGTCATTGGCGTATGTACCCAACATTTACTTTCATTTATAGAAGTGGAAGGTATCATTTGTTCATAATGTCACCTTTTTTTTTTTATAACATGTAATAAGGATATGTCTTTGCAAACATCCGCCACTATTTTGTGTATTACTGAAAATTCTAAACTTTGGTTATCATTTTGTTGTGCTTATGCAAAATTATATAACAAAAAACTTTTTGCATCAACTAAGCTACCTACCAATTAGTAAACATGAATTCGTAATGCTGCAAAAATTACTTTTATCCATCCGGTAGATTTTGTACAAATTAAACTTTAGTGTAATCACAAATTTTGGAACGAACTATAGTTATGCGCCTACAAGTAGGCCAACGCATTTGATTTCTGCAACACTTTTTTTAAAAAAACTAGGGTAGCTTCCCTATGTCCCCTGCCCCCCTACCTCAGTTTCCTCTTGTGGACCCCGGCAACACACCATCGATTTCCACATCTGACTAATGGTTGTCGGAGGTGCCGTCATCATGTGACAATTGCAGGAATAATAATAATCAAGTAATATTAATAGTAGTATTAACAAATAACACACGGAAACTCACTCCTGATTAAACGTTTAATGGAAAAAATATATTGTGATTATAAAAACAATGAAATATACTGTTATTAAATATACTGATATTAAATATATTTTTTACTTGTAATTCTGATTAGAGTTAAAGCTGACAGAGTAAAATAGAGCGACAGAAATGCATCATACAAGTGCCATGGTCCGAGGTGCGTTAGACATCCCTGCTCTAGAGCTAAAGTTTCTCTTCTCTCTTTCAACTGCCAACGGAGCACAGGTCTTCAACAAACTTCTTCCAGCTCTTCTCTCTCCTGGCATCCTTTACAATTCTTTCCATGTTTTAGCCATCCTTTTAATATTAGTCTCCAGCTCTTTTCTCCAGGTATGTCTAGGCCTTCACTACTCCTCTTTCCCTGCAGGTTCCAAAACAGTGCTGGCTTGCTTCAAGTCGGTCTTCTCAATGTGTGTCCTATCCAACGCCAGCGTCTCTTCCGTAAGAACTAAAGTTTACTATTTATAAATATATTCAGTGAAAGTTTCTACAAAGACAACGCTCCAGATATATATAAAATATATTACAATCGATATGAAAGATCAATAAACTTAAAAACAGATTACAATACACAAATGATTCAATGAAAACCAAGTGTGATGATGTTGCATAGAAGACATTTTAACTCTTATTGGACCAGGCAAAAGTTTCCATTGTTTTTAGAATAAAAACACCATTTAGTGTGGCTCCTGGTAAAGGCATCCAACCCAAAGCCCATAATGTGGCATTTGGTCCACAAGGAGTTAATAAAGAAAGTCGCCCATGTGTTGCTGTGACCCACAAAGGGAGCAAAGAATAGCAACACTGCAACCTAAAAGGCACGTCGTAAGAGGCGACTGAGGTAGGAGCCTAGGGAAGCTACCCTAGTAAATTAAGAGTGTAGCAGAAGTCGGATTTCCTGGCCTACCTGTAAGCTCATAATTGGCACAACGTATAATCGCTCTTATGCTCAGATCACAAAGAGTGGTTAAACAAGTGAGCGATATAGAGCGGTCGGAAAAAGAATACAGAAAGTTACCTCTGAAGCCGAAGTAAGGCTTACCTGAATGGCAAGGGTCACTTATGATAAGAAAAGCAAGCCATCTCGCAAAATTCAGTCAGAGGCGTCATATTGTGCGCAATGACTGGCTGAATTAGTAGCGGTGAACGACAAAATGAAAAAGTGGTATTATAAAACATTAAGTAAGTTGTATTTTGGTCAACATTTGTGGGCATGGCACTAGATAATGTTGATAAGTCACAGTATATTAGGTCGAGTTTGAACCTAACAGCTTCCTTTCTCTATGCAGCGTTGCAGTATCTTGTATCTAGAAATAAAACTAGAACTCTGAAACAAAGACAATATGATTTGCTTTGATTATTTCATGTCATCATTTTGTGTTATACTTTCGTGTCATCATTTCATGTCATACTTTTGTGGCATCATTTGATAAACCTCCATAGACTGACATGTATTTACTGTCCTGGTCATGTGGGTGTTCATGGCAACGAGAGAGCGGACATGCTTTCATCGATTGTTGAAGTAGGGTTAGAAGTTGGATAACGTGGAAGTTCTTCTGGACTAAACTGATGAAAGTCCGACCTACTGTTGGATAAGGGGAAGTTCTTCGGTATCTTGGTGATTCCTGACTGTTGGATGAGGGGAAGTTCTTCTGTCTCTTGGCGACCTACTGTTGGATAAGGGGAAGTTCTTCTGCTCTCTTGGCGACCTACTGTTGGATGAGGAGAGGAGAAGTTCTTCGGTCTCTACGTGAAAGCGTCCTGCACTGTTGAATAAGGGAGAAGTTCTTCGCTTCTCTTGAAGGCTCGACACTACTGTTGGATGAGGATAATGGAATAGGAAATTCAGATAGAGAGTATGAAGAAGATTAGGAGCGAAATTTCATGTTGTACAAGTAGAGCTGAGGGCAGAGAGAGAAGTCTGTTTAACCAGTGAGCCACAGGAACCATCCGTATGCATTCCCTTTGAAATATGTTGGAGGATACTGAGCACCTATGGGTCTGCCCGGAGTGCTGTGACGTCAGTTTATTAACCAATAACCATCTTAATCATCAATATATATGTTTCATATGAGATTCCATAGACATATTCTTGAATGGTTATCAAATGATTATATGGGTATCTCTCTCGCGATCCCTACTACATTGGTATGAAGCATGGACAAGGCAGTGGAACAACATATCTGCTTTTGAATATAAGTGCACCCATCTGTTGCCGGGTCCGCATATGGACCAAAGAATAGTAATACTGTGACCTACAAGGCATGTCATAAGAGGTGAACTGGGTATTGGCATGGAAGCTACCTAATAAATAAAAAAGATGAATGTCTGGCCTACTTGTAGACACATAACTGGCACAACGTCCAATCGCTCTTAGGCTCAGATCACACACAAATCACACAGAGTGGTTAGCAAGTGGTCGATATGGAGTGTTTGAAGAAGAATGTCTAGTGTCTATGGTAATGGTTCTGGTCACAGCGTGACAATCGCTCATTACTCGGATGAAATTCATAGAAAACAAAAAGGATGTTTAACAAGTGGGATAGGAGCTTCTTGAAAGGGAAGAAGGTAGCTCAGACATCCTGGGAGATCATAAGACAGAGAAGTGGAAAACTAGCTGACAACTGTAGAACTCTCAAAAGATAAATCACAGTAGAGTTAATCGTCCCATCTACGCTGTATAGAAATATTAGGATAGTCACATTATTAAGTTAATCTGGCAGTAGAAGAAAATGTTAACCTTCAGGATTGATAGTACATTAGTGAAAATCGCCTCTAAGAAAGAGACTGACTCAGGTGTAATAATTGAGAGGAATCACGTCCATCCTAAGATATTTGCAAACTGTACACTTTACGAAGATAACGAAGAGAAGATTAAGAATCAGAAGGAGCAAGAAAGTGATTTAGGAAAGGAAAAACAAATAAACATACATTTTACCTGTAACATCTTTAGAACAACCAGCTAGTATTCAAAAGGACTTACTGATGATTCTTCATAGTTTTGAAAAGGTCATCTCGACAGTGTCACAGAACAGCTTCTATGGGTTGATTGGAAGACATCATCATTGCACTGTGAAGTACATTATGTCTAACTCTCTTTTTACACAAAGATTCCCCACCTAGTGAAAATCTCCAGTACCAACAATCCTCTAGTAAAAGGCTTGTACAGTACGAACAGTCCCCTCTTATGTAGATTATTACCTGAATTGAGATGAAAAATAGCATACATCATTCAAAGCCCAATGTAGGAAGAGAATAAGGGGTTGAACACCCCTCGAGAGATGAGCCAATGACCTGATCTTTGACAGACAATAAGCTCAGGTAAAAAAGGAAAATAAAGACGTGGTTTTATAAACTCACAGCCAACTTGGCAGCCAGACATGAGGATTCCTACTAGATCAGAGAACTGAAAATTAAAAATTTATGATAGAACATGTGAATACTCAACTGAATCAGTATGTAGAAAAAATATTCTAAATTGAGTATTCTTATTTTCTGTAATTTGTACTGAATAAATGTTGCATTTGAGGAAAATGAAATCATTTCAACAATATGGCATCAGGAATGTTCTTTTTCCATAAATGAAACCATCAGTTTGAAGTCCAAAACAATGGCGGCTCAGTAAATTCTGAAAAAGCACTGTTTTGAGTTTGCTTCACGGATTGCTGTTAGATGATCAAAAATACAGCAGGCTGTTCAAGTTTTAACTTGTTCAGATTGGAAATCTTTTGAACAGTCAAAATATCAATCAACAACGACAAAAAAGGATAAAATTCAAAAAGAAGATGGAAATTCTATCAAATAGAATGACAAAAAGCCAGATAGCCTCACTCTGACACACAGAGGGAAGAAAGAGAAGCAGACCACGAAAAACATAAGGCAGGGAAGAGGAACTGACCTGTATCTTGACGTTGACTTCTGCCCGAGGTTTACCGACGATCTGGCCAGTCCTTTCTCCACATGCGTCACCAGCGAGGATTGCACAAAGCACGAACTCAAAGCTAAGAATCAGAAAATTAGAAGTTTTGGACAATAAGAGACATGATCTGAACAGAACGCGCATCAGGACAGACATTCAACAAAGCAAAGAAGCACTCAAAGAGAAATGATTCGATGTAACTGATGGTTTGAGTTGACGGCAAGCAGGCAGACATCTATATAAGACAGAGAAATCTGAAGACTGTTGGGTCTCAGTTCTGCCGAGACAAGCATTTGATGATTTTATCTAATGTCTGAAATGAATAGTTCAAGCCTTTGTTCCCTGCATACAGTATGGAAATCTACGCCATCTCCACTAAAACAAAGCTCGGGATTCTCAGCTCAAATTTGAATGTTGTATAGCTCGGAAACGTGGAGAGTCCCTGTTAAATACCAAAATAAAATTCAAACCTTGTCAACGGATGTCTTGTTGTATTCTCAGACTGAGATGGTATTACAGAGTTACAAACACAGACTTGTGGGTAAGAACAGGACAGTAACCCAGGTTAATAGGGGAGAAAATGGCAATGGGTCTGGCACACCCAGCAGACGACACTGTCAAGTGTCACTAGACAAGTACTTGGATGGAAATTCACAAGGAAAACAGAAAAGGGGATGTCCTAAACAGGCCTGGAGGCTGAGTCTTCTTGAGGAACTGAAGGGTGCTCGACTATCCTGGGAGACCATACATAAACAGACAGAGGCTTGGAAAATTGGCGAACAACTGTTGAGACCCTATGCTCCATGAGGAGCAGAGAGGAATAAGTCACATTATCTATTAAGTTAATGTCCTATCTAACATAATATAGAAACTGTTAACCTTTCACCGAGTGATAACTGGAAGAGAATGAGTTTTAAGAACCCTAGGGAAGCACCTGGAGCCAATGAATAGGATAAAAATAGTGAACAAATATTATGGGCTTCAGGAAAATCAAATTACCAAACACAGGATTCGAACCACACACCATTATTTCTTCCTGCACCCATTGCTTATAATAAGAGCGCTCTTTAGAACACACCCAGCTAGCTATTCAAAAAAGTAACTTCACTGATGAGTGTCTTTCATAAACGTTTTGACTATAGAACACAGGATAATCAGGTCAGATTCGATCGAAGTGTTTGTACAAACACATGCGATTCGCTTATTGATTGATTGATGATAGGACCATCATCATTGCACTTCGGTGAGTAACAATGTGTGTTCTGATCTCTTTCTTACACAGGAAGATCTCAGCTGTAGTGCACAAACTCTGTAGTACCAACGAGGGTCCCCACTCTTATCAGTACGATTATTGAGCCTGTATATTTGAGATGAAACAATAGCATACATCATTCATAGTAGCTTCAGGTTTATTGTAGGAAGAGAATAAGGAGTTCGAACAACCCCGTGAGGAAGCAACGGAAGCCAATGAATATGATCTTTAAATCGACAGTGAACAAGTATTAGGAGCTCCGGAAAAAACAAAGTGATAAATAAAACCGTGGCCTCTGATAAACCACAGCCAACTCTAGATAACTAGGCCAGACAACTGACTGGGGATTCCTGACCTAGATCAGAGAAGGGGCTGAAAATTATAGATGATTGATAGAACATTGCATGCTTTTTTTTCAATTTTACTCAATTCTGTGAGTCTATGGTTACTTATTGGTGAAAAATATTCATAATATTGATATTCTTATTGTTAAACTTAATTTGTTACATAATATAACTTTGATTTAGCATTTTGTGTTGATTTTAAATGAATTATCTATATTCAACAATACTGGAATGCAAGGTCACGTGGTGTAGTTGTGGTCTGATTTTCATAATTTACCTGAGTCCAAAGGCCCATCAGTTTATAATTGGCTCTGGATAAACATATGGCCGGCTCAGGTAAAAAATTTAGGAAATAAGACCACAATCGTGGTGTGGTCCCGCATTTCAGTATTGTCGTATATAAACTATTTCATTTAAAAAAACAGCATGCTAAATCAAGGTTATGTAACAGGTTAAGTTTCAAGTTAAGGAATATCAGTATTTTGAACATTGTTCACCAATATATAATCACGAACGTATAAAAAAACTTGAGTAAAATTGCAAAAAAAGCGTACAGTTTTTCTATCAAATATAATACAAAAACCAGCCCCCATCTAACATGAGCACAAGGAGTTTGTTTGCAAGAACCTCAGAGGAAGTAACGAATATGAACAACAAATAAACAGGGAATAGGTAACCTGTACCCTGTTTATTTTAAAGCCAAAAGATTGACTTCATTGCACCGGGTTTTACCCCATCTGGCTCGGTCCTTCTCCGCAGAAATGGCACGCCACCTGCCGAGAGTATTGCACAAAGCACGAACTCCGTAGCTCCAGCAACAATCCTAGGGGTCTCTGGAAAAACTGCACTCGTGAACAGAACGGCGCGGTCCGAACCCACGACCTTCAACTCACAAGGCAAAGGGCTTAACCACTCAGCCACAGAGACCCCCACCCTGTTTATTTGTTGATCCCCTATCTAACAGGAATTTCCGATTTGTCGGCTAAGCCGCGGCCATCGTAAATAATATATATCATTATAGAGAAGGTCGTGGCTAAGCTATTCGGTCTCGTGTTACCGGGGGCTGAGAATAAAACTTACCTATTCTCTGGTATTCCAATCTGTTTAGCCAACCATTCTGCTATCTGTTTAGCGTATTCGTGTTTAGTATCGATATCCACTTTGTTGGAGTTGTGGAAAAGTCTAAGGTTGAGCATAGGGAAACTGGAACCAGCTTTCATCATGACAACGTTACATTGAAGTTCCAGTGTCACAAACTAGGGAAATAAAATGGTGGGTTTTTTCAGTGTGTATAGCTAGAGATACATAGCATTATGTATAGCTAGAGATTCTGGGCTCAATAATTAACAATAACGGTGACTGCTCCAATGAGATCTCAAGAAGATTGGCAATAGCAATCAAGAAGTTAAACACAATGAAGAACATGTGGCAAAGCACCTGCAAAATACTAAAATTAAAAATATTGAGAGCATGCATTTTCCCAGTGGCTACTTATGGTTGTGAATCATGGACCATTACACAGAAATTAAGAACGAAAATCCAGTCCTTCGAAACTAAATGCTACAGAAAGATCCTACGAATACCATGGACAGAAAAAGAAAGAACACTGATGTCCTGAAAGAACTAAACGTTACAGTGAATTGGCTGATAAACAACATACTATACAGAAAAATTACATACTTTGGTCACATCAAGCGTCACTATGACCTGGAAATAACAATACTAGAAGGCAGGGTCCCAGGACGCAGAGGCAGACCAAGAAGAAGATGGCTGCAAGATATTAAAGAAACCATGAACATGACCATCGACGAAGTGGGTGAACTGGCAAGACACAGAGTGAATTTCAGATGTGCTGCAAAGAGAGCAACGTCCTATAAAGGATACGCACCTTGATGATGATAGCTAGAGATAGAATGCAAAAAGCAAATGTTGTAACCTACCAGCCAACCTCATTGTTTGATTGATAGGACCATCATCATTGCACTTCGGTAAGTAACCATGTGTGCTCCGATCTTTTTTGTTACATGGTGGGACAGGGAGGGGTTCGGAGCTGCAGTGCAAGAACTCCGTGACACCGGCGAGGGTCCCCGATGTAATTTAGAAAATGGTGAAAATATTTTGTATCAATTTTATTTTTGATATCTATTGAACTTTTCCTGAGCAGTAGCTCTCCATCCTGCTCGTTTCAATTTTGAATGCCAGGGTTTTTGCGTCCTCAATTTGAACACGGCACCTACTTTTATCATCCGTCTACGACATCTTCTTCTTGTCGATCGGGTTTTTTGTGCCATTTTTATCATTCTTATTGTGATATATAAACAGCCTTTGCTAAGAACGTTTTTTTACGTCACATCATTCAGCGCCATTTAGAGCTCTGGTGTTTATCCTTCGGCGATGTGTCCGGTTTCAGCCAGAGTTTACTGGGTTCGCCTCGTCAGCCTTTGGCTGTCCCCAGCCTACTGCAAGGCAGCAAGTTCTTTTTTCTTTAGGTAGCAACCCTTAGACAACCTTCCCTCCCGGGTTATTGAGCGTCATCTGCCCAGGTTACCTGTCTTTTTTGACTACTTGGTTTGCCTATCGTCCAGTTTTGTGTACGGTTTGCTCCGCTAACCTCTGATTGTCCAATCAATCAAGGCAGTAGTAGTTCCCTGCTAGCGGAAACGCGCACTGGATTCAAGCTTCTGCTGGGCTTTCCAGTTTTTCTGCACATTTGGGTGGTCCGTCACCCTACGCCTGCAACGCCCCTCGTCGCTCCACCATCAGCGCCGTGGACGTCTGCCTCACCGGTGGGCCCACCTGTGCATCGTCCGCATGCGTGTTCGCTCTGCTTTGGTGCCTGCGTCTACGATATGACTAGGAACTCGATCTCACCTACGCTGAGATCAGGGATCTCTGGAAAATAGCCAGATGACTCCAAGAGGGAGCGAACCGAGTATCTTTTAAACGAGAGACGAGCACATAACCAATATGCCACAACTAGCCCCATTGTTAAGGCACCCAAACATCGCACTGAAATCTAAACAACAGATGATCAAAAGCATTTTCATACCTACTTTGTGTGACCAGGACAATGAGGAAAGCAAGTCGCAGAAAATAACTACTGTGAAATGCGATGCCTACGAAAAGTTACAAATAACCACAGACAAGACAGAGTCACCAAAATCAGCAAAAGAAAGAAAGTTGAGACAGAACCCTGCTTGAATTACATTGTGAAACAAAGAATGAAATGGTTCGGCAACAACTTAATAAGAATACAACCAAACTCTATGTATATATGGTCTTCTACAACAGAAAATCAGGAAAGAATGCGAGAGGAAGACCACAAAAAGATGGTTAGAAGGCATAGCAGAATCCCGTCAAAAAACAAACATAACCCAAGCCGCTAGAGCAGCACTAGACAACAATAGCAAACCATGACAGTGGGCAACAACCCGGTAACAGTGTGACGATAAAAGAAAAAGAAGATAGACTTTATTATGGCAGCAGGTGCTAATTGATTACACCTTGTATCCTAAGCGCTGTCATGGAATTGTTCCCACCCACGCCCCCGGAGCCGAACACAACACCACCCAACACAAAGCTTTACAGAAGCAAAGACTCTCCTCAAACAATCCAGAAAAATGATGTGGAGAAAAACGAACGGAGTATACAACCCAGAGCATGACAGTATAAATACACTAAACAGAAAAGCACAGACCACAGTCTTCAGACTTCGAACGGGACCGTGCAGTCTCAGCACACCTCCATAGAATGGGTCTCATGGACTCGGCTGCCTGCACATTTGAGCACCAACGCAGTCCCCAGAGCACATCCTGCAAGACTGCTCCAGCCTGAGCAGTGTGAGAATGGAAATCTGGCCAACAGAAACAACCCTACAAAACAAACTATGGGGGACCGGTGAAGACCTCAAGGGCACCGCCCTGTTTATGAAACATAACATGCCGCTGAGGCACAGAGAAAACGAGATGTGCGAAAAGACACAACACCCACATGTCTAACCTTGATCATGTATGCCCCCACCTGTGGTAGGGGATTGTGTTCTAGGATTTGACTTTACAGTCCCCTCCGCACACATCAGAGAGGTGCAGAAGCAGACGTCTGAGGCTGTTGTCATATCGCTTGCAATATACAGCTATTACGATGACACATACCGGAGTAGTTGTATAGCAGAAGTTGATCGCAGAAGAAGAAAGTTACTGATCCGACTTCATTAAGGAATCTGTGAGACAAGACAGGATTCAAGAAAAGAAAAGATTCTCTGTTTGAGTATCATCTTCACCCAAATTATTCATAATTGCTCCGATCTCCCATGATTATCTATCATGTCTTTCGGTGTGTTTAGACTAACAACTGTTCTGTGCTGGTTGATGTATCTACTGGGGTTTCTCGCATGGTTTTTCCGTCTTGCCGCACCTATCGGTATGTCTAACTAGCGCAACTCTTCTCCGTTGTAATCTTCAACCAGAGGCGTCACATTCTACATAGAGAAAGAGGAAAGAGAGAGAAATCGAATAAGTCGCACGTGTGTTGCTGGGGCCCGCAAGCGGAACAAAAAATAGTACCACTGCGACCTACAAGGCATGTCATAAGAGGCGTCTGAGGTAGGGCATAGGGAGCTACCTAGTAAATAAAAAGCACCGCAGAAATCGAATGTGCTGGCCTACTATAGGCGCATACCTGGCACAACGTAAAATCGCTCTTAGGCCCAGATCACATACAAATCACAAAGAGTGGTTTAACAAATGGTCGATATGAAACGTTTGAAGAAGAAAAATAATGATAAGTGAAACATCACGATGACTCACCTCAATCTCTGTATGTAACATTTTGGCTAACATTTCCG
The DNA here is from genome assembly GCA_020796225.1 of Arion vulgaris. Taxonomy (NCBI): domain Eukaryota; kingdom Metazoa; phylum Mollusca; class Gastropoda; order Stylommatophora; family Arionidae; genus Arion; species Arion vulgaris. Next base: position 20,838,121 of record CM036776.1, read on the forward strand.
ACAGTGCTGAGAGAAAGCAATCAGTGATAGATTTACTATCGACGTTTGTTGTCACAAAACCAGCTATGTTGATTGTTGACATGATTGATACTAGGTATCCAAATTCTGTTATCGTTTCCGTGAGAGTTTATCTGTCTCGTCAGTGTTCCGCTCTTCTAGTCTACAACTTTCTTCTTGCAATGTTTTATTTCCTAATTAATGAAACTATGCAATATATTATTGTTAGACCTAGACACTTTACAAAATCTACTAGGATGCACTAAATATCAAAATAAACTAAGATGTAATAAATGCATTTGAAAACAACATCATCATCAGGTGCCGTGGCGGCTGGCGTAGGCGATCATGGTTTTCACAAATCTCTGGTGTTTGATATCATCTCAGATGTTGACGCTCTTCCGTGCCATGAAGTCAGGCTATCCAAAATTTTTACTCTCTGTCTTCCTCTGTCTCGTCTACCCTCGATTTTACCGGTTGTTACAATGCTACATAAGAACCCTTAAATCAATATTGACCAAATGAATTTGTTCCCGTGTTATTTTTATTCGTTAGCTTGCCATGTGGTTTTAAAAACTCATTATATTCTTGGTTTAATCTAGAGCGTCGTTAGTGAGCTCGATCACATCTCAAGTGTACCTGGTTCATACTCCGCAGAAGCAAATTTGTTTGCGTGGAATTTTATGAAGGGTAAAATACAGACCTCATCGTTCAGAAAACAATGGCAAACTACTGGCCATAAGTATAAAGTGGTAAGCTTAGAAAATCGAAATACTATAAATATATAAAACGAAATTATGCGCTAGAGAAGATCATTCTGGAGGACATGATACTGGACAGACGCAGTAGAGGAAGGTCAAAGATAACATATGCAAGATGGCATAGTACATAGACTAGAAATACGTTTGATTGCGGCAGACGTCGGACAGTCATTTAGAAAGTTAGGGCCAATGAGAGTCAAATTCCGACAAGGACCAGCTCGATGATAATGATGTTGTAAAATAAACGCCTACACAAAAAATACATAGTTTTGTTATTGTTTAAAACAAATGTTTACTGCTACAGATTTGATTAAATGTAAAAGTAAAGTAAAGTCTATATAGTATCATAAACGAGAATGACATATCATATTCTATTTGTTTCGACTTTTCAATTCATCCATTTTAAAATTATGTTTTTAATTCAGCCATAGTTATCAGTAACCTAGCAACCAGACCGAGATGGTTTTCATACTACACAAATGTATACAAACTATCTATTGTTAATTACTCGCTATATTTATTGCACTGTTTTAATATAATACGCTAATAACACATGTATACGTGCTTGAAATTAATATGAACATATATTTACAACTATAACTAAATACCTATACTAAGTTATACTGACAGTTTGCGATCTCAGTTGCTAATAATACTAATCAAAAGATGGTTATGATACCGGACCTGGTTGCTTCGATAAAAATTACCCCTTCTCGTATTGCTGTGACCACCTGAACGAAATGATATAACTAAAGATACATATCTTCTGGCGTGTTTACAGTTCCCACCTAGAGTCCGAAGTACTTTACTCGCTAGAGAATAATACAAGTTGAACTTAACAATGATTGGTTGAGGATCATTCAGGTCGAGTGACATGGATCAATAAACACCCACCGAATCTCTGATCCTGGATTTAAACAGACGTGACTTACTTAGATCGTTGGCGTCTGGAGTGTATCGTGTAAGATTAGTGTTTGTGAAGTTTAAGGCATGTCCATGCATACATATTTTACGTGGTACCCACAACATATACAGCGAAGAAGTAAAACCGCGCATATGTATGAAATGAAAATCGTGGCATATCCGTTACAGGACGTAGCCACCAACCACAGTAAACGAGGCTTTGATGTTCTAGGCACCACTTATACGTTAAGTTCCATTGCTTCATGAACGATGAGGTCTATTTTTACCTTTCGTAAAAGTCCCATGGAAACTGTGTGCTTCCGCGGAGTTGAACCAGGTACGCTTGTGTGGTGATCGAGCTTACTACCGCTTAAGCTACAGACGCTCACTGCATATGTATGCAACTGGAAAAACACAACTCTCATTAAATTTTGTCTTCGAAAATCTGGCGCCCACATCGGTATTACACAGTTCCGTTACACTGGCCAAGAGTAAATGTTTTGTTCAAAATATTCATTATCAAGTACGGTGGGCCAGAAATAAATGTTAACTTATTACTTGTCTTGTATCGTGAATAATGAACAAACATTTGGAAGACGGAAATAACACATTTGATATGTGGATATACAGACGAATATACATAACTCTGATGTATGGTAGGGAAACGTGAATCACATATGACAGACAAGAACATTGTCTCAACACCTTCAACATGAGCTGTCTCGGGCGAATATACAACATCCGATGGCACGACTGCATCTTAAATATAGAAATACTTGATAGTGCTGGCATTCCAAGCATGTACACCTTGCCAAGTCAGCGACGTCTGGGGCATGTGTGCCGTATGAGCAATGGTAGAATCCCAAAGAACATTCTATATGCTCATCTCGCAACTGGTACTAGACAGCATGGGCGCCCATTACTACGCTTCGTTGACACCTGCAAGTGTGATCTAACTTCATGCGGCATAGACACACAAAAAAATGGAAACGGTTGGCCAAAGACAGGCAAGCATGACAGTGAGGGTAACTCAAAAAGAAGAAAAACACCATCACATATGGGATTAAAATAGAGCGCAAAGAGACTATCCTATGAATCAGCTCGTTTCACCTGCAGAAACTGTAGCAAATATTGCCACTCCAGAATAGGGCATCACAGCCACAAGAGAGATTGTGATTCAGTGCAAAATAAACTACGTGACGCAAAACCTATTGTCTATCGAGACAAAGAGGCCAATGATGATACAGACAAATATGTCGTATTTCAAAGACAGAATAACAGACAAATAAAGAAGTTTAGAAAAATAATTAAGATAGAATTACTACAAATAAAAATCAAACAGATAAAATATACCGGTTATTGAACTGACATCACACACTCCGGGCAGACCCATTGGTGCTGAGTCTCCACTAAAGATGTCGAAGGGTATGCATACTGATAGTTCCTGTGCTTGCTGGTTAAACATACTTCTCTCAGTTTCAGTTTGAAATATCTTCATTGCACTTCGGGCATGTCCATAGATGCTCCAATTTCCTTCACAATATCTCCAACAGCGTCCAGCGACTGACCATACCAGTTCGATTTTGATTGATAAGCCTACCCACATACCTGTTGTGCTGTTTTTTGCAATCTAGCAAATCTAACATACTTGCAATCTAGTAATTGACATGGATTGGTTTAAATCCTTCCTTTCGTTCGCTTGAAATATTGTCTATATATTCAATGTTGTCTCTAGTATGAACTTCACTGTCTTTTGTATCTCACACAGAGGTGTAGTTTTATGTCAAATGTTGTTTTGTTGAGAATTCCATGGACAGCAAATAAAACAAACGTGGAGCTTTTAAATCAGGTCTGCACACAAAGAAACCTTATCAAAAGAATAAGAATCCGACAATCAAGGTTCTTCGAGCATATAATGCGAAGAGAAGGTTTAGAACATTTGGTGACTACAGGTAAAATTCAGGGAAGGAGAGATCGTGGAAGACAGAGGGAAATGTTGGATGGCCTGACATCATGGTTCGACAAAATATCGATCGTCCAGAACTGATTACATGCACCAAGCAAAGAGAGTTGGAGAGAACATACGCCTACGCGCAGGCATGGCACTTGATTGATTGTTGTTTTTAGGCCAGTGAGTTTGCCTCGGCTCTGCAGTCTGTGTGCCTGTCCACATGACTGAATTGCCAATCTTGAATACATGTGCCTGCAGAGTCGATTGTGTCCTGTTCTAAGGCGCAGAATGACAACTTGTTCCAATCTGCTGTTATAGTACTCGTCTTGTGTTGGTATTTGTGGCTTTCTCATTGATTTAATCACCATTTTCTTTTGGTGGTAGGTAACTGGCACATCCGGTTGCTCTCCTGCAGCACCTTCCTTGGCCAATCGGTCTGCTGTTTCATTTCCTGGTATTCCACAATGAGAGGGTATCCACTGCAAGACAACCATTGGTTTAAATGAAAATCTTCTTTGCTGCCACACTCTATGGGGGCGTTCAAAATGTCTTCTCTGCTCTATTCTGCCCTCAAGCATCCAGCTCTACACGTACAATGTATTTCGGACACATAAAGAGATATGACACATTGATCAAAACCTTATTAGAGGGTAAAGTTGAAAGACTATGAACAAGGGAGGGAGCATCAAGAGGTGGGCAAATTACATCATGGCAGAGTGTAGCATCAATGCAAAAGAATGTTGGAGGCTATTTGAAGCCAACCTTCCATGCAGAGATGATACTTAATGATAATCATCGGTTAGTTTGTTTATATTTTGTAAACTCTGTGCTAGACACATGTATTTGTTGACACATCAACTGTCTGTTACCTTCCATTTGAAAACAACAAACTGTGTGTGTGTGTGTGTGTGTTTTATTTATCTTTTGACATTGATGTACATGTGTGTATATACTTGTACACATACGTTAAAAAATAGTTAAGGAATTTCCACAACAGTGCTCACTAAAGCAGCATGTTATCAACTTCGCTGCTGTGACCCCACAATATTTGATTTCTTTTGTAGGTTAATATGTACACAACAGAACACAAAAGATCAAATTCGGGACATGCATGCCTCTTTATTAGGCTGACACATTACATACAATATTGCAATAATAAAAATCAACACACATAGACACACCCTGCAATGATCAACAAAGCATGTGGTTTATAAAAGGTATAGTCAGCAGTTTGTACAAATCTATACTTTCTGACGGTGCAATATGATTGTATGTTAAAAAATCATTCTATTATATGGATATATTCATCTACTACTGTCCGCTGTTATGATTAAACTGATGATAGATTTACTGTAAATAGTTAAAATAGTTATATACTAGCCTTTGATCCCTAAGACTTAGTCTAAATACAACTTAACTAATTGTGGACCAAATGCCACACTATGTGGTTTTGGGTGGACGTCTTTTACCGGTGCCACACTAAATGGCGCTTTTTAATTCTAAAACAAATGGCTTGTAAAATCATGGCTCTTGCCCTGATACACTAGGAGTTAATTGACGTTAGAAACATTATAGTACAAACTTGGACGAGTCTATATTCTAAACAAGGTAAATTAATTATGTGTCCTTGGTGAAGACCTTAGACGCATACAATATAAAGATTTACATTAAAAAAATTTGAGATATAAGTGTTACATATGATTGATAATAGTCCGCCTGTGTTTGCCGGGCTCGATAGGGTAGCAAAGAATAGTAACACTGCGACCTACAAGGAATGCTGTAAGAGACAATTGAAGTGGCTGCCTAGGGAAGCTACCCTAATAAATAACAAGCAGCACAGAAATCGGATGTACTTGTAGGCACATAACTGGCCCAATGTACAATTGCTCTTAGACTCAGATCACATACAAATCACAAAGTTTTTAAACAAGTGGTCGACGTGGAGCGTTCAAAGAAGAATGATAAGTCAAGATTTCAATATTACCAAATCTTTCTCAATATTTATTTCCAGATTTAGCTGTCATTTTTAGGGTTCTAACATTTCCATTACTTCTTCCTTTGTGTTTTAGATTTCTATGTTAGCAACTAATACCTACAACCTTTGGGGGTCTCTGGGTTGCGGAGGTAAAGTGCTAGCCTCTCGCCCCAAAGATACTGGGATATAATTGTAGGTGAGATCGAGTTTCTAGTCATATCATAGATGGACGATAAAACTGTGTGTTTAAGTTATCATATAAAAGAACATTTTGCAGCTGAAAGATTAGGCTGCAAAGCCGCTACCAGAGAAAAATTCAATAAAACAAAATTGATACGAATGAGAAGACACGCCTTGAGAAATGATCAACGAATATCAAAGCAGGCATTGAAGTGGGATGCAAAGGGTTCAAGAAAGAGAGGACGCCTAGGGAAACTTTGAAACGAATTTCACTGAGAGAGGCCAAAAATATTGGACTCAAAAATGGAAGAGATTGAGTGAGTTGCCCAGGACATCACGGTATTGAGAAATTACTTGCAGGCCCTATGTAATGTATAATGGTACGAGAAGAATATATATTTAACTAGTATATGACACATGACTTTTGAATATCTAGTGCAGCGTTTCCAAAACTGTGGTCAGTGAAGTAGTCACGTGGAGTCCGTAAATGATTGAAGAAATGTTATGTTCTTTGATATTTCAAACAAAAAAATAAAATGTTAAAAATATGTATAAAAACAATGGTAAACTAGTTCTGCTGAGAAATCAAAGAACACGGACTAGACCGAAGTCTAAATATCTGACAGGACAAAATGCAAGATCATTTGAAGTTTCCCGCAGTCTGAGAACATTGTTTACTATTGTAACACACATATAATTCTTCTGTGCTCTCACTAGATTGGGACCTCGGATTCTCTAATAAAGGCAGCCATCTGCCTCAGATTATCAGCCACGCCATACAGTTTGTCTTGGTGTAAGTGGGCCACCTCTTTCTTCTCAAGTCTGCATACTGGGGACAGTTCTGTAGGATATCCTTCTTCTTCTTTGCGTTCGTTCTTTACGACCAATTTTAATCACTCTCTGTGACATGTTTGATCTTTGTCAAGAACGTGTATATGTTGCACATTGGTTTGGTAGGCCCCTAAACGTTTAGGACGTGCATCCGATTTCAGCCAAACCTCCCTAGTTGCCTCTTACGACATGCATGGCAGGTAAGTGGTTCTATTCTTTACATCCCAAATTTGGGCCCCGGTAACCACTCGGCGCTGTAGGATATAATTTCTATGATTTCTGCTTCCTCATTTGTGCTGACCTCTTCTCGCAGTCTAAGTTTTAGTCATCCTTGTGATGGTAGGTCTGAATTCTTACTGCGTGGCTAAATCTCTGAGGCAGATTGGCGACGTTGAATCCATTATCCCATTCCTCATTGTGAGGGTCGTTGCACCATGTTATGCGCCTTACGACCTGGTGCATCTGTTTTCTGCAAGCATTTGTTTCGGTTAGCTTTCCTAGCGGACACGTGCATCCTATTTCAGCCAAACCTCCTTAGTCGCCTCTTACGACATGTGTGGCAGGTAAACAGTGGTTCTATTCTTTACACTCCAAATTTGGGCCCCAGTAACCACTAGGGCGACAGATAATTCATTCCTGTCCATTTTCATATGGAGAAACTTTTGGGGTTTGGTAGCAAAAATGTATTTAAAGGAGTCCGAGTAATGCAAAATTTGGGAACTGCTGATCTAGTGCATGGCACATGACATCTAGTACATGACACTTTGGCATCTAGTGTTACACTCGACACTTTAACATCTTGTACATGACACTCAGACATTCATCAATAGATGCCTGCGCAGGATACTCCATCTGCTATGGTATGACAAGATCACAAACAGGGAACTGAGAGATGGAGTGGGACATCAGCAAGTGGAACAAGAGATAAGGGGCAGAAGGTGGTGATGGATAGGGCACACACTGAGGAAACCCCCTGACAGCATCACGAGACAAGACTTCCAATGAAACCCCCAGGGTAATAGAGGTAAGGGAAACCCAGGAACACCTGGAGTTGGAGACAGAATGCAAGAAAATTGGGAGAGAGTAGAGACATCTGGAAAATATGGCCTTAGATAGGAGAGCTTGGTTGCGAACCTATGCCTCCCTAGGGGCGAAGAAGAACACTTTGATATCTAGCACTGCATGTGTGGTGCCGAAGCCCAGTGAAGAATAGTAACACTGCAACCTACAAGGCATGTTGTAAAGGGCAACTGATGTAGAGGCCTAGGGAAGCTACCCTAGTAAATAAATAGCGTTGCAGAAATTGGATGTGCTGGCCTACTGGCACAGTGTACAATTGCTCTTAGGCTCAGATCACACAGAGTGGTTAACAAGTGGTTGATTTGGAGCGTTTGAAGAAGATATCTAGCACATAACACTTGAATATCTGCTCGACATTAAAAAATATATATAATACAGAATACTTCAATATTTAGAGCAGGACATTTGACATTTTAACATCAAGCGCATGATGCTTCAATATCTAATATACTGACATCTCCCAGGCTTCACCCCCAACTAAAAATATCAATATATGGAAGAAAAAAGTAGCACTGCCATAAAACAACATTACAAATCAGAACAACATAAGTCAACACTGAAACTACTAAAAAAACGGACTGTAAAATATTCAAGAAATATGTACAATTAGCAAGGCAGTTCATGATAGTAATTTTAGATATCTGTTTGTTTGGGTTTTTTTTTACAAAAAAATGTCATAGGGTTACATTTAAAGATAATGACAACAAGTAAAATTGATGATAGTAATGATTACAACATGAGGAAGATGATGAGGAAGATGAAAATGATGATACTGATGAATACTAAGACCAATTTCTGTGGAAGTTAGTCTTTGTGGGATTGAAATTGATTTTTTTTTAAATTTAGGGTGGGAATGCTCAAATAACACTCTTGATCAAATCTGATGTAAGGTGATGGAGTGATAAATCTGATGTAAGGTGATGGAGTGATAAATCTGATGTAAGGTGATGTAGGGACAAAATCTGATGTAAGGTGATGGAGGGACAAAATCTTATGTAAGGTGGAGGGAAAAATTTGCTGTATGGTGCTGGAGGGACAAATCTGCTGTAAGGTGATGGAGGGATAAATTTTCTGTATAGTGACACATCACTGTAAGGTGATGAAGGGACAAATTTGCTGTATGGTGACAAATCGCTGTACGGTGATGGAGGGAAAAATTTGCTGTATGGTGACAAATCGCTGTAAGGTGATGGGGGACAAGTCTGTTGTACGGTGATGAGGGTCACATTTGCTGTAAGGAGACGATGGACATCTTATTTCAAGGTGATGAGAAATGAAGATGAAATAGGAGGATGGATGTTTGCGGCAGGTAGACGTCATGAAGATGTTACTTGGAACTGCTATCCTCCCTAACAGATGAGTTACACTGATCTCCGGCACCAAACTCACCTGAAAGAAATAAAACAGACATGAGCTCTGATATATTTTGATTTTTTTTTTCCCGATACAGAAGCACTTGAGCTTTCAGCTCTTCGGCTCAGTGCCATGGACATTGTAACCCTTCGGTTCGGTGCCACGAACACTGTAAATCTGGAGAACCTGTGGCTTTTCTGCCAGCCCGTGGAATTGAATCCGCACTCACAGAGGGCTTGTCACATGGTGTGTCCAACGCGCTATGAACACGCTGGGCAGACGGGCGAAGTTCTGATATATATAGCACATGCTGTCGCCTGAGTGGTTACCAGGCCCAAATTTGGGGTGTAAAGAATAGAACCACTGTTACCTGCCATGCATGTCGAAGAGGCGGCTAAGGAGGTTTAGCTGAAATCGGATGCATGTGTCTTAAATGTGTAGAAGTCTATGCGTTTGGTGCCTACCAAACCAATGTGCAACGTATACATGTTCTTGGCAAAGATCAAACATGTCACAAAGGGTGATTAAAGTTGGCCGTAAAGAACAAACGCAAAGAAGCACATGCTGTAGGGTAGATTTTACCTGGTGTAGGGCGACAGGAAAAGCTGATCCTTTGCTTAGTTGTCTAAATTACAAATACCTCAAGTCAAAGTAGGACTTGCCTGAATGATGAGGGACAATGGTGATAAGGAAAGCAAGCCTTCACACAAAAATCAGTTAGATGTACCATATTAAGCACTGCAACTACACCTAATTCATAGCGGGCAAATCGTCCACGTGGTGCCGGCGGCCTGAAAAAGAAGCAAAGAATAGTACCACTGCGACCAACAAGGCATGCTGTAAGAGGCGATTGATGTAGGACCTAGGGAAGCTACCATAGTAAATAAAAAGCATCGCAGAAATCGGATGCGCTGGCTTACTTGTAGGCGCATAAATAGTACAACATACAATTGCTCTTAGGCTCAGATCACATACAATTCAGAGTGGTTTAACAAGTGGTCGATATGGAGCGTTTGAAGAAGATATCAAAGAATGCAGGGACGTGACTGTGTTATCGGAGACTGATGATAAAATCTAGGTCCGGTGTTCATGTTGAGCATGTACAACAACTTGTGGTGGTTGAATAACGAAGAAAAGATATTCTTCTTCTCTGGTACGCTTTTAACCCCCATCAACTCATGTCAAGTCTTCCTATCTTTAAATCATCATCAAGGTGTGTATCCTTTATAGGACGTTGCTCTCTTTGCAGCGCATCTGAAATTCACTCGTTTCTAGTCAGTTCGCCACTCCACTGATGGTAATATTCATGATTTCTTTGATATCTTGTCGCCGAGTGTTACGAGCCCAAATTTGGGGTGTAAAGAATAAAACCACCGTTTCCTGCCACGCATGTCGTAAGAGGCGACTAAGGAGGTTTGGCTGAAATCGGATGCACATGTCCTAAACGTAGAAATATATGCGTTTAGGGCCTATCAAACCAATGTGCAACGTATACACGCTCTTGGCAAAGATCAAACATATCACAAAAGTGATTAAAATTGGTCGTAAGAACTGAACGCAAGAAGAAGATATCTTGTAGTCATCTTCTTCTGGTCAGCCTCTGCGCCTTGTGACCCTGCCCTCAATATTGTTCTCTCCAGGCCATCGTGATGCTCGATGTGGCCAAGGTATCTAAATTTTCTGTATAGTATTTCCTTAACTCATCATCATCACATAGCTTGTCCTGAGCAGAACTTTGCTACCCCAACAGTCCTTCGAAATTTCTCTCTCATAGGCCAGATGTCCCACCTCTGCAGCCGTCATGTTCAAACCATCAGTTACATCCTGAATCCATCTTCTCCATGGTCTTCCTCTTCTTCTCTTTGCCGGGATGCCTCCTATCATGTTGGTCTTCACCAGCCCTTTATGTCTTTTTAACTCTTAGTGGACCAGGGTAAAAGCCATGTTTTAACAAGCCATTTGTTTTTAGAATTTAAAAAGTCCTTTAATGTGGCTGCAGGTAAAAATAGTGTGGCTGCAGGTAAAAATAGTGTGGCGTTTGGTCCACAAGGAGTTAAATATGTCTAAACTACCTCAATTTTCTCTTTCTTATTTGTAGCATCAGCCATCTTTAACTATTTATTTTAAATAACACAAAACTCATCACTGAGACTGATATATAAGTAGTTATACTAGCAAGAACAAGGAAACACATAACTCATCACTGAGACATAAGTAGTTATACTAGCAAGAACAAGGAAACACATAACTCATCACTGAGACATAAGTAGTTATACTAGCAAGAACAAGGAAACACATAACTCATCACTGAGACATAAGTAGTTATACTAGCAAGAACAAGGAAACACATAACTCATCACTGAGACATAAGTAGTTATACTAGCAAGAAAGAACAAGGAAACACATAACTCATCACTGAGACTGATATATAAGTAGTTATACTAGCAAGAACAAGGAAACACATAACTCATCACTGAGACTGATATATAAGTAGTTATACTAGCAAGAACAAGGAAACACATAACTCATCACTGAGATATAAGTAGTTATACTAGCAAGAACAAGGAAACACATAACTCATCACTGAGACTGATATATAAGTAGTTATACTAGCAAGAACAAGGAAACACATAACTCATCACTGAGACTGATATATAAGTAGTTATACTAGCAAGAACAAGGAAACACATAACTCATCACTGAGACATAAGTAGTTATACTAGCAAGAAAGAACAAGGAAACACATAACTCATCACTGAGACTGATATATAAGTAGTTATACTAGCAAGAACAAGGAAACACATAACTCATCACTGAGACATAAGTAGTTATACTAGCAAGAACAAGGAAACACATAACTCATCACTGAGACATAAGTAGTTATACTAGCAAGAACAAGGAAACACATAACTCATCACTGAGACATAAGTAGTTATACTAGCAAGAAAGAACAAGGAAACACATAACTCATCACTGAGACTGATATATAAGTAGTTATACTAGCAAGAACAAGGAAACACATAACTCATCACTGAGACTGATATATAAGTAGTTATACTAGCAAGAACAAGGAAACACATAACTCATCACTGAGATATAAGTAGTTATACTAGCAAGAACAAGGAAACACATAACTCATCACTGAGACTGATATATAAGTAGTTATACTAGCAAGAACAAGGAAACACATAACTCATCACTGAGACTGATATATAAGTAGTTATACTAGCAAGAACAAGGAAACACATAACTCATCACTGAGACATAAGTAGTTATACTAGCAAGAAAGAACAAGGAAACACATAACTCATCACTGAGACTGATATATAAGTAGTTATACTAGCAAGAACAAGGAAACACATAACTCATCACTGAGACATAAGTAGTTATACTAGCAAGAAAGAACAAGGAAACACATAACTCATCACTGAGACTGATATATAAGTAGTTATACTAGCAAGAACAAGGAAACACATAACTCATCACTGAGACATAAGTAGTTATACTAGCAAGAACAAGGAAACACATAACTCATCACTGAGACATAAGTAGTTATACTAGCAAGAACAAGGAAACACATAACTCATCACTGAGACATAAGTAGTTATACTAGCAAGAAAGAACAAGGAAACACATAACTCATCACTGAGACTGATATATAAGTAGTTATACTAGCAAGAACAAGGAAACACATAACTCATCACTGAGACTGATATATAAGTAGTTATACTAGCAAGAACAAGGAAACACATAACTCATCACTGAGATATAAGTAGTTATACTAGCAAGAACAAGGAAACACATAACTCATCACTGAGACTGATATATAAGTAGTTATACTAGCAAGAACAAGGAAACACATAACTCATCACTGAGACTGATATATAAGTAGTTATACTAGCAAGAACAAGGAAACACATAACTCATCACTGAGACATAAGTAGTTATACTAGCAAGAAAGAACAAGGAAACACATAACTCATCACTGAGACTGATATATAAGTAGTTATACTAGCAAGAACAAGGAAACACATAACTCATCACTGAGACATAAGTAGTTATACTAGCAAGAAAGAACAAGGAAACACATAACTCATCACTGAGACTGATATATAAGTAGTTATACTAGCAAGAACAAGGAAACACATAACTCATCACTGATACATAAGTAGTTATACTAGCAAGAAAGAACAAGGAAACACATAACTCATCACTGAGACTGATATATAAGTAGTTATACTAGCAAGAACAAGGAAACTCATAACATTACACACAATATCTGTCACTCACCAGCAGCCTTGTAAACTGCAACAACATCGGCTTCCCCATATCCCATCCTTCTGGCTTTCTTGTATATCTCATTAGCTGCAGATGCCAAGTGTAATGGTTGTTCCACACTGTCCCCTAGTCCAAGAACTAGCCGCAAGTCTTTCTGCTGATGTTGTAGTGGGAAATGAGGGTCGTATCGTCCATTCAAAATCGCTGTGGGTAGATGGAGAGTTAGATGTATTATACGCTTATAGTTCTATGTTGACATCAGGAAAAAAGTGGGTACAATATCAGTACCGAACTTCACCGAAAAACAACAAATTAAATGGTTCGGTCACATAAGCAGATTACCAACAGAAAGTGCACGAAAGAGCAATGTTACTCTGAGACAGTGGATAGAAAGCAAAAGCCACACAAAAAAGGTGTACCTCTGAGATAACAGAGGCAATGAAAGACACCATTTATGAAGCGCACACAAAAACCTGCTCTAGAAATCTCTTCTTACCCTGAAGATGTGAAGCAAATCAGAACTCGAGACGAGAAAGAAAGACACATAGAGAGGCTTGCTCCAGATGTCTCCTTTCTCGACCTGACGCTGAAAGGCACAAAAGATAGATAGTTCTATGTCTACCTCTGAAGTCGGAGAAGGCTCGCCTGAATGGCGTGGGACACCGATGATGTGGAAAGCAAGCCTTCACGAAAAATCGACCAGAAGCACTTGACTATGCCTGAATTCATAGCGGGTGACCGAGAAGAAGTTCTATGTCTGGTGATAAAGTAAATTAACCCTTTTTATACCTAGAGGTATACAGGGTGATATGGTGTTAGGCCCACATTTTGTCATTGGTGGTGATGTGGTCAACAATACGCCGGATGACTTTACTCCCTATCCACTGTGGAATTAACAGGACCACTAGTCTAAAAAGTGAGTTCACTAACAACTATCTGGTGATGGTATGAGTCACTTCTGATGATCATCCTTTTGTTATAGTTCAGTTGTATTGTGAATAATATAACAAACATTATATGACTTCTTTTGTCTGTAGTAACCTGTATTTTACATACTTATACAATTATACTCCACCTTTCTGCCATCTTGTCTGTTGTTCTCTTCTCGTCCGTCGCTAACCTACGTCAAACTCGTGCACTGCTGTTCTGTCTTCGCTACTGTTTTGCACGCCAAAATGTGCAGCCTTTCTTTAGTATGTCTCGTCTGCTACTATTACTGGTTTACTGTCTATTACCGTCTTATGCCTATGGCATCCTATCATACTTTTAACTAATGAGATTTGACACCGTCTTCTTCACCCTTCAAACCTAGAGAGCATAGGTAGCAACCAAGGCCTTTTAAGCCAACTTTTCCAGATCTCTATACTCCCCATTTTCTTACATTCTGTCTCTAGGTTTTCTGAAGTCTTCTCTTACTCTTTTGCCCCCTGGGAGGGAGAGCCTGTTTTGTAATGCTGTCACCATGCTACAGTATAACTCAGTAGATGTGGTACTATAATGAAGGAGTTTTCTGTTTATGACATCTTACCAGTAATCCATCTGTACAAATGTCTACTTTCAGTCTCTTCCTATGCAGCCTCAAACACTTCTTCCCCAGCCTCAAACAATCTTCTTACACTTCTTTCACTCTCTGTCTTCTTACAAACACCTCACTTTCATAGCCTCAAATACTCTCCCACTGACCAACCAGTCTCTCACCTCTCAACCAGTATCCCACCGACCGACCAGTCTCTCACCTCCCAGCTAGTATCCTACCGACCAGTCTCTCACTGACAGACCAGTCTCCCACAGACCAACCAGTCTCCTACCCAGTCTCTCACCTTGACACTTATGGTTGATTGTCCTGCATGACATAGACCCAAGGGACAGAACCTCTGAGAAATCTTCAAGATCAATTCCAACCTTCTCTGCCAGTGCCATCCCCTCTGCTAAACTGGCCACCATATTGCCCAGAATCATGTTATGGATAAGTTTCATGCGTAGCTGTACCACTTCATCTGTGGGTGTAAAAACAAGCATAAATGGTGTGACTAATGATGATAATAATAATAATACCCATAGTTCATTATGAAACATTGGCAAAGCAGCGGAGAATATCATGAATGCCTTTGAATGCTAATGCTACAGAAGAGTGCTTAGAGTATCATAGACAGAGAAGAGAATAAATGCTTCTGTTTTGCAACAGCTTGGAATAAAAGAGAGTTGGCTATTAAAGAGCATAACATCAAGGAAAATTAAATATTTCGGATGCATTAAACGACATGAGCACCTAGAGACGGTAATGTGAGGGAATGAGGCCTGGAAGATAAATGAGAGAAAGACCTAGAAAGCGATTGGTACAAGATATCATCGACGATCTGAGAATGACTGCTGATGACGTCAGTCAACTTGCACAGAATAAAGAGTTTTCAGGACTGCTGCATGGGAGCCAAGTTCAGGAAGGGATAAGCTACTTGATGATGATGCGTTCAATAGGGGTGTCATGGTAGAGGCATCAGTACACAAAAATCGGCTATAGTTTTACAGTCTTTAACTTTTCAAAACATTGGAGCATCTGACCAAATGGGAAGGTCACTTCGCTATAAAGACCGCCAAAGAAGAAGTAAAATGTTAGAATAGGGGAGACAGAGCTCACAAAGACCCTACTTCACCTCCAAGTAGGAACATACTTGTCCGTGCCATAACAACTTCTTCGAACGCTCCATATCGATCACTTGTTAACCACTCTTTGTGATTTGTATGTGGTCCGAGCCTAAGAGTGATTGTACGCTGTGCCGGTTAATTGAGTAACAGGTAAGCCAGCACATCAGATTTTTCCACGCTTTGTATTTACTAGGGTAGCTTTCCTAGGCTTCTATCTCAGTTGCCTATTATGACATGCCATTTAGGTCGCAGTTTTACTATTCTTTGCTACCCTATGGGCCCGATAACATACGGGCGTCAAAACAACTTATCATCGAGACAAAAATGATATGCTATCTGCAAAACAACTTATCACAGAAAAAATGATATGCTATCTGCAAAACAACTTATTATCACAGAAAAAAAAGATATACTGTCCCAAAACTTCTACTTACTTCCAAGATAAAATGATTTTTTGCCCATTGCCTCAAAACAAGAGTAGCAATCATCGAAGAGTTTTCTATCTCCTGAACACAAGATAAGCAGTTGCCCTTCCAGAGCTGGTACTCTGCTTCCACAAACTGGGGCTTCCAAAAATGCACCTCCTCTTGCCATGATTGCCTGCAAACAAAAGTATAAAATACATGGCAGTCATACACTATGACTACTGTCTTACAAGTTAAAGTTTGATTGATTGATAGGACCACCATCATTGCACTTTGGCAAGTAACCATGTGTGCTCCGATCTCTTTCTTACACAGAAAGACCTCAGCGGCAGAGCATGAACTCTGTAGCACCGACAAGGGTCCCCAATGTAATTGTGAACACGGTGAAGATACTTTATAAGAATTTTATTTTTAATCTTTTCCTAATGAAAATAATAATGATACTGTGGATACAAAGTAAAAGGCTGGCCACGCAATAGGTGGACTTCAGAGATAACAGAGGCAATGAACGACATTATTTATGAAGCACACACAAAAGCCTGTGCTAGAAAACACTTCTTACCCTGAAGCTGTGAGGCAAACCAGGATTGGAGAAGAGAAAGAAAGACAATTTGCATAGAGAGACTCGCTCCAGTTGTCTCCTTTTTCGACCTGACGCTGAAAGTCAAAACAGGATTAGAGAATAGATAGATAGACTAATGAACCAGTTGCAAAATAAGAAGAGGATATTTATGACATAGTATTATTTCTAAGACTCACATCTGCCACATCTTGGACTGTTTCCTCATCTACAGTTGACATCTCCACATAACACTTGCCCTTGGAGATACCATCTAGGACTCCCATGTTTCCAAACATGATCTGCGGAGATAAATATCAATATGTACACACTTGTAATTGTGAAGTCTCAATCAGTCAACTGAAGTTGACCAAGACATTAGTCATGCCACTTCTGAGCTTAATTTTTTTTAAAGGCTGCATCATTGCAGTCTGGATAAGTGGATAGAAATTGATATGGCATGGTAAATCAGGTTAAAAAAATGATGTGTTAAAATCAGATGTGTCGGTTGAAAGGCGCAGACAGATTAATGTAAACTGCAAGACACACACACAAAATTTATCAGGACAAATAAGAAGACAGCAGAAGCAACAGTCTGATGACAGAACAGTCTACGGAACAGATCACAAGAAAAAACAAAATTTAAGACAGGTATGGAAATAAGGAGAGTAAGGTGTGTGCACAGGCACGCACAGACACACACACATATATATATATATTAAAGAAAAGAAAATCGTGGCATATTCTTAACAGGACGTCGCCATCAAGCACAGTAAACATGTAGCAGTTTGCCATTGCTTTCTGAACGGTGAGGTCTATTTTACAGTTCGTAAAAATCTACAGAAACAAATTTGCCTCCAAACTGCCTGCTTCATAGTTTGAACTATCACTACCATTAAGCCACAGACGCCCACATATATAAATAGTATTAACAAATATCGTGAGGCTGTGATGATTTAATTACAAGTACTGAAAGAATCAATGAGGGTAAGAAACCTTACGTCTCTGACTGCAGTCGAATCTGCCACACAGGTAAAAGTAATGTCACATGACTGGACGACGTCGGCAGGATTGTTCCCCTTCAACGCTCCAGCTTTCACAAATTCTCGACACTGCAAAAATATAATAAATATGCTCATTAATAAATAACAAACTGATAATATAATTTATATGTATTAACAATAATTGGAATGCATTTGAGAATAGATGTCTGCGAAAAATAATGAACATAAAATGGAACAAATTCAGGGGAAGTGATGAAATCAGAGAAATGTCTGGTTGACCACTAGTGACAAATATTATAAAAATGAGAAGATGGAGATATGTTGGGTATATTCTCAGAAGAAATGATCAAAGAATACCAAAGCAGTGGGAAGCAAAGAGTTCAAGAAAGAGAGGATGGCCTAGGGAAAACCTGAAACAAATTTTATTGCGATAGGCGAGAAATATCAGACTCCATTCCATGGAATATATTGAACGAGTTGCCCAGGATAGAGCGGGATGGAGAAATTGCTTGCAGGCCCGAATATTATTATTATTAGGTATTATAGAAGAGGTATTATTATTACAAATAACAATAAGTTATTTGCTATTATGTTACGTTGAAAAAACCATCATCATATGCCATGTCAGCTGGATTAGACGATAACGGATCTCCACAACTGATTGTCCTTAATGACTTTGTGGGGGGCAAAAGTTCAGGCATTCATTGCTGAGAACGATGTAATCATTTATACAGATGGATCAGTGATCAGATGTGTGTAGCGTTCATGGGCTTTCACTACTCAAGTCAGAGAGGATGTTGTGAAGTAAGACTGGTGACTACAAAGGCTCACTACAGAAATCATGGCAGTAACTAGAGCGATGGTTTAGCTGGTGTCACAGACTTTTATCGATGCATGTTTTCTCAGTGACTTGAGTATGCTCAGGAAGATTAAAACAGGCTGGTCTCGGAGAGAATGGTTGGAGTTGCTGAGGAGTTCAAGGCTGACAAAAATCAGTTTTATTTTTGTGCCAGGTCATGCAGGTATGGCTGCTGTAAAAAGCGGGTGAGCAATGGTGCAGGCTGATATTCTAAATTCCCTAAAGGAGAGAGGCCATGTAAATGATTCAAGTAATAGTGGTGAATCTACAACCCTAGCCAGACTGCAAGAATTCCAAGTCAAATGTGGTGTAGCTGGACAAAGCACTTTACTGATAGCCATGGAAGAATAGTAAACCAACAAAGAAACGGTGTCGTTAGTCGCCACACGCCAAGGAAGAGATTGAAGCATTTAAGGACTAATTAGCTCAATCTAGGGGATCTCATTGGCAAAGTGGTTAAGTCGTTTGCCTGTTATACTGAAGGTTGTGGGTTCAAACATGGACCAAGACACATGTGCAATTCTTTCATGAGATCCCTAGAATTGTTGCAGGAGCTACGGAGATCGTGTTTTGTACAATGCTCTCGGCAGATGGCATGCCATCTCTGATGACAGGGACGGAGCCATCTGGTTCAATGAAGTCAATCCTTCACCATAGTTCAATGTGCAGTGATGATGATCTGATGACTAAATTAAACGACTTCAATTCAGATGTTGACTCTTCTGTGCCTTGAAGCCAGACTGTCCAGAATTTTCCCTGTCTCATCATGACAGCATGTTCTAAACCTCCCATTTTCACCCCAATGCCCTGAAAAATGTTGAGTTACCTCTTACTTATATTGATAGTAAGTTTTCACCGTGCCGTGACCTCTTTTCAACACATTAATATTAGTCATTTTTTATCAGCACAGTGATTCTTAGCATTCTCCTGTAAAACCACATGCCGGTGGCTTCCACAGATTTTGTCACTTGTTTATTTCATGTCCCTGTCAAGCATCAGTATTGTTCATGTAAGCATTAGCTCTATGTGGAGCTGAAGACTCACTTTCTGAAATTTTTGCCTTTCTGAGATTAACTTCTGCTACGTGACTACTCTGGTATGTGTCATTAACAGGACGGTGCACTTGAGGTCTTCACTGGTTCTCCATAATTTGTTCTGTAGGGTTGTTCCTGTTGGCCAGATTTCCATTCTCAGGCTGCTTCTGCTGGAGCAGTCGTACAAGATGTGCTTTACTTTCTGACTTCCATTAACAATGACTTGCTGCATATTATGTTTTTAATTTTCTGAAAACTTGCTTTTTTGCCTAACCTATTGTTAACTTTTATATCTGATCTTGCCTGTGTGGTGCCGGGGCCTGCAAGGAAGCAAAGAATAGTACCACTGCAACCTACAAGGCATGCCGTACGAGGCGACTGAGGTAGGGGCATAGGGAAGCTACCGATTAAATCAAACGTTGCAGAAATCGGATGTGCTGGCCTAATTGCAGGCGCATAACTGGCACATCGTTCAATCACTCCCTCCATATTAGCCTACCTTATCGTGGTTGGAGGGTTTGTGTGCCTTTAGGATCCTTCAGGCTATGTCGGGGGGAGTCTAACTCCTGGCAGGTCTAACCAAGCCGAACAGACTGAAGGTGAAAGGCCAGACCAAAGGCGGGGAGCAGGATGGGGCCTCATAAGGTGACAGTGCAGAACCCACCGGCAAGTGGTAAATGCTCTGGCTGCAACCAACCCATCCCCAGCTATGGGACAAATAGCACTTGTCCTCTCTCTCTCTCTTGAGGAGGACATCCTTTTTCTTGTCTTGTCTTCTACTTCTATGACACTTTCCCTTAAGCATAAGGGATTAAACTACAGTGTCCAGGAAGCACACCCTGCAAAAAAGCCTGGGTTGGTGAGCCGGCAACAGAAGGCTGAAGTCATCTAGAGTAGGACGACTCCAGACAAACCCGGAAGACAGATCTCGTCAGCAGGGGACTGCAACTGTCTAGAGAACAACCTCAAAAAGATGTCCTCAGAAACGGAATGTGTCAGCCATTATTGGCGGGAGGAATCGACACATACGAACAACTCAAATGGCCATGCGCAAATATTTATATAACTGTGGTGCCACCACCATGGGAAACAGCCAGGTGGTGGTGGAACCGACCCCTGCCTCGAAGGGTCCACCCTTAGCTACTGGCGCCCTGTTGATTCTTGCAAAGCCAGGGAGGACAGGGTATTACTACTGGCAGCAAGGACAAACTTCACCCCTCACAATTATGCAATGGAATGCAGAAGGGGTAACCAACAAAAACGAGAGCTAGAGGAACGTCTGCGAGCAGAAAAGATTGACATCTGCTGTATCCAAGAGACGCACCTTAATCCGGAAAATAGATTCAGCATTAGAGGATTTGAAACCTTCTGTCAGGATAGAGAAAATAGACATAAGGGTGGAGTAGTAACACTAGTTCGTAATTCCATACCGGCAGTTGAACTTCACAGGTCCAATCAGATGAGCACAGAATTCATAGCTGTTCAACTCCTTATCAACAACACTAAGATGACACTATACAATATATACTCACCACCCTCCATTCAAACTGAGCTGGAAGCTATCTTTAAACTCCAGGCCAGCCTGAACAGCGTCATAATGTGGGCAAGTAAATGGGGTCTAGAAATAAACCGGAGCAAAACTATAGCAACGCTTTTCTCATTGTCAACAAAGGAAGAACACTTCAGACTGAAATTTAACGATGATATCGTTCCCGTCTCCATACTCCAACCTTTTGGGAGTTAAGCTTGACAGTCGTCTGACATGGAAACATCACATAATGGAAACAAACAGAAAGGCTATGAGGAAACAAAGTGTGATGCGGAAGCTGGCTGGAACTACCTGGGAGCTGATATTCGAATCCTGAGTCAGGTGTACACTGGTGCAGTTAGACCGACCCTGAAATATGCATCATCGACATGGATATCAGCAGCCCATTCAAACAAATCGATACTGGAAAAACACAAAACAGGTGTCTGCGTACTATTTTGGGAGCCATGAAATCTACACCAATTGTAGAAATGGAAAAGGCAGCCAACATCCAGCCCTTGGAAGACAGAAGAAGGAGAAAAGTGATTCTACAGACTGAAAGGATCAAAGAATGCCTCACCATCCACTGCATGAAAAAATGGCGGCTAGAACAAAGAACAGACTAAAGCGCACAAGTCTAAACCACAAAGCAAAAGAAATAGGAAAGTCATGCTTGGAACTACTAAATCATAATTCCATACCTGAAGAATTGCTTTTGATCACTGGGAACCAGACTCAGTACCACTAAACTTCTCAACCTCCATCCCTAAATTATTAAGCAAAGATGCCGAGCCTAATCTAGTGAAAAAGCAATTACAATGGAACATCTCCATTACATGTTTCCAGAAGACAGCTGGATAAGAATTTACACAGATGGATCGGCAATGGAGGCAACCATGAATGGTGGAGCAGGAGTGTACATTAGGCACCCAGATGCTACCACTGTGTCTCTAGCGGCTCCTACTGGAAGAATATGTTCCAACTACAAAGCAGACTACACTGCAGACTCAACAAACACTTATACAGACTAGGAATAAGTCAAACAGCTCTCTGCCAGTGTCAGCAGGCAGAACAGACACCAGAGCATATCCTGCAAGACTGTCCTCTTCTGTGTGAGCTGAGAAGCAACATGTGGCCACACCCAGTCGACCTGAAAACTAAGCTTTGGGGAAACCTGACAGACCTGAAGCTGTCTGCCCAGTTTGTGGTCCCAGTAAATTAAGCGCATGACCAGAGATCGCTGAAGAAGAAAGTTCAATCACTCTTAAGCTCAGATCACATAGAGTGGTTAACAAGTGGTTGATATGGAGCGTTCAAGAAGAATATCTGATCTGCAACTATCATCTGATATCAGGGTTTTACAGCATTTCTTCTTCTTCTACAATCAGGTTCCTGTGCAACAGCAAGATAGGTTGCCTCCATGAATCGTGGCCAGCAGGAGATCCTTGTGGGTGCCCAACAATTCTCATGTTTGAAACCTAACAGCATTGAGGAGGGGGGGCATGTTTGAAGGATGGGTTCAGGAGTCTAGGGGATCTTTTGAAGACTACAGGGTTTGAATTCTAGCTGAGCCAAAAATACCGAGTGTGCACAAGGTATGCGGTTGAACTACAGAGATCCCTGATCCTTTATTTCTAAATTACAAGTACCTCTGAAGTTGGAGTACAGCTCATCTGAACGGAGAGGGAAACTGATGATAAAAGGAAAGATAGTCTTCGCACAAAAATCAGTCAGAGGTTCCTTATTAGACTACACCTTTTTTTTTTGCTTCTATGGGCCCGCACCACACCAAAAACATAACAAGCAAACAAAAAAACTATTAAAAATTCTACCTTTGTGGCAGTTCTGTTCCAAACTGTAACTTCATGACCTGACCGTAACAGGTTCATCACCATACCTTGACCCATAATACCCAGTCCAAGAAAGCCAATCCGGTGGGTAGGGATCACTGTCTTCCTGATATCTGGATAATAAAACACAGTTCAACAAAAAGATACAAGTAACAAAAGTCAATGTCACTACATTCAAGCTGAACCCTTTTTCATATCTGGAGGTGTATTGGGCAATACAGTTTTAGGCTCATATCTTTCAGTGAGTGTCTGCACATGACAGGTGATGTGGCCAACATCACCACTGCAACATGCAGGTGTAAGGGGGAATGAACGTATGGATAGGCTTGCAGGTATGGCTGCTGTACAAAGCGGCGAGCAATGGACCAGGCTGATATTATAAATTCCTTATGGGAGAGAGGACGTGTACATGATTCACGTAATAGCGATGAATCTACAACTCTAACCAGACTGCAAGACTCAAAAGTTAAGTGTGATGTAGCTCGACAAGAACGCTATGCTGGCAGACGAAGAATTGTAAACCAACAAAGAACCGGTGTTGTTAGTCGCCACACGCTGAGGAAGAGATCGGAGCACTTATGGACTAAATTGTTCGACGTGCAGTGATGGTGATCCGACAACGATATCCGAAACTTCCAGGTGTTTTTCCTGGTATCCAATTACGGCTGGGTTGACAAGAGAGCTGTTACGGTTGGAAAATATTCCACGCCACTTTGGAACTGAACCTGGACCACTAGCCTAAGAAGCGAGTTCACTAACAACTATACAACAGCGACTCTCATCTTCCAACATGGAGTACTGTATTTGTGCATCCTCCATCTTCCAACATGGAGTACTGTATTTCTTCATCCACCATCTTCCAACATGATGTATTGTGCTCTGTTGTCATTAAGAAAACATAACAGATAATACATGCTGAACTCTGACCTTTTCTTCTGACTCAGCCTCATCATATTCCTCTAGTTTAGTGCACACTGACATATCTGCAGAGCCCAGCATATGTGTGAAGTGGAATGACTCTCTCATGGACTCATCTGTTCTGGAAGTGCCTTCTTGATCTGCTGGAGGTTTACCACTTTTGTACATGAAGAACCTTAGAGAGAAAACATCAACAAAAATTGATTGCAACTTGTGTACATGAAGAGCATTAAAAAAAAAACATTACGAACAAAAATTGATCTATTTTTTCCCTTCTCTGTCCATGGTATCCGGAGGACTCTTCAGTAACTTATATTCAATATTCATAGAGATGGACAACATCATATAAGAGATGGACACTATCATGGCAGAGATGGACAACATCATGGCAGAGATGGACAACATTATGGCAGAGAGGAGAACAATGTCCTGAAAGAGAAGAGACATGGCAGAGAGAGAGAGACAATGTCCTGAAAGAGAGAGACAACATCATGGCAGAGAAGAAGAACAACATCAAGGTACGTAAATTTTCATTTATATTATAACTCTCACTTTTTAGCAGAAGAGGGTGAACCGGAATCATGAGAACTGCCAGACCGCTTGGTACCACCTCCTTTCCGAACTGGAGACTTGAGTTTACTCTATAAAATGTTTTGGAAAATAATCACAAAAAGTTTACACATTATCATATCATGGTTCATTGGTCCTGTTCACATTATCATAACATGGTTCATTGGTACTGTACACATTATCATAACATGGTTCATTGGTACTGTACACATTATCATAACATGGTTCATTGGTACTGTACACATTATCATATCATGGTTCATTGGTACTGTACACATTATCATAACATGGTTCATTGGTACTGTACACATTATCATGGTTCATTGGTACTGTTCACATTATCATATCATGGTTCATTGGTACTGTTCATATTATACTAACATGGTTCATTGGTACTGTTCATATTATCATATCATGGTTCATTGGTACTGTACACATTATCATATCATGGTTCATTGGTACTGTTCACATTATCATATCATGGTTCATTGGTACTGTACACATTATCATGGTATGGTTCATTGGTACTTTCAATTATCATATCATGGTTCATTGGTACTGTACACATTGGTCCTGTTCACATTATCATATCATGGTTCATTGGTACTGTACACATTATCATGGTTCATTGGTATTGTACACATTATCATATCATGGTTCATTGGTCCTGTTCACATTATCATATCATGGTTCATTGGTACTGTACACATTGGTCCTGTTCACATTATCATATCATGGTTCATTGGTACTGTACACATTATCATGGTTCATTGGTATTGTACACATTATCATATCATGGTTCATTGGTCCTGTACACATTATCATAACATGGTTCATTGGTACTGTTCACATTATCATATCATGGTTCATTGGTATTGTACACATTATCATATCATGGTTCATTGGTCTGTTCAATTATCATATCATGGTTCATTGGTCCTGTTCACATTATCATATCATGGTTCATTGGTACTGTACACATTATCATAACATGGTTCATTGGTACTGTTCACATTATCATATCATGGTTCATTGGTATTGTACACATTATCATATCATGGTTCATTGGTCCTGTTCACATTATCATATCATGGTTCATTGGTACTGTCACTATTGGTCCTGTTCACATTATCATATCATGGTTCATTGGTACTGTACACATTATCATAACATGGTTCATTGGTACTGTACACATTGGTCTGGTCTTCACATTATCATATCATGGTTCATTGGTACTGTACACATTGGTCCTGTTCACATTATATATCATGGTTCATTGGTCATGTCACATTATCATAACATGGTTCATTGGTATTGTACATTATCAAAACATGGTTCATTGGTACTGTACATTTTGTTGTTACTCATAATCTTGAGATAATCCTACATACTCTGCTTATGTGGCCGAACCATTTAATTTGCTGTTTCTTGATGAATTTCAGTACTGATGTTGTACTGTCATTTTCCTGATGTCTTCATTTCTAAACTGGTCTCTGCCTAGGAAGCTACCTATAAATAAAATTTGTAGCAGAAACATCGGATGTGCAGGTCTACTTGTAGATGCATAACTGGCACAATGTACAATCGCTCTTAGGCTAAGATCACATACAAATCACAAACAGTGGTTTAACAATTGGTTGATATGTAGTGTTCGAAGAAGAAGTACTGAAAGTATGTTATATATTATATGTTAATCATCACAGCTATGGCATTATGAGTTGATTCTAACTCAAGCAGAGACTCTCGCAGATGATCTGAACTGCTAGATTGAGTAATCAAATAGCAACTATCAAACCCTGCAGATGACTTTCATCATCATCATCAAGTAGCTTATCCTTCCGAACTTGGCTCCATGACAGTAGTCGGAAAACTCTCTGTTCTGTGCAAGTTGACCGCGCAGCAGCAGTTATTCTCAGATGGTCAATGACATCTTGCACCCATCTTCTTCTTCGCGTCATCCTTTACACCAATTTAAATCACTTTTGTGATATGTTTGATCTTTGTCAAGAACGTGTATATACGTTGCACATTGGTTTGGTAGGCCCTAAACGCATAGACTTCTACATGCTTAGTACACATGCATCCGATTTCAGTCAACTTGCACCCATCGTCTTCTAGGTCTTCCTCTCATTCTCTTTCCAAACACCATTCCCTCCAAATTTATCTTTTCTAGGCACTCATGTCGATTGATGTGTCCAAAATATTTAATTTTCCTTGATTTTATGCTCTTTAATAGTGAACTCTCTTTAATATCAGGCTATTGTGGAACAGAAGCATTTGTTCTTTTCTATGTCCATGATATTCTAAGTACTCTCATGTAGCATGACCTTACTTGTCAGTTATAGCAGATAAAAGGTTAAATGTTTTTATACCTTTCTGTTTTGGGACTCCTTTGCTTCTTTCTGTTCTTTAGTCTTTTTTGGTACCTGAAGATTGCAATACAATACAAGTATTAGGTGTGAACTAACAAAGAATAGGAGAGAATAAGCGTTTTGTCATGGAAAAATAATAACTTGTTTCTATGGTAACAAATAATGGATAATTGGTTAATATCCGCAACCTGCGCTAATGTTCTATGGGCTGAGGGTGTGTGTGGGGTTTAAACGGCAGCAAAATGAAAAACAGATTAGAAGTAGAATAGCTCAAGCGAAAGCATCTTTTATTAAAATGAGAAACACACTATGCATGAATTCACTACCAATGACATTGTAAAAACGAATACTCCAATGCTATATTGATCCAATACTTCTGTATGTCAGCGAATCATGGACAATGAATAAACAAGCAATATGATCATTGGAAGCCACAGAGATGTGGTTTTACAGATGAGTGCTGAAAATTCCATGGACAGCGAAGAAAACAAAAGAGGTTTTAAAATCAGGCCTGCACACAAAGAAACCGTATCAAAAGAATAAGAATCAGACAATCAAGATTCTTTGGGCATATATGAAGAGAAGGTTTGGAACATTTGGTGACAATAGGTAAAATTCAGGGGAGAGATCGTGGAAGACAGAGGGAGAAGATGTTGGATGGTCTGACATCATGGTTTGACACAAGATCGACGTCAGAACTGATTACAAGCACCAAGAGTTGTGGAGAGACATGATCGCCTATGCCGCAGGCATGGCACTTGATTGATTGAAAATGAAAAACAATTTGTAAAGAAATTTAGAAACAAACATTGTACACGTCTTCTTCTTCAAACGCTTCATATCGACCACTTCTCTTTGTGATTTGTATGTGATCCAAGCCTAAGAGTGATTGTAAGCTGTGCCAATTATGCGCCTATCCTATTTCTGTGACCCTTCTTATTTACTAGGGTAGTTTCCCTAGGTCCCTACCTCAGTCGTCTCTTAGGACATGCCTTGTAGGTCGCAGTGTTATAATTCTTTGCTTCCTTTGCTGGCAAACGACAATCGCTCTTAGGCTCAGATAACAATGAGTGTTAAAGTGTCGATATGGAGCATTCAAGAAGAGCAAAACGGACAGAAATAGTACATGTAGTCTTCTTTGTGTTCGTTCTTTACAACAATTTAAATCACTCTTTGTGATATGTTTGATCTTTACCAAGAACGTGTATACGTTGCACATTGGTTTGGTAGGCCCTAAACGCATAGACTTCTACATGTTTAGGACATGTGCATCCGATTTCAGTCAAACCTCCTTAGTCGCCTCTTACGACATGACGGAACAGTGGTTCTATTCTTTACACCCCAAATTTGGGCCCGGTAACCACTCAGGCGAGTTCATGTAGTGACTATAAATATTGACTTGACACAATACTACAGTTTTCTTAACCCTATGAGTCCAAGATTCTTATAAATGAGCCTGTGATTTAAACACCTCACAACAATGATCTGTTTTATAGATCTGAGAGCCATTACTAGAAATGTGGTTCTTGCCCTTTGTCCCAATTCTATGTAATGGTATATGTAAGTTGCTGTTTTGGTCCACAGATCTGGCTTTAGAGGAAGAAGGATCTTCCTGACTTCATTCAGCGCTTGGCACCTGAAGAGATGGTGGTGAATGGTTTCATGATGGTGTGCAAACAGTTGGCACTCTGAAGTGTATTGTTGAATTATGTTGTATTGGGTTAGGAGTTGAAAATGGTGCTCTGTCTTTTCTTGAAAGTGTGATGTTGACCATTAGGTTTGAGGCGCCATGTATCTCTTCCCGTCATTCTCAGGCCCATTTGTTCAGCCAAATTTCTTCATTTGTTGTTTCTATTTTTGATGTGTGAGAAATTGTTGCTGTAATGAATTGTTCACAGTTGACCCCTATAGTCAACTTAACTGCTTTATATTTTGCATGTATTTGAATGTCAGGATCCTTTGCATACATTATTTTGAAGTCTATGGATATGCTTGAAACTTTTCATTTTTAGATCTAAGTGAGTCTTCTTCTTCTTTGCGTTGTTCTTCGACCAATTTTAATCACTCTTTGTGATATGTTTGATCTTTGCCAAGAACGTGTATATGTAGCACATTGGTTTGGTAGGCCCCTAAATGCATAGACTTCTACCGTTAAAGACGTGCATCCGATTTCAGCCAAACCTCCTTAGTCGCCTTTTACGACATGCGTGGCAGGTAACAGTGGTTCTATTTTTACACTCCAAATTTAAACCATGTAGACCCCCAAATAGATGAGAACTATAACACCCTTACTTCAAATGTCATAAATGACATGTACACAACATAACCAAAGACTGACACATACCTTTTTAAAACTTGTGGTTGACTGTGATGTGTCAACATCTGGACTTTGAGATCTAGGCAGTGTTAATGTCACCTCGTCATCTATTGATGGTATGTCTTCAAGCTGACCAGAAGTCTAGAGACAATAAATACATCTAAATAAGAACGTTAACACATAGTTCATACAAATAGCTGTTGTTTCAATTTCAAGGAATTTTGAGTTTGCTGCCCTATATTTTCCTATGAAATACATCCACAGTACAAAAATACTAAAGAGGTTAAATGCAAGATTTTAAAAAAAAAAACAGTCAAAGGTGATCGATTTACTTCATTGCATCGGGTTTCCCCATATGGAGGTGATAACACCTCAAGTGCACCATCTTATTCATGACTTATGTCGAAATAACAGGCTTGCATCAACAGCATTGATTGTTGGGGAGTTGAAGATGGATAAGGGGATATTCTTCGGTCTCTTCAGGCTGTCTGTTGGATGAGGACACTAAAATCGATGTTGAATCGATCAGCGATTTAGGCAATTTGAGTTACCCGTTGTTCAAGTCGAACTGGATACCTGAGAGGCAGAGTGAGAGGTGTGTTTAATCAGTGAACCACAGAAACCACCAGTATGCATACTCTTCGATATCTGTTGGGGAGACTGAGCACCTATGGGTCTGCCCGAGTGCAATGACGTCAGTTTAGTAACCAATAACCGATAATGTCGAAATAGAAACATAGCTGACAATCGTATAAGATCGAATATTGGTTACCTGCTTTAGAGTTTACATAAGAGAATCTTATGCAACAAGTTCTTATCAATGGCAAGGAGATAGACTTCTATTATGGTGCAGTCCCTCTTGTGTAACTGGCAGCTATCTGGTTGCAAATCGTCTTTTCTGTTAGGAGAATACTACCCTTAGATAAGCTGTTCTTTCAGGTTCACAGGTTTCATCTTCCTGAACTTTGTAAAGAGTTTTCCCATCTTCTGAGTGGTCTATTTTCCTTGGCCATTGAGCACTGCCTGCCTATTGAGGCAGGTTTTAAAACTGGAGATGCTCAAATATCCCTGCTTTCCTGTGTCATTGTGGACAGTTTCCAGCAGCACTGCATGAAGGTGAGGTTGACTTATAAGGACATGTTTCATCTGACGCTACTAAATGTCAGTGTGATGCTGGGACTCGAAGGAAGCAAGAATAGTAACACTGTGACTACAAGACATGTCGTAAGAGGTGACTTAGGTAGGGTCCTAGGAGGCCACCTAGTAAATAAAGAGTGTCGCAGAAATCGGGCTGGCCTACTTGTATGCACATAACTGGCACAACGTATAATCGCTCTTAGGCTCAGGTTACATACAGATCACACAGAGTGGTTAACAAGTGGTCGATATGAAGCGTTAGAAGATCTGCACGCTACAAATTTTCCCTTTCATCTTCTGAAAAAACTATCTGATTATTGCAAGTCAGGAATTCCATATCTTGTCAGTTGCAAGAGATGATATAACAGCCTCTGACGCATGTTGTTGCACCTCTGGTGTGCGCGAATTGGCTGTAGAGAGCTCAATACTGGAATGCACCCCAATGTCACAGAGGGAAATAAATGATCAGGGTGAAGCATAGATAATTTACTAAGTGTTCTTACTTTTTGGGCACCTAGTTTTTTTTCTGTGACAGAGCAGCATGATTCTCAGCTATGTGAATTTCTTTTCTGGTGTGGACATCGGTGGTCTTGTGCGAGGGGTTCTTCTTCTTCTGCATTCTCACTAGATTGGAATTTTGAATTCTCTAATAAAGGCAGCCGTCTGCCTCAGATTATCAGCCACTCCATACAGTTTGTCTTGAACGCTGGTGTAAGTGGTGCCACCTCTTTCTTCTCAAGTCTGCATACTGCTAGGCAGTTTCTGCTCGAGGATATAAGTTCCCCTAGTTGAATTTCTGCTTTCCCCCATTCTATGTGCGCACTTTCCTTCGCGCAAGATTTTTTTGGCACAAAACCCCATGCTTGATGGTAAAGGTCTGACATTCTTCACGTGTGTGGCTAAATCTCGACATGGCCAGATTAGCGACAAAGAATCCATTATACCCATTCCTCATTGGTGAGTGTGCGATAACTGACACGTATCGTTATTGCACCTTACCAGCAGTTTTGTTTTCTCACTAGAGCATTTGAAATTTTCAGTGTTACGCATATCCCTTTAAGGCGAAGAAGACACATTTAGGACATAACTTAGTTAGCAATCCGATTTCAGCCAAACCTCCTTAGTCGCTCTTACGACATGCATGGCAGGTAACAGTGGCTCTATTCTTTACACCCCAAATTTGGGGCCCGGTAACCACTCGGGTGAGAGAACCACATCTAATATCACAAATAATTAACATTCTCACCAGCATTGCCTGATACTCATTTTCGATTGCTTCCAGTGCCTCCTTGAATCCCTTGGGAATGCGAGAGCTGCCCTCATATTTGCTTTTATACTCTGGGTATCTGTAGATATTCTCTTCCTGAATCCAAGCACTGTGATAAAAGAAACGAGTAATGTATCTTTACATTCTACATAGATAAATCTGTCACTTCAGCAACTTATAAAACTAGATGTGTTGAAGGTAGAGAGTTAGCAAGGATACAGAAAGTGGGATAAATTAGGTAGTGTGTCAGTTATGATACATATTAGGATGATTCCAGTATGAGGATGTGGCCCGTTACTGCTGCCCTCCATTAGCTCTCCGGGATTATGTTTACCGCTGTTATTTCTGACTCAAGTGATGCTTCTAAAGATTCAGAATGGCAGGTTGCTGTATGAGTGGATGTTGTCTATATAGGTTTCCAACCTAAAGAGGCTCATGTGTATCTACTGTCCTGGGCATGTGGGCGTTCGTGGCAACGAGAGAGGACATTGCATCGATTTTGGGAAATATAGGATGGATAAGGGGTGTTCTTCGGTCTCTTGACGACCTACTGTTGGATAAGGACACTAAAATTGACTTTGAATCAATCCAGATTTCAGGAGTTTGGAATTTATGTTGTACAAGTAAAGCTGGATGCTTGAGGGGCAGAGATAGAAGTGTGTTTAACCAGTGAGTCACGGTATCCATCAGTACGCACACTCTTTGACATATGTTGGAGGAGACTGAGCACTAAGGGTCTGCCGAGTACTGTACGTGAGTTCAGTAACCAATAACTATGCTACAATAAGTGGGATAAATTAGTTAGTGTGTCAGTTCTTTCTTCATTTTCTTCAATCCTGTTTTGAATCACAGCGTCAGGATAAGAATGGATTTCTAGAGTGAGCCCTAGTGTGCACTTCATAAATAGCATCTTTCGTCGCCTCTGTTATCTTTGAGGTTCACTTTTTGCGGGGCCGGCCTTTTGCTTTGTATCCACTGTATCGGAGTAACATTGCTCTTTGAGGCGCACTGTCTGTTGGTAAACTGATTATGTGATCGAACCATTTAATTTGTTGTTTCTTGATGACATTCATACAGATTCACTTTTCCTGATATCTTCATTTCTAAACTAGTCTCTTCTTGATACTCCTGCATTCTCTAGACACTTCATCTCTGTCAGTGACTAGTTTTCTTCTATCGTTCGATGTCCAACCAGGTTTGGCACTGATAATATAATGTTGGGAGAAAGATTAAAGATTGCTTAATAACTTACTAGTTTTCTTCTATCGTTCGATGTCAGCAACCAGGTTTGACACTGATAACATAATGTTGGGAGAAAGATTAAAGATTGCTTAATAACTTACTAGTTTTCTTCTATCGTTCGATGTCAGCAACCAGGTTTGACACTGATAATATAATGTTGGGAGAAAGATTAAAGATTGCTTAATAACTTACTAGTTTTCTTCTATCGTTCGATGTCAGCAACCAGGTTTGACACTGATAATATAATGTTGGGAGAAAGATTAAAGATTGCTTAATAACTTACTAGTTTTCGGATCCAAAGAAATAAACAAACTCAACATTTTTCTTGTTACCAGGTTTCTTAATATTATCTCTTGGCTCAACAATCTGGGAAATACAAACAAAAGATGATTCTACAGTTCAGATTAAAGTAGTTTTAGAAGATAAGTGTAATAACAGATGATAATATCCATCACTTCTTCAAATGCTCCACAACGACTGCTTGTTAACCACTCTGAGTGATTTGTATGTATGAACCTAAGAGCGATTGTACGTTGTGCCAGTTATGCCTACAAGTAGACCAGCACATCCGATTTCTGCAATGTTTTTATTTACTAGGGTAGCTTCCCTAGGTCCTACATGGGTCGCCTTTTACAATATGCCTTCTAAGTTGCAGTGATACTATTCTTTGCTTCCCTTGCAGACCCGGCACCACAGGGGCTATCCATTACTAAATTATCACATTCATTAATAATTCATGGAGATTAATATTTATAATTAATAATGGAGATGAAGTGTCAACGCAGAATGATGGGAGTATCAATAAGAAACCGACTTAAATAGGAAGACATCACGGAGAAAATGGGTAAAATATCAGTCCTGAACTTCATCAAAAACCAATAAATTAAATGGTTCGGTCACATGAGCAGATTACCAACAGACATTGCAATGCTACTTCGATACTGTGAATATAAAGCAAAAGGTCAGCCATGCAAAATTAACAGAGGCAATGAAAACACTATTTATGCAGCGTGCATAGAAGCCCATCCTATAAATCTATTCTTACCCTGACGATGTGAGGCAAAACAGGATTAGAGGAAAGAAAAAGATTAATAATCCGTTTACTCCTTGGGGAACATAAAGCTGTCAGTATCGTTTTTTATTTTTGTTGGTACTGGTGCCATTTTCTGTTGGTGTTGATCTTTTCGTTTTTATTTTTCATTTGTTTTGAGTTCATTATATTATAAGTTACATTATTAGATTGATTTAGGGAAAGCTAACCCGATACAAATGTTTGCAGAAAACAGATGCACCAGGCTGTAAGATATGGTGCAACGACCCCTCACAATGAGGAATGGGATAACAAATTCTACGGTCGCTAATCTGCCTCGAAATTTAGCCGCGCAGTAAGAATGTCAGACCTACCATCACGAGGTTGGCCAAAACTTACTGCAGAAGAAGTCTGCACAAACGGGGAAGCAGAAATCATAGGAATTATATCTTACAGAACTGCCCCAGTATGCAGACTTGAGAAGAGGTGGCCCCTACATTAGCTTCCAAGACAAACTGTATGGCGTGGCTGATAGTCTGAGGCAGATGGCTGCCTTTATTAGAGAATCCAAAATCCCAATCTAGTGAGAACGCAGAAGAAGATTAGATTGATTGATAGGACCATCATCACTGCACTTTGGTGAGTAACCATGTGTGCTTCGATCTCTTTCTTACGGAGTAAGATATCAGCTGCAGTGCATGAACTCTGTAGCATCGGCAAGGGTCCCCAATGTAATTTTGAAGATACTTGTGTAGGAATTTTATTTTTAACCTTTTCCAATTAATTTTCAAATACATTTTAGATTTGTATCCTGAAGATGTGCCCAAATTATGCTCCTTTTCTCTCTAATCTGTCTGTATGTTTTGTCCTGCTCCACAAGTCTGTGTTTATCTCTTTGACTGGTACTAGGAATGTAAGAGAATAAAAGTTATACTGCAACCTACAATAAAATTCCAATGATATGGAAAATATAAGGACATATGCAAATATTGATGGCGACACACAGATGATGGTTCTTGAGATAATAGATAATGGAGTTTGAATGCACAGGTTTTTGAACAGATACTATACCTCTGAAGTAGAAGGTACGTCTGTATGGCAGGGCACACTATTAATAAGGAAAGCAGATCTTCACGTAAAAATCAATCAGAACGCCATACCAGGCACCCTGACTAAGCCCGAATCCGTAGTGGTCGAGCGTAGAAGGACACTATTATAATTGTACATATACTTGGTATGTGAACAAGTAGAAGGACAAAGAAGAAAAACAACAAATATATAGCATAAAATTCTCAGGGCAATATATATATATATATATTGACTGAGGCAGGAACACAACAGTAGTCTTAATAGAAATTATCAATTAGTTATATTAGACAGATAACTCCTTGCAAGAAACGATACAAACTTCTAACAAACTACATGTACTGTAGTACTAGTAGTATATTAAATAGTACACAGTACATTAAATAGTACACCAGCATTGGTCATTGCATTGGGCTCAATTGAAACAGGTCAGTAGTCAGTTCAGTATGAGTAGTGAAAAGTCTCAAAACAAGCCTTATTAAAAATATTACTGCTACTACTAAACTAACAGTACTACTACTAAAACTTACTAACTACTATTGTGACAATGAATAATAGTTATAATATAATGCATCCTTGAATCTTGTCTTTGAGTGTGGCTGTAGTCAGTATTAGTGTGCTAGTGTGCAGATGGCGATGCACACATTTTGAATTTTCATTTGATTTTCTTTACTAAAGACTTTGACTTTAGTTTAGCCACTAAATTATGATGTTAAAATACTATAAAATTTTAAACTGTTAAACTCGTGCAAAGATGTGGGGTTTATATAATAGCAGATTTTAGAAGGTATTCATTATTTCAATTAATCAATAATGATAATAACTTAATAAAGAATACAAGCTAAAGAGTCACTCAGTCAGTGTGGTTGAGTGAAGATTTCAGAGCCAGCACATCTTTCCGTCTTCACACTCATGCCGGTACATACCTTTCCTGGCCATGCCTGGAACCCCTTCATCTTTGCCCTGCAGATTATAAAACGAGAATGTTACATTTTATAATTGGCCTTGTGTTTTGTGACAGTGCAAGAGCGGATAATTGAACAAATACAGTTTCTTACCACACTAGATCTCCGAGTTTGAAATTGGTCGCCATGATGCTTGTCAACACTTTCAAGCAAGAAGAGAGCATGATGGGAAGGGCTTGGTTTTAGGTCAAGATGACACGCATTACGGTGTTCCGTTTTATTGTAAAAGCTTCTTTAGTATTATATTTATCCGTCTTCTTTTCCTTCAATTTTTCGAACCTTTGAGGTTCAT
This sequence comes from Arion vulgaris, assembly GCA_020796225.1. Lineage (NCBI taxonomy): Eukaryota > Metazoa > Mollusca > Gastropoda > Stylommatophora > Arionidae > Arion > Arion vulgaris. Next base: position 20,874,528 of record CM036776.1, read on the forward strand.
TGCTGCAGATATCACATACCTCCATTCATCTATATTCTTTGTCTTCTCTTCCCAGTTGCTGACTACTAGTATTTCATGCACCGAATACATCGAAAGACAACAAATGCAGTGGTTTGGACATTTAATGAGAATGGAATACAACCAACCACCAATAACAGCATACAATAAAAAGAGATCAAGTACTAGAGCTAAGGGAAGACCAAGAAAAATATGGATAGACAATATCAAGACCCCACTACATAAACACGGATATAACACAACAAGGGGATCATCTGGCCCTAGAACGCAAATTAAGCCCATCCTACGCTTAACACAAAGTGGACAGCCAACTACATCTTCCACCTGGGAATAGACAATATATTCTAGGTCTATTTCAATGTTTCCTTAGATACCGTTGTCTTCCTTCATCTTTTTGTAATGTAATTTTAGTATCTTTCTCACCATTCTTCACTACAACTAGCCATCGTATTCTTTTAACCTTCTTGATGTTGGTAATTAATGGTGATTTACAAGATAGGCTACATACCCTTTCTGTTTCGTCTGCATATTTTCATCCTTGTTGTAAAATATTCTTAAGAATGTTATATATGTAGGCTATATGGTCATTTGTCTTTACAGACGGGCAATGCTATAACCTGGCAGCTGATATTTGGAATGCCTTGTCCATTTTGAATCAAAGCCTTAATATGTATCAAATGTCTACAATAATGTTTCATCTTGTTTTGTTGACTCCAGTTGCAAGATCCATATAGAACATTAGTCTTATGATAGTTTTGTTGCTGCTGCAGTTTGAGGATCCATATAGAACAATTAGTCTTATGATAGTTTTGTTGCTGCTGCAGTTTCAGGATCCATATAGAACAATTAGTCTTATGATAGTTTTGTTGCTGCTCCAGTTTTAGGATCCATATAGAACAATTAGTCTTATTATAGTTTTGTTGTGATCCAGTTTCAAGATCCATATAGAACAATTAGTCTTATTATAGTTTTGTTGTGCTCCAGTTTCAAGATCCATTTAGAACAATTAGTCTTATTATAGTTTTGTTGTGATCCAGTTTCAAGATCCATATAGAACAATTAGTCTTATTATAGTTTTGTTGTGCTCCAGTTTCAAGATCCATTTAGAACAATTAGTCTTATTATAGTTTTGTTGCTGCTCTAGTTTCAGGATCCATATAGAACAATTAGTCTATTATAATTTAGTTGCTGCTCCAGTTTCAGGATCCATGTAGAACAATTAGTCTTATTATAGTTTTGTTGCTGCTCCAGTTGCAAGATCCATATAGAACAATTAGTCTTATTATAGTTTTGTTGTGCTCCAGTTTCAGGATCTATATAGAACAATTAATCTTATTATAGTTTTGTTGTGCTCCAGTTTCAGGATCTATATAGAACAATTAATCTTATTATAGTTTTGTTGTGCTCCAGTTTCAGGATCCATATAGAACAATTAATCTTATGATAGTTTTGTTGTGCTCCAGTTTTAGGATCCATATAGAACAATTAATCTTATGATAGTTTTGTACAGTATGGTGGCGATCAGATATAAAGAGCAGAATGGTGCAGGCAAAACCATCGTTCCAGAAAATGAGAAGCAGTAAATGCAGCAAGTCTTTGTCAATTGAAATCAGAATGCGTGTTATTCAGTGATACATGGAACCTATACGACTCATTGGCTATTAACAAACTGATCGGAAAATCTCTGAGGGTCACAGAAATGTGGTTTTACAGAAGAATGATGAGAATCACATGGACTGCTAAAATGACTAATGTTGATGTGTTTAATGAGATCAAGACACAGAGAAAGCTTATCATCAACTTAAGAAAGAGGCAGTCATCATTATTCGGGAATGTGATGAGGAAGGGAGGTTTAGAACACATTGTAACAACTGGTAAAATCGAGTGGAGGCGAGACAGAGAGAGAACATTTTTATATAGCCTGACCATAACAAAGTACTGTAGTTTTACAAAATACACACACAATAACAATACACAGCAACGTTTCGACCAAAAAGGCCTTTATCAAGCAAACGATACAACAAAAGTGACGAATGTCACAGAACACCACATATAGACTTTGACATTACAACGGTTAAAAATGAATTAATGGGAAATATACATACACCACAAATATGACTACCAAATCTTACGTCACAACGAAGAGTTGCAGTAAAATGGCGAAATGTCAATACAGATGGAGACTGCGGTAAAACTATATTCTATGACATTCGTCACTTTTGTTGTATCGTTTGCTTGATAAAGGCCATTTTGGTCGAAACGTTGCTGTGTATTGTCATTGTGTGTGTATTTTGTAAAACTACAGTACTTTGTTATTACGTGTTTCGCCATTCGACATAGTTTTACTGCAGTCTCCATCTATATTAACTTCATGGCACCTAAGTACGTCAACATCTGAGCTGATAGCAAACACCAGAGACAGAGATTTGTGGAGATCCATGATCGCCTACGCTGGCACGGCACCTGATGATGATGGTGCTATTTTCATCTTGGTGTTACGGGACAGACACTTGGCAGGTGATTAGTGATAATCATTGACAGTGGCGGCTCGTCATTAAGGCCAGTGGGACCGGGCCCAACCAAAAATAATGTGTAACGTTTATTTATTAGTTAATAAATTAAAATATAACCTAACCCAAAACCATGATTTTCCCCGAAAATTTGAGTCTGGCCCCACCAACAAAAAGGATCACGAGCCGCCACTGATCATTGGCACTCCGGACATATCCCTAATTGCTCAGATCTCCTCCTCAACATTTCCACCATCGTAAGGTGACTGATCACTCACTCCAGTTCTGTAATCAAATGTCTTGTATCACTAGCAAAGTGTTCATGTCTGGCACTTCGCGGTTTCAGTCTCATCTCATTCACTACTGGAAACAGTGGCGGCTCGTGATCATTTTTATTGGTGGGACCAGACATTTTTTCCGGATAAATTATGGTTTTTGGTTGCTATATTTTAATTTATAAAATAATAAATACACGTTATACATTATTTTTAATGGGGCCCGACCCCACTGGTCCTTAATGACGAGCCGCCACTGACTGGAAAGGTATGCGGATTTTCACACTTTAGTAATTCCGTAAAATATTATTTCCACCAGTGACATAATGTATAAATTATAAACATTCATCAACTGGTGTCTGCACAGAAGAGAGAGACTGAGGTGGTATGATAGGGTTACAAATGAGAAACTTATGGAGAGAACAAGACAGATTCCAGTGAACCAAGAGGTTAAAAAGACGCTGTCGCTGGATTGGACACACTTTGCGAAAACCTGATGGGAATGTAACAAGAAAAGTACTTTGCTGGAATCCGCAGGGACAGCGTACAAAAGGGGATGAGGGCAGAAATACATGGAGACGAGATTTGAAGGCAAAGATCGACAATATACAGAAGAGCTGGAGGGAGCTGAAGGAGATAGCTAGAGATAGGAAGACTTGGCATGAGTTGGTTGAGGGCCTATGCCCCAATCCGGGTTAAAAGGCAGAGAGAGAGAGAGAGAGAGAGACAGAGAAGAGTGACATATTTCTTCTTTGTCATTTATAATGTTCTCTGGCACTATTATTTTTTACACCATGTATTGCTTGATGGTACCATCGTTTTATTTCTTCCAGTTCTTTGTGAAAAATTCTTTCATTCTTTTGGTAGTTTAACTGATTGATAGCACCATCATCATTGCACATTGGTGAGTAACCATATGTGATCCGATATCTCCCTTATACAGGAAGATCTCAGCGACAGTGCACGAACTCCGTAGCAATTGCGTGGGTTCCCGATGTAACTTTGAAGATAATGACATTATTTTTGAAGAAATTTTATTTTAATCTGTTTAAGGAATATTGTACACTTCTTCTTTTGTTGTCACACTTTAACAGGGTTGTTTTGCTATGTCATCTAACCATCATTTTTGTGGTCTTTCATTCGTCTTCTTTCCCGATGTTTTGTTGTAGAAGACTGTGTATACTGTGGAATTTGCTTTATTTAAGTTTAAAATAATTTAATTATGTCATTCTTAATTGTAGCATCAGCCAATTTTCTTCAATTTTGATTTCCTTCTGGATAGATCTAGTTGTTCGCTTCTCAATCCATGTTATACAGATGACTCTTCTGTAACACTTTGATTCTCTCTCTCTCTCTCTCTCGATCGTTCTTTTTCGTTCATTTTTATCATTCTTATTGTGATATATAAACAGCCTTTGCCAAGAACGTTTGTTTTACGTCACAATCTTCAGTACCATTTGGAACTCTAGTGCTTGTCCTTCGGCGAGGTGTCTGATTTCAACCAGCGTTTACTGGGTTCGCTCTCCGCCAGCCTTTGATTGTCCCCAGTGTACCTGCAAAGCAGCAGGTTGCTATTTTCTTTTAGGGTAGCGACCCTATGACGCCCTAGCCTCCCGGGCTGTTGAGCGTCATTTCCCAGGTTCCCAGTCTTTTTGTGGACTACTTGGTTTTCCTTCCGTCCAATTTTGTATACGGTTTGCTCCTCTAGCCTTTGATTGTCGCCAATCTAACAACAAGGCAGTAGTAGTTCCCTGCGAGTGGAAACGCGCACTGGATTCAAGCCTCACACTTTGATTCGAAAGCACATATATGTTTTTACAGTACATTAGAAATAAAATAGTAACAAGTCATGTTCCTTCAATATACTTTCACTATCTTCTAAATTACACCAGGGACCCTCGCTGGTGCTAAAAAATTTGTTCACTATCGATGAGATCTTCCTGTCTAAGAAAGAGATCGGAGCACACATAGTTACTCACTGGTGCTACATAATTTGTTCAACTGCCCACCGCCGGTGTGGTGCTGGGCCCGCAAGGGAAGCAAAGAAAAGTACCACTGCGACCTACAATGCATGTCGTAAGAGGCGACTAATGTAGACACCAGAGATGCTACCCTAGTAAATAAAAAGCAGCGCAGAAATCGGATGTGCTGGCCAACTTGTAGGCGCATAACTGGCACAACGTACAATCGCTCTTAGGCTCAGATCACATACAAATCACACAGAGTGGTTGAAATGTGGTCGATATGGAGCGTTAGAAGAAGAAGAAGAAGAATTTCACTGCCGATGAGATCTTCCTGTCTAAGAAAGAGATCGGAGCACACATGGTTACTCACCGAAGTGCAATGTAAGAAAGAGTTCGAAGCACACATGGTTACTCACCGAAGTGCGATGATGGTGTAAGAAAGAGATCGGAGCACACATGGTTACTCACCGAAGTGCAATGTAAGAAAGAGATCGGAGCACACATGGTTACTCACCGAAGTGCAATGTAAGAAAGAGATCGGAGCACACATGGTTACTCACCGAAGTGCAATGTAAGAAAGAGATCGGAGCACACATGGTTACTCACCGAAGTGCAATGTAAGAAAGAGATCGGAGCACACATGGTTACTCACCGAAGTGCAATGTAAGAAGAGATCGGAGCACACATGGTTACTCACCGAAGTGCAACGATGATGGTGTAAGAAAGAGATCGGAGCACACATGGTTACTCACCGAAGTGCAACGATGATGGTCCAATCAATAAATCAAGCTCTAGACAAATATTCCGATTGCTTTACACGTGAAGAGAACAGAATAGTTTTGGTGCGAGAGGTGAGCACATTACCCCTACGCCACAAAATCTCCAGTCATCCCCCCTCCTCCCGGACAACTCATATTTCAAACAGGTAACATAAATAAGTAGCCATGCTTGCTTATCATAAACCGCTTCCATATCTCTAGCTTTGAGCAACGAGCTTCAAAGAACTCTTCTGTATAAATATTATGAGTATATACACATTTGAAAAGGCAAGTTTTGTAAATGGAAGCGTCTGTCATCAGCCATTTCTGTCTACGTCTGGCTAGATAGATTATCATGGTCACCTCCTTGACTTTAGAGCTTGTGTAGGTGAGGAGGAGAGGGGGTTCAGACTCAGTTCACTAAAGCTTTTATCTTTCTTCAAATCTGACATACTCTTTTTTGCAATTCTATTTTACTGTATCATCGTCTATCTATCTGTCTCCATCGTTGCATCTATTCTCTCTATATATCTGTCTCTCTTAAGAGATAAAAGTGACAGAGAGAACAAGTCTCTGGATCTCTCTTGTGTATATTTTTAATCTTTATCTCTCTCTCTCTCTGTTCTCTCATTGTATATTTTAGTTTCCATCTCTCTCCTCTCTCTCTCTCTCTCTCTCGTTCTCTCATTGTATATTTTGGTTTCCATCTTTCTCTCTCTCTCTTCTCTTCTTCTCTCTCTCTCTTGTTCTCTCATCTTATTTTTGTTCTCTTCTATGTTGTTCTCCATCCCCTCTCTCTCTCTCTCTCTCTCTCTTGCTGTTACTTGTCTAAGTCATGGTCCTCTTTGTTTCTTGTCTTTCTAAGTCTTCTCATACCTTATGTTATCCCCGTCTGTTGTTTCTGTCTGTTGTTTCTGTCTGTTGTTTCTGTCTGTTGTTTCTGTCTGTTGTTTCTGTCTGTTGTTTCTGTCTGTTGTTTCTGTCTGTTGTTTCTGTCTGTTGTTTCTGTCTGTAGTTCTCCTTATGACTTATGGAGGAGTCGATGTTCGTTGTTTTTATGCAATGTTCACTTGTGAAACTCTTGCTTTCCTTACCACCAAGGACTAAGATTTGATAAAGGTAAATTCTCTTCCATTGCTAGTGAAGGAAATATAGGTTTTTCAACTTTTCAGCAAAATGGACAAAGTACCAAGCAACATCAAACGAACCAATGTTCACACACAAGTATTGAACCAATACTTATGTATGGCAGCGAATCATGGACAATTAACAAACAATCAATAAGATCATTGGAAGCCACAGAGATGTGATTTTATAGAAGAATGCTGAAAATTCCATGAACAACGTAGAAAATAAATGATGAGATTTTAAATCAGGCCTGCACACAAAGAAACATTATCAAAAGTAGGAATCAGATAATCAAGGTTCTTCAGGAATATAATGCGAAGAGAAGGTTTAGAACAGTTAGTGACTATAGGTAAAATTCAGGAAAGCAGAGATTGTGGAAGACAAAGAGAGAAGATATTGGATGGTCTGACATCATGGTTCGACAAATGATCAACGTCATAACTGATTTCCTGCACCAAGGAGAGAGAGAGAGAGAGAGAGAGTTGTGGAGATACATGATCGCCTATGTTGGAAGGCATGACACTTGATTGATTGATCAAGCAACATCTCCGACTGATTCACCATGTCGTCAAGACCCGAACCATTATGATCTATTCCCCGCAGAAGCTGTCTCTTAATTAACATACTGTTGTAGTACATAGACAGAGCAGTACAAGCTTGCACATGTGACCGCTCGTGTGTTGCCGAGGCTCGCAAGGGGAGCAAAGAACAGTAACACTGCAATCTACAAGGCATGTCGCACGAGGCGACTCCTCTTCTTCTTCTTTGCGTTCCTTCTTTACGACCAATTTTAATCACTCTTTGTGATATGTTTGATCTTTGCCAAGAACGTGTATACGTTGCACATTGGTTTGGTAGGCCCCTAAACGCATAGACTTCTACACGTTTAGGACACGTGCATCCGATTTCAGCCAAAACCTCCTTAGTCGCCTCTTACGAGATGCGTGGCAGGTAACAGTGGTTCTATTCTTTACACCCCAAATTTGGGTGGGCCCCGGTAACCACTCGGGTGTAAGAGGCGACTGAGGTAGGAGCCTAGGAAAGCTACCCTAGTAAATAAATAGTGTCGCAGAAATCGGATGTGCTGGCCTACCTGTAGGCGCATAACTAGCACAACTTACAATCGCTCTTAGGCTCGGATCACATACAAATCACAGATAGTGGTTAACAAATGGTCGACATGGAGCGTTCGAAGAAGAAGCACATGTGACACAGCAGACAGACAGATAGACAGACATACAGATCGTTTGTGGGAGTGTGAAGACTTCCATGTTGTCATTGTTCAAGGTATTGATCAGGCATATCCCTTTCTGAGGTTCCTTCTTCCTTCACTAACACCAAGGTGTTGCAAGTTTGACTAGAGCTAGAATGACAGAAGAACACAAAAGAGAATGAGAGAAGAGTACAAAAGAGAATGAGAGAAGAAACACAAAGAGAATGAGAGAAGAGTACAAAGAGAATGAGAGAAGAGTACAAAAGAGAATGAGAGAAGAGTACAAACCACCCTCAGGGAACGCACCAAAGAAGTAGAGACACATTATGAACTATAAAATGATGTCCTCCTCAAGAAAGAGACAGAGAGAGAGAGAGAGAGAGGAGAGAGAGAGAGCAGGAAGAGTGAGGACTCATTTTTAACCCACAAGTGAGAGGTACTTTGGTTTCAGCCAGAGCATCTACGCCATCTTCAAACGCACCATATCGACCACTTGTTAACCGCCGGCATAGCCTGAAGGATCAACATACACACAAATCATCTAACTAAGCTAAAGTAAGATAATGTAGTGGGGGAGAATACATACCATCAATGTGGTTTGCCAAGTGGCCTGTCGTACACTAAAGTAAGATAATGTAGTGGGGGAGAATACATATCATCAATGTGGTTTGCCAAGTGGCCTGTCGTACTCTAGGAGCTAAGTAACATATGACAAATGAACGAAATTTTAATATAATAAAAAGGGCAGATACATTTGTAAAGCCAGTCTGGCAAAACAAAAACCAAATGTCGCCAACTTTAAAAAACAGTTTTCCAGATTTCTTTGATAAAAAAAGCTGAAATACATAATATTAAATTGTGTTTGGCTCAAGAATAATATAAAAATATTTTGTCTACGGTAAGAGTAATAATCAGTGGCGTATCTCTGCAAGATATGGAAACAGAGAAGCTGGAAGTAATCATCAACAATTAAAGTACATACCTCTGCCCGATCTTGACAGCTTGAATTACGTTTTTGTTTTCATTCTAAACAATTAGCGGGCCCCGTTGCGAAAACACACCAGGCTTGTCTGTGTTCTTTGTATCATTTATTGTAAGTGAGCAGAGGACGTACAATGTTGATTAATGAAACATCCCTGTTGTTTCAGGAACTAAACCTTTCTATGATATTTTCGTCTTTCGTTTCAGGAATACTGGCGCTAAGGGGACGTAAGCGAAGCAGAGATAAGATAAGGTAATTTGTCATCTTGGGAACAAGATGGCTGGCATTGTATTTATTTTTCATTCGGTAGCTTGCTCTGTGCAGAACTCTGCCACAGTAACGGTCCTTTGGAAAGCTCTCTCTATCATAAGTCAGATTATGGCCTCTTGTAACATACGGCCAGCTGGTCTATGGTTAAGCCTTGCGAAAGTTGGGGTTTGAATCCGGACCGCGCCGTTCACGAGTGCATTTTCTCCATAGACCCCTAGGATTGTTTCCGAAGCTATTGAGTTCGTGCTTTGTGCAATACTCTTGGTGGATGGCGTGCAACAACTCCAGAGAAGATTGGCTGAACTGATGGTCTATGGGGACGACTGATCGGGACATGCATGCAGAGATGAATAGACCAAACCCCAAGGACAATATAAATCTGCTACAACAAAAATATCAAAGCGCTATCTTCCAGTTAAGAACAGGACATGTTGGACTGAATTACCACCTACACAGAATAAACCCACCACACCTACCACACTGTAGAAAGTGCAGTCATTCATGTGAGACAGTACAGCATATCTTGCTTGAATGTCCTGGACTACATAAAGTTAGACAAGAAATCCTCCCACCACATCCATCTGTTTATAATACACTTTACACTAGTCTTCCACAATTACAGAACACATGCAGATTCTACAAATTGACATTGGCTGCCCAAGAGTGAAAACTCGCAGCCCTAGTTAGAAGAAGAAGAAGTGGGTGGCATGCCACTTCTGCGGAGAAAGACTGAGCTGTATGAGGTAAAACCCGGTGCAATGAAGTCAATCTTTCGTCTGTAGACTCTTCTTCTTCTTCGTCGAACGCTCCATATCGAGCACTTGTTAAACACCTCTTTGTGATTTATATGTCATCTGAGCCTAAGAACGATTGTACGCTGCGCCAGTTATACGCCTACAAGTAGACCAGCACATCCAATTTATGCACAAGTAGCCAGCACATCAATTTATGCACAATAGGCCAGCACATCCAATTTATGCACAAGTAGGCCAGCACATCCAATTTCTGCGATGCTTTTTATTTACTAGGATAGCTTCCTAGGCCCCTACCTCAGTCACCTCTTACGTCATGCCTTGTGGGTCACATTGTCACTATTCTTATCTCTCCTTGTGAGCTCCAACAACACACGGGAAGACCCTTTAACAAGGCCGTTCAGCTCAGACGAGAAATCGGAAATTTCAGTTGATGTGGGCTGACATTTATATATGAATAAAGAGGAAAGAACCGACATCAAGTAAAACAAAAATTAAGTAAACAAAATGGCGTGCTGCCTAACGACAGTACTTCATAAAGCCCAAATTCAGTAGATCCGGCAACAATCCTAAGCATCGCCGAAAAGATGCAACAATGAACAAACAGATTGAACAATGAACGTTGTTTCTAATTGGAACTCACAATCTTCATAACACAAGACAAACGACTTAACAACGAAATCTTCAATTGAAATCAAATCTACCCAAACTGGTTAATGGTGGAAGTCTAAAGAAAGCAAATCTAGAACAAAAATTCGGATATTTAACTCTAATGTTAAAGCAGTTCACTGTATGGATCAGAAACATGAGAACAACTAAAACAATAACCATAAAATTTCAAACATTCATCAACTAGTGTCTGCCCAGAATAGAGGAGTAAGATGGTATGATATGTTACAAATGAGGAACTTATGGAGAGAACAAGACAGATTCCAGTGAACCACAGGTTAAAAAAGATGCCGGACGCTGGATAGGACACACTTTGCAAAACCTGAGAGGAATATATCAAGAAGGTCTTTTCCTGGAACCCACAGGAAAGCCAAGAGGAGAGGCCGAGAAATACACGGAGACGAGATTTGGAGCGGAGATTAACATATCAAAGAAGAGCTGAGAGGAGCTGCAGGAGATAGCTAGAGATAGGAAGACTTGGCATGAGTTTGTTGAGGGCCTATGCTCCAACCAGTTAAAAGGCAAAGAGAGAGAAGAGAGAAAAGAGAAAACTGGTTAATATAGTCGTATACCATGGGTCATTTATTTTAAACATCTCAAAATCTCGTCTCAGTTTCACTTGAAACTAACATTGTGTTTAAATCGTAGATATACGTGCCAGGGTTAGAGTAATTTTGACTTCTCAAACCAGTCATTAGAAAATGGAGTCGATCAGTTATTAAAGTTTACACAAGTTCGGTTCCGTTTACAGTAAGTTTCCGGTTTAAATTTGCGAATGTCGCTAATGGTTTACGCTGGCCAGTAATTTGTTTACTCCGTCCTTCATTAATTTAATAAATATTTAGTCGTAAAGTTAATTTACATCCATTTTTGCATTACATAAATATATAAACGACTTTTATGGATGATCTGGTAAATCAAGAGAATGTAAGTGTATACTGGTTAAACACAGATCTGGGGATAAGAATAGGGCAGGCACCCATGATGACCCAGGTCAGGATCAAATCAAAGTGTGTCTAGTCATAGCCAGGCTCCAGCATAGAGCTAGAGCCTGGCTGTGGTCTAGTACACAGGTGAGCGTTTGTAGTGTAAGCGGTAGTGAGCTCGATTATAACCCAAGCGTACCTGGTTCAAACTCCACGGAAGGCAAGTTTGGATAAAAATTGACATCACCGTTTAGAAAGCAATTGCAAACTACTGAGCGTATAAGTGGTACCTAGAAAATCGACGACTCATTTACTGTTATTGATGGCCAAGTCCTGTAAAGGATATGCCACGATTTTTATTTTCAGTTTACACAGACACAGACACAGACACCGACACAGACACCGACACAGACACCGTCACAGACACCGACACAGACACAGACACCGACACAGACACCGACACAGACACCGCCAGACACCGACAACACGTCACAGACACGACACAGACACCGTACACAGACACCAGACACAGAACACCGACACAGACACCTTCACAGACACGACACAGACACCGACACAGACACCGTCACAGAACACCGACACAGACACCGACACAGACACCGACACAGACACAGACACAGACACCGACACAGACACGACACCGTCACAGACACCGAACAGACACGACACCGTCACAGACACAGACACCGACACAGACACCGAAAAAACAGATCATGTCACAACACAAGCCGCTGAGTAGTTACTGGGCCCAAATTTGGAGTGTAAAGAATAGAACCACTGTTATCTGCCCCGCATGTCGTAAGAGGCGACTCATGAGTTTTAGCTGAAATCAGATGCACGTGTCCTAAATGTTAGAATCTATGCGTTTAGGGCCTCCAAACCAATGTGCAACGTATACACGTTCTTGGCAAAGATCAAACATATCACAAAGAGTGATTAAAATTGTTTGTAAAGAACGAACGCAAAGAAGAAGAAGACTACACAAGCACTTGAGTGGAGATCGTAAGGGAAATTGAAAGAGAGGACGTACAACTAAAGTCATGCATGGAAGACAGTCTTTTGAGAAACTGAAGGCTGCTGGACTATCCTGGGAAACCATAAAGAAACAACAAAGAAGGAGGGAAAGTGGAGACAAGTGATATAATATGTCTATGCTCAATAGAAAAGCAGAGATAAATACAAATAAAAATGTAATAGGAAACTGATTATCGTTGTTCTAGTTTGAAGAAAAAGGAGAAAAAAACATTACAAAATCTCGCAGTCTGCAAGAGTTTGAAATGAACATACATTACTCTACCCTACTTTAGGAGTCTCTGTGTGGTCTAGAGGTTTGGTGCTCGTCTCTCGTGCACAAGGCTTCAGGTTCGCTTCCTAGGGGAGCCATCTGGATATTTTTCCAGAGATCCCTGATCTCAGTGCAGGTGAGATCAAGTTGCTAGTCCTATCGGAGACTGACAATAAAAGTAGGTCCCGTATCCAATTTGAGCACATAAAAGAACCCTTGGCTGTTCAAACTCGAGAAGAACAAGGTGGAAAGCCGCTGCCGAGGCAACCATTTCATTAGAAAATATAAAAAATCAAATTCCTACAAAATATCACACCATTTTCAAATTATATCGGGACCCTCACCAGTGCTACGGAGCTCGTGCACTGCAGCTGAGATCTTAATGTGTAAGAAAGAGAACGGAGCACACATTGTTAATCACCGAAGTGCAATGATGATAGTCCTATCAATCAATCAATCAATCAATCAATCAGTCAATCAATTCTCAATTGTATGTAATAGCAAAGAATCCTACCAAGAAGAGTCACCAGTAAGGACACCAACCTGTGGCCGGATTTCACTGTCTGACACAGAGAACAAAAACTGGTACCCTCGAGGCACAACCAACTCTAATATTGAACCATATAACTGACCAGGGAAACTCTGATCTAGTTTGAGTAAGACGGAGGGGGGTTGGGTGGATTTTATACAGGGTGTTCAACTTAAAAGCAGCCTGTGAATGGAGCTAATCTGGCATATATGTATGGAAATGAGAAGGTTCAGTTATGACGTAGTATAGGTCAAGGTTGTGTGATGGTGTGTAATTGTAGTGCGGAAGGGTCGATGAACAAATGTGACGTAGGACAAGCTAGTCAGAACCGGTTTAAATAGTAAATAGACGAGATGCAATGCGTACCTGGCAAATGTCTATTTATCACTGGGGCTGCTTTTAAGTTGAACACCCTGTATATGTTTGATAGAACACTGCAAGCTTTTTGCAATTTTACTCAATTCTATGGGTCTATTGATGAAAAATATTCATAATACTGATATTCCTTATTAACTTGTTACATATTATAATCTTGATTTAGCATTTTGTGTTGATTTTAAAATGTATTAGTTTTTATACAACAATACTGGAATGCGAGGTCACGTGACGGTTGAGGTCTTATTTCCTATAATTTTTACCATAGTCCGCAGGCTCAAGAGTTTATAGTTGGCTGTGCCCCTAGGCAATAGAATGAGGAGTTACAAGAACATCGGATTTTAAAAATAAGATCCATAAATAGATAATCGTGGCATATGCTTTACAAAGGCCTTTTGGTCGAAACGTTGCTGTGCGTTGTCACTGTTTTTGTATTTTGTACAACTACAGTACTTTGTTATTACGTGTTGCGCCGTTGCTACATAGTTTTACTGCAGTCTCTATCTATACTGATGAGGGTACCACTGCAACCTACAAGGCATGTCGTAAGAGGCGACTGATGTAGGACCTATGGAAGCTACCTAAGTAAATAAAAAGCATCGCAGAAATCGGATGTGCTGGTCTACTTGTTGGCGCATAACTGGCACAACGTACAATCGCTCTTAGGCTCAGATCACGTAAGCTCACATAGAGTGGTTTAACAAGTGGTCAATATGGAGCGTTCAAAGAAGAAGAAGAATTTGTGGTTTTTTCCAGAAGCCCATAGGGAATAGAGACAATTAGCATGTATATGTTTGTGTGTCAGTGTGTGGCAGTGTGTGTCTGTCCGTGAACGATTTCGATATGTTAGTGTCAACATTCCCCCATCCTATCAATAAACTTGAAAGTCTTGAGGTAGCTTCAACATTTAATTCCTCTAAACTTAGTATCTGTTATAATTTCCTCGTTTCGTACCTGATACGTCCTAATTAACCGCCCCATCAGGTAACAATCACTGAGAGAAAGTAGCACCATACCTGGGCTAACCTAACATCCCTGACGTAACACAGAGCTTTTAGTGTGTCGTAAGTATCAGTTCAGACGTCCTGGTCTCCCTGACTATAAATCTGTCAACGCCTCTGGTTTATTTCATCTAGCTGTTTTATGTAAAATTATGATCAGGGTTATCGGTTCAACGGCGTGTTTATCTGTCATTATCTTAGTCAATTACTAGTTTTGTTTCTCCCTAAAGCTTGCAGTCTGATTAGTAATGAATGTCTGCAGCTGTTGTGTTCAGTGATCGCTGTTATGTAAGGTGTTCGCCTCCCCTTTCCAAAGGTTCTCCGTACGCTCCCTCGAGGAATATGTATGTCCCGTAGTATGGCTATAGTCTACATCTTATCTATCCAGAACTTTCTCATAATTTGTTGGTTACACCTTGTTTAAAAATATTTGATATTCTTGTTTAATGTTCGTGTTGTTAGTTTTAGTTTGGAATATCTTCATTGCACTCTGGACATGTCCGTAGGTGCACCGATCTTCTTCGCAGTATCTCCAACAGCATCCAGCGACGGATCTTACCAGTTCGATGTTGATTGATGAGCCTACTCATACCCCTTTGTGCTGTTCTTCTTCTCTCTCTCGCTTTCTCTCTCTCTCTCTCGCGCGCGCGTTCACCGCTTAGACTGATGTACCAGACTTCCCCATAAATTCTGCTGTTGTTTTTAGGGACTCCGTCTTCCGAAGAGCTTCTCATTTAGCTAGGTATTTTCCGGCCAGGTTTCGTTTCTTAGGCCTGCTAGCAGTGGACAGTCTTGCAGTAGGTGCTCTGTCGTCATATCCACCTTCTCTCAGTGGCACAGGCTAGTTGTGCCACTTTTAAATTTGTTGTGAAGGTGGGACTAGAGTCTGTTATGGCCGATACAGAGGCGGAAAATAACAACTTCTTCGCTACGGGATTAACCATAGTATCCATCTGTGTTGAGGGTGACCACTTCTCTCAATATCGCCATCCGATAGTTATTTTAGCCTCCCCGTAGTCGTGCTGCTAGTTTTGGTCCCTCCAATCTTCAACTCTAGCTCTTGCAATCTAGCAGTTGACGTGGATTGCTTTAGATGAAAGTCCTTGTTGCGACCACACTCTATGAGGGTATTCTTCAAAATATCAGCTCTTTCCATTTTGTGACTCCCCCTTCCCCCATCTCCTTTCCGATATAGTGGCAGTGCCAGCAATATTTTCTGCTCTCTCATTGTCATCAACACCCATGGCGGCCACGGAACGAAGATGAGTGTCCTTCGGGTTGCTGACTCTTGTAGTGATTCAGTACCTTGCCTGATCACCGAACCAGACTCCCCCACCTCGGATCATACTCAATGAATCACATAGAATGTATGTATGAGTGTAGCTTTGTAACTCCACGTGTGACGCCCATATGTTGCCCCAAGCAAAATGTCCTCAGTCGTTTTTACATTTTTATTTCTCTCGCTCTCTTTCTTACATAGGAAGATCGTAGCAGCAGTACACGAACGCACAGGCGAGGGCTCCCGCTGTAGTTTTGAAGAATGAAGAGTTAATTCAAAGTATCGCACGTGTGTTGCTGGGGCCCTCAAGAGGAGAAAAGAATAGTAGCACTGCGACCTACAAGGCATGTCGTAAGAAGCGACTGAGGTAGGGCCTAGGAAACAAAACGTCGCAGTAATCGGATGTGCTGGCCTACTTGTAGGTGCATAACTGGAACAACGTACAATCGCTCTTAGGCTCAGATCACATACACATCACAAAAGTGGTTGATATGGCGCGTTCGACGGAGAAGAGGAGAAAGAACTGAAAGTATAATGAAATGTTAGATGAAATAAAACGATGAAAGGTACTGTGAGAGATTAGACGAAGGGTTAAGCAAAAGGTTAAACGATGCGTACGGAGTCAAAGGCGCAATTCTAGGGACAACGGCGCTCCAGGATTAGTGAGCTGGCACTAATCAAGCTCCTACCCTACCTCCTTGTGGTAACCCTGGAAACAGATAGAGGATACTATCTGGCTAGTGGGTAGAGATCGAGGGAGAGCTACTCTGGTTAAGTTGTAATCCAAGAGCAGTTGCGCTATACGAGATCTACTCGCAAAATAGATGAGAAGAATCCCTGAGTGATTGTCTCTGCACATCTCTCCCGGCCGATGGGAAAAGAGAAATAAATAAGCACAAAGGGATGAGGGGTGCATCCAGAGAAGAGACATGGGCTCACATGGGGCGAAAATCGGAGCCCTAAGGTGGGGTCCCGAGTTGAGCTGTGTGTCCTGAGAGTCTCGATGCATGGTGAGGGTGAGCATGGTGAGCGACCTGATGGGCGCGGTGAGCAGGCACAAAGGTGGAGCGAGCACGCATGCGGACGAACACGGTGAGCTCACCGGTGGGAAGACGTGCACGGTGCTGATGGTAGGAGCAGCGAAAGGGCGTGGCAAACGTAAGGATGAGCGGACCACCCAAATGTGCAGAAAGGCTGGAAGGCCCAGCAGAGGCTTGAATCCAGTGTGGCCTCGAGGATGGGGTCTCTATCCAGAGAACAACGATCGTGTTTCTCATCGCAGAGAACAACTACTGCCTTGTAGTTTGATTGGGAAAAAACAAAGGCTAGCGGAGCAAACCATACACACAACTGGACGGCAGGCGAAACAAGTAGTCCAAAAAAAAAAAAAGACTGGTAGCCTGGGCAGATAACGCACAACAACCCGGGAGGGAAGGTTGTCTAAGGGTAGCTACTCTTAAAGAAAATAGCAACCTGCTGCCTTGGGACACATCACCAAAAGATAAGCACCAGAGCTCCAAATGGCGCTGAAGATGTGACGAAACGCACCCATGCTAAGGCTGTGTGAATCAGATTTCCACATGAATGAGATTTATGGGGAAATGTTGTACAACAGTCTAAGGGTGATCGTGAGCGAAAAGGAGAGAGAGAGAGAGGAAGAGAGAGAGAGAAAATACCTTCAGAATGCAGAAGGATAGACACCAACATGTATCTATAAAATCTTTTCTTCATTGAACGCTCCATATCGACCACTTGTTAATCGCTCTGTTTGATTTGTATATGATCTGAGCTTAGGAGTGATTGTACGTTATGTCAGTTATGCATCTACAAGTAGGCCAGTCCATTCGATTTCTGCGACGCTTTTTATTTACTATGGTAGCTTCCCTATGCCCTACCTCAGTCGCATATTATAATATGCCTTGCAGGTCACAGTGTTACTATTCTTTGCTCCCCTTGCGAGCCACTGCAACACATGGGTGATGATATAAAGGACATTTTTAAGCAGAAACACACCTTTTTCAACCTAAGGATGAACGTTGTTTTAGTTATATCAGAGCGTGTGTATGCCAACAAACATGAACAATAAGAATTAACTCCTTGCGGAGAATGCATTATTATTACAAGTTTAATTTATAATGTAGGATCGAACCTATAACAACAGTACTAGCAACTCTGATTTGACATAAACTCTGTCATTACCAGTTAAAATCCCTCCCATTTCTAAGAATTTCCACACTCCTTGACAAGTAGGCGGGATTTACACCTATTCTTCCTTAGAAAGGCGGGGTTAACATTCCAAGGGTTACGTCTTCTTCGCTTAAACCGACGTACGATTGGTGGCATTCAATGTCAAAACCCACACTTCTCATCAACATATTTTGTTTCTCAATTCATGTTTTCACAGACTAAATTTCTGTTATAAATAAACGCATTCAGTGTCGGAAATATATAAACGCCGCTGACCATTTAGTTAGCTTTCGTCCGATAATTATTTTGACAATTCCTTTTGTTCCGACGGTATTCATTATTTATTTTATTTGTAGTTCGATCTTCTAGGAATGTGTTCTTGTTGGATGTCAGCGTGTTTCAACGTTAGAGGATATTGTATAGAATAGTTTTTTTTACAGGTAAGAAAGATTTGAATCAGATGTTTTGTGATAAATATGTTAACATTTGATGTTAATTAATTTTTATTAGGAAAACAGTGAATAATTCTGTGTCTGATTGATTGATAGGACCATTATCATTGCATTTTGGTGAGTAACCATGTATGCTCCAATCTCTTTCTTACATAGGAAGATCATAGCGGCAGTGCACGAAACTCAGTAGCACCGGCGGAGGCTCCTGATGTAATTCTGAAGATGGTGAAAATATTTTGTATGTATTTAAAAAAAAATATCGTTTGTCTGTGTAGCGGTTTTTCAGCCTGCTATTTTCGATTCTGAACTGTTAAATATTCTTGTAGGTGCTCAAACTGAAAACCGGACCCAGACTCTAGAGCACACCCTACAGTCATGTCCATCATACATGCACCAACGAAACGAAACATGGCTCATGGACGATGCTTACAGAGCAAGCTATGGGGAACTCTCGAGTAAGTCCAAATGGCATGCATCTTCACAGAGGCAACACATCGCATGGTTTAGACAAGCATTGGAAACCGAACGTAAGGAACAAGAAAACCGGACCTACATTTTATCGTCCGTCTTCGATAGAACTAGAAGCACGATCTCACCTACACTGAGATCATATCCCGATGGCATTAAGAGTGAGCGAACCGAGTACCGTTGAAGCTAGAGACAAGCACGTAACCTCTACGTCACAGAGACTTCATTAATTCTGTATCCGAGTACCGTTGAAGCTAGAGACAAGCACGTAACCTCTACGTCACAGAGACTTCATTAATTCTGTATCCGAGTACCGTTGAAGCTAGAGACAAGCACGTAACCTCTACGTCACAGAGACTTCATTAATTCTGTATCCGAGTACCGTTGAAGCTAGAGACAAGCACGTAACCTCTACGTCACAGAGACTTCATTAATTCTGTATCCGAGTACCGTTGAAGCTAGAGACAAGCACGTAACCTCTACGTCACAGAGACTTCATTAATTCTGTATCCGAGTACCGTTGAAGCTAGAGACAAGCACGTAACCTCTACGTCACAGAGACTTCATTAATTCTGTATCCGAGTACCGTTGAAGCTAGAGACAAGCACGTAACCTCTACGTCACAGAGACTTCATTAATTCTGTATCCGAGTACCGTTGAAGCTAGAGACAAGCACGTAACCTCTACGTCACAGAGACTTCATTAATTCTGTATCCGAGTACCGTTGAAGCTAGAGACAAGCACGTAACCTCTACGTCACAGAGACTTCATTAATTCTGTATCATCCACGTATGTGTGGTTGTTTTACTAGTTCTTGTATTTACTGCACACTTTCAACTAACAATACGACCGACTGGTTACCGGGGCCCGCCCGAGTGGTTACCGAGGCCCGCCCGAGTGGTTACCGGGCTCGCCCGAGTGGTTACCGAGGTCCGCCCCGAGCAGTTACAGGGACCCGCCCGAGTGGTTACCGAGGCCCGCTCGAGTGGTTACCGGGTCCCGCCCGAGTGGTTACCGGGGCCTAAATTTGGGGTGTAAAGAATAGAGCCACTGTTACCTGCCACGCATGTCGTAAGAGGAGGCTAAGAGGGTTTGGACGAAATCGGATGCATGTGTCCTAAACGTGTAGAAGTCAATGTGTTTAGGGCCTCCAAACCAATGTGCAACGTATACACGTTCTTGGCAAAGATCAAACATATCACAAAAGAGTGATTCAAATTGGTCGTAAAGAACGAACGCAAAGAAGAAGAAGACGAAAAACTAACAATACTATATCATCCATATATCTTCGGTCGGATTAAAACTTGGTGATGCCTTAAGGTGGTTAGGCTACATGTAACTTTGAGACTCTCGAAAAATAAATGACACTATAGTCTGTCCATTAATTCGTGAGCACGTTTGAAATTGATTTTCTCGAAAACTACCTGTTGGATCTCAGTGATTTTTGCAAGCAGCCTTAGAATATCCATGACGCTAGAGAAATATATTTTTTTCCAAGAAAATTTGATGTAGTTTGAAATATTTCTTCTTCAGGTTATATTAAAATCAACCTCACCGGATTGTACACAATATTAACAGATCTACGGTACACAGATGCGTTGTTCTAAAAATACATTATGGTAACATTGAAATATCGTGAGTAAACAACAATTTCACGAATTCCCGTGCACCTAACCCAGTCGACTTTGAAAGCGGAAAGCATATGACGTTATAATTGGGATACCGTTGTATAGTTATAGGTGTATCTCGCTATTTGTATGAAGCTATTGTATCATATTTGTTGGCTTATCAAAACTGACATTGATATCACATTCATAATGAGTCTGAAGTGCACATTTATAACAATGCAGAAGGTTACAGTTTTACTATACCAACACTTCCTAGGGAATCTAAGAGGGTCATCTATATTGCGATATTCATAACCCTGAGAAACGAACGCAACTGGCGCTTGGTCTGAATAGAGAATCCTTTTCCCGATGGATTAAACAGGACACAAAGTGCACTAATGTCAAACAAGGAAGGAAAAGAACAATTGGCGACTTTGACATAGATGTCATAAGACGGGAGCTCTTGAAAATGTTTGCGACAAATCAACTTGTTACTCTCAGGAAACTGAAATTAAAACTGCAATCAGATTGCAGCATAGACATTTCTAAAAGTACTCTATGGAAAATTGTAAGAGCCGCCGCTTCACCTTCAGAAAAACTATAGGCGGCAGGAATATTATTTGTGAAAAGCCACATTTAATTGCTGCCTGAAGTAAATACCTGAGGCAGATCCGTGAGCGCGGAGGCAAGGCTATGATATTGTATATTTGGACGAATCCTGGGTCAATGCTCACCACACCAATGCTAAAGAATGGCAATCAGTAGACGGTGAACAGAAAGAAAAATACCAAGCAGCAAAGGCCAGCGTATTATACTAACACATGCAGGAAGCAGGTCTTGTCCATGACGCTGGACTTATTTTCCAATCAAAAGTACCGACGGTAGGGACTACCACACGAAATGAATGGACATATTTTCAGGCACTGGATGGAGAAAGATCTACTTCCAATTCTAAACAGACCATCATGCTTGGTAATGGATAAAGCATCCTATCACAACGCAGTATCAGCGGAAGACAAAGTACCAACTGCATCAAATACAAAAGATCAAATTAGGACTTGGCTTGCTAAGGAAAATGTCAGCTTCGATGATACATATTTGAAACCCGAGTTGTTGCACCTGGTGAGGATGACAAATAAGACAAAGGTGTTTCATATTGACAAAATCATTGCGGAATACGGCCACACGTCTTTGCGACTACCTCCATATCATGCTCACCTCAATCCGATAGAGCTTGTCTGGGCTAAAGTAAAAGGGCAAGTTGCCGAACAGGACGTTTAAAATGTGTGATGTTGAAGTTCTGACACGTGAGTCCTCTCAATGATAGACATGCAGTTTTGGAAGAAGTGTGTTGAACATGTGCTCCGAGAGGAAGACGAGTACTGGCACCGAGATGGATTACAATTTGTCCAGCCAGTAACAATTATCAACCTCATGGAATCGTCAGATTCGGGATGATACAAATCATATTTTGATTACAGACTGAGAAATAGCAACGTATACATTTCCATATCCAAATGCGTCTACCATCATACAATTTGTGGTGAAGTTAAGACACCCTGGGGTCTAATGGTGACCGAAGGGAGGACTAACTGTTGCATATTGTATCCAAGTTCACGATTGCACATAAAGGGCAACACCTAATTACTTGACCTATCAAGTTAATATGGAGATACACCTATGAATAGAATTGACATGGACAAATTCTAGGGATTACTGTAAAATCTAAAATTTGAGCCCCCGTATTTGCAATTGTCATAAAAGATCAAAGGAATTCGCCGATGTGCAAAATCCGTAGCATCTATGGACTACTGGTTAGCTTTACTTTAGCGTCATGGATATTCTAAGGCTGCATGCAAAAATCACTGAGATCCAACAGGTAGTTTTCGAGAAAATCAATTTCAAACGTGCTCACGAATTAATGGACAGACTATAGTTAATTAATTTATGTACTCTTCTTCTTCTTTCTTCTTCTTTGCGTTCGTTCTTTACGACTAATTTTAATCACACTTTGTGATATGTTTGATCTTTGCCAAGAATGTGTATACGTTGCACATTGGTTTGGTAGGCCTCTAAACGCATAGACTTCTACACGTTTAGGACACGTGCATTCGATTTCAGCCAAACCTCCTAGTCACCTCTTACGACATGCGTGGCAGGTAACAGTGGTTCTATTCTTTACACCCCAAATTTGGGTCCCGGTAACCACTCGGGCGAGTTAATACATATAGTGGCATGTCTTTTATTATTTAATATTATATATATAGTAACTAACACAACTGACATACTAATTATAATGGGCGATATGAATTCAAAAATTGGCAAAGGTAAATACAAAAACATTGTAGGACAATACGGACTAGGAACAAGGAATGAATGAGGAGATAGGCTTATCCAGTTCTGTGAAGAAAATAACATGGTTATATGCAACACATTTTACCAACAAGAAATAGGTCTAGATGGGGATGATATCAGACTAATAAGTAACATATACTGGGAACAGACAGCAATAATAAAATATGAAAATAGCTACTCTCCATACATAGACATAAAGAGAGGAGTGAGACAAGGATGCAATCTGTCACCAAGCCTATTTAAAATCTACACAGAGAAAATCTTCAAACAACTAGATGGAATGCAAGGACTCAAGATCAATGGGAAAATAATAAACAACTTAAGATATGCAGATGACACAGTATTGGTAGCAGAAAATGAACAAGATCTACAAGAACTAGTGGACCAATTGGACAGAACTAGCAAGGAATATGGATTAGACATTAACATACAGAAAACCAAAACTATGGTAATCAACAAGGAAATGGAAAAACCTAAAATGAATATAAAAATACATGGAGAATTACTACATCAAGTAAAAGTTTCTTATATCTTGGTCAGATGATAACAGATGATGGCAGATGTATAACAGAGATTAAAAAGAGAATAGGAATGGCCAAGGATAATTTCCATAGTATGAGAAAGTTACTGACATCCAAACAAATCACAAACAGGCTAAAAATGAGAATGATCAAATGCTGTATATATCCTATATTAATGTATGGCTCGAAACATGGACAATGAACAAGCAGTTAGAAGACAGAATTGATGCATTTGAGATGTGAATAGGCAGAGTTTTATGGACAGAAAAACAGACAAATAAACAAGTTTAAGGAAATTAGGCATGAAGAAACAATTATTAAGAGAAATAAAATTCAGACAAGTCAAGTATTTTGGGCACATAAAAGACATGACACCATGATAAAACATTTACTAGAGGGAAAGTTGAGGGGAGAAGAGCAAGAGGAAGACCGAGAGATAAGTGGGAGGAAACTTTAAGAAATGGACAGGTTACAGTCTGGCAGTGTGCAACACAAGGGCGAAAGACAGAGGATGCTGGAGATTCATTGCAGCCAACCTTCGATGTGGAGACGGCACCTGATGATGATTATAGATATATTATTCTCGTACAACGGACCTGCAAGTAATTTGTCCATGCCGCTCTGTTCTAGGCAAATCACTCAGTCTCTTCCATGGAAATGAGTCTGATTTGTCTTGCCTCTCTCAGCAAAGTTCGTGTCAGGGTTTCCCCAGTGCGTCCTCTCTTTCTTGAACCCTTTGTATCCCACGTCAATGTTTGCTTTGGTATTCTTTGATCATTTCTTCCAAAGGTTAGCCCAACATATCTCCACATTCATCTTGTTAAAACAGTTGCTGCAATTGCTTGACCAGACATTCATCTTGTTAAAACAGTTGCTGCAATTGCTTGACCAGACATTTATCTTGTTAAAACAGTTGCTGCAATTGCTTGACCAGACATTCATCTTGTTAAAACAGTTGCTGCAATTGCTTGACCAGACATTTATCTTGTTAAAACAGTTGCTGCAATTGCTTGACCAGACATTTATCTTGTTAAAACAGTTGCTGCAATTGCTTGACCAGACATTCATCTTGTTAAAACAGTTGCTGCAATTGCTTGACCAGACATTTATCTTGTTAAAACAGTTGCTGCAATTGCTTGACCAGACATTCATCTTGTTAAAACAGTTGCTGCAATTGCTTGACCAGACATTCATCTTGTTAAAACAGTTGCTGCAATTGCTTGACCAGACATTCATCTTGTTAAAACAGTTGCTGCAATTGCTTGACCAGACATTCATCTTGTTAAAACAGTTGCTGCAATTGCTTGACCAGACATTCATCTTGTTAAAACAGTTGCTGCAATTGCTTGACCAGACATTCATCTTGTTAAAACAGTTGCTGCAATTGCTTGACCAGACATTCATCTTTTTAAAAACAGTTGCTGCAATTGCTTGACCAGACATTCATCTTGTTAAAACAGTTGCTGAAAATTGTTGACCAGACATTTATCTTGTTAAAACAGTTGCTGCAATTGCTTGACCAGACATTCATCTTTTTAAAAACAGTTGTAAATTGCTTGACCAGACATTCATCTTGTTAAAACAGTTGCTGCAATTGCTTGACCAGACATTTATCTGATTTCATCACTTCTCATGAATTCGTCACATTTTATGTTCACTGTTTCTCTGTATCATAGATTCCCAAACTTTTTCGGCCCACCGCCCACTTTGCACAAAATAAACTTTGTAACGCCCCTCTACATTATAACAGTTGCCAACCCCTTCCGACATATATCATGCATTTTCTCTTTGACATGAGAATTGATATATATTTCTGATACATGATCAATTTTCAAATGATTATATGTATGAAATAGAAAATTGATGAAAATGGATCGTGAAAAGATGGGCTTAAGATAAATTTAAAAATGCAGAATTCAAATTTTAAATGATTATTAAATCGCACTTAATTGTACTTTTTTGCCAGTTATGCATCTACAGGCCAGCAATCCGATTTCTGCGCTGTTTTTATTTACTAGGGTGATCCTTAGTGCCTACATTAGTCGCTTCTGCAACATACATTGTAGGTCGCAGGGTACTATTTTTTTTTCTAGGCCCGGCACCATGGGCGGGACTTTCCAGTAATAATCATTTGCCACTTTTACCTTTGTCACAGATTACAATATAGTTTAACAACTAGAGTGAGAAGATTTCAGTAATACATAATTTCACTTCAAGAGGTAGAATCATACACATATTTGGGCAGCAACGTAGACAAAGAGGGTGGAAACAGATAGAGATGTTAAAATAAGAATACAGAAGGCAAGAGCTTTCATTGCACTGGGAAACATTTGGAAGTCTAAAGAAATCAAATCTAGAACAAAATTCGGATATTTAACTCTATTTAAAGCAGTTCTGCTGTATGGTTCAGAAACATGGAGAACAACTAAAACAATAGCGCATAAATTCAAACATTCATCAACTGGTGTCTGCTGCAGAATAGAGAATAAGATGGTATGATAGGGTTACAAATGAGAACTTATGGAGAGAACAAGACAGATTCCAGTGAACGAACAGGTTAAAAAGAGCATGCGCTGGATAGACACACTTTGCGAAACCTGAGGAATATAACAAGAAGGGTCCTTGCCTGGAACCCGCAGGAACAGCGAAAGAAGGGAGGTATACGAGAAATACACGGAGACGAGATTTGAGCGTGAGATCAACAATATAAAGAAGAGCTGGAGGGAGCTGCAGGAGATAGCTAGAGATATGAAGACTTGGCATGAGTTGGTTGAGGCTATGCCCTAATCCGGAATAAAAAGGCAAAGAGAGAGAGAGATAAACGTTCGTCTATCGGCTTGGACACAAGAGGGGTGTGGGTACCACAGCCAACTATAAACTCATACTGGCGACTCAGTTGACCTCGCATTCCAGTATTGTTGTAGACGAATTCATTTTAAAATCAGCACAACATGCTAAATCAAAATTATATTATCCAACAAGTTAAGTTTAACTAAGGAATATCAATATTATGAATATTTTTCATTAATAAATAACCATAGACTCACAGAATTGAGTAAAATTGCAAAAAGTTTGCAGTGTTCTATCAAACATAAATAAATTCCAGCCCACCAACTGAAACTAGGTCAGGGTTTCCCCGTGAGTTATGCGGCCCAATATTAGAGTTGAATATGGTTCATACCTACTCATGACGTTTTCCACTCGAAGAAAAGAATTGACTGTCCTACCACAGCCAACTCTAGATAACTAGGCCAGACAACTAAGTGGAGAATCACTGACCTAGATCAGAGAAGGCTGAACTCAGGAAGAATTATGGGAAATCAGACCACAACTACACCACGTGACCTCCCATCCCAGTATTGTTGTATAAAGACAATTAATTTTTAAATCAACACAAAATGTTTGCAGTGCTCTATCAAACATTTATATTTTGCAGCCCCCTTCTCTGATCTAGGTAAGGCATTCTCAGTCAGTTCTCTGGCCTAGTTATCTAGAGTTGGCTGTATTTGAACATACATTAAGAATGCAGAGGGCCAGACATCAACGTGTGGGTTGTTTATCTGTTTATTATGTGGATTAAAGCGAGGCACACCTCTTAAATATAAGAACAAGCTTTTTATTGGTATATCAGAGCGTGTAGCTTTGAAATGGAATCCAGAAAGCAAGAGAGTTAGGGATCGACCTATATAGACATAGAGCGAACTGTGACAGAGAAATAGTATAGGCGGAAAGACCTGGAATAAACTAGTTGCCTGCTCAAGACAGATCTTGTTAGAGGAAATTTGTTAATATCTTATGCTTCAAGGGAAGTTAAGAGAAGAAGAACATTGTTAGAAAACGTAACAAACAAACCTTGTTGTATTAACCCAATATAAACCATATCCTCTATTTCTGTATAGAGATTACTAGTTTTTTTTTCTTCTTCAAATTTCAAGGAAAAAAAAAAAGACACAAAAAAGACACATCATCATGAGTTTGAGTGTTAGTGATATCCACAGACCTACCAACATCCGGGCATCACTATCACCAACAACACTATCATCATCCTCACCACCCGTTACAAAACAGCTACGTAGGTGGTTCTGGTTCAACACCTGGTGTACCTTCACAATGTCCTCAATACGATCTTTATACAGCATACTCACACCATCATGAGATGAACCGTTTTCCAGAAAACCAGGACAACATCGTTGCTTCGTCATCCACACCTGGGAACTACCTCTCAAATTGGATGATATCCCCTCCAGAACTCCCGTCAACTTCTGGTTACATTCCCGACGGCTATCACAGTTTGTACATGGGCCCAACTCCCTGGGGTTCACAATATCAATCTTCATTCAGTATGAAAACGGTGTCCCAGTTCGCTGTGCAAGAGAAGGGTCACAGCTAACAAGAAGGAAAGAAGAAGAACATTAAGCATCAACAACGCGTTTTCACAACTACGTGGTTGTATCCCTAACGTGCCGTCCGACACGAAACTATCAAAGATAAAAACATTGAGACTCGCTACCAAAATTACATCTCATATCCCCATGGATATCATAGCCAAAGACGACCCAGAACTGTCACGGACTGGATTCAAAGCAGAGTTAGGGAAAAGAGCTTCTTCATCAGGGCAGACATGTACGACGGCAGTAAGTGTATGCAGTACCAGTATCGAAGGCTACAAGAATACTAACAACAAGGACGACGAAGAAGATGGAGGAAATATCGCAATCTCACAAGATAGGATAATACTGGAACCTCGCACAAGAAGAGGAACTCAATTCTGTAAGTATATGTTTTTTGTTTGTTTAATGTTGCTATGTTGGTGTTGTTATATGATAATGCTGATGTTGTTATTTTTATGTTCTTCTTCTTCTCCGAACGCTCCATATCGACCACTTATTAACCACTCTGTGTGATTTTGTATGTGATCTGAGTCTAGGAGCGATTGTGCGTTGTGTCGTTATGCCTCAGTAGGTCAGCAAATCCGATTTCGGATGCTTTTTATTTACTAGGTAGCTTCCTAGGTCCTTCATCCTCGCCTCTTACGACATGGCTTGTAGGTCGCAGTGGTGCTATTCTTTGCTTCCATTGCAGGCTCCGGCACAACATGAACGTAATAATGTTGCTGTGTTGGTGTTGTTGTTGATGATAATGCTGGTACCGTTGACGATGTTGATGTTGTTATTTCTGATATTGATGATGATTGCATTATCGCTAGTGATGATGTTGCTAAGTTGCTGTTATTGTTGATACTGATTGATTGATTGAAAGCATCATCATCATTGCACTTCGGTGAGTAACCATGTGTGCTCCGATCTCTTTCTTCACAGGAAGATTTCAGCTGCAGTGCATGAACTCAGTTTCACCGGCAAGGGTCACCGATGTAATTTTGAAGGTGGTGAAGATATGTTTTGTAGAAAATTTATTTTGAATCTGTTCCTAATAAATTTCCCGTGCATGCTAGTGGTACTGATGGTGTTATTTCTGATATCGATGTGCATTGCATGATTGGTAGGGATGAAGTCTTCGTTAGCATTGTTAGTAATGTTGTTTGGTTCTTGATGTTTAGTTGTTTCCGACGATGTTGTTCTTTGTGGTTATTGTTCAAGATATTCTTCTTGTTCTTCTTCTTCGTCGAACCACTTGTTAAACCACTCTTTGTGATTTGTATGTGATCTGAGCCTAAGAGCGATTGTACGTTGTACCAGTTATGCGCCTACAAGAGGCTAAGCACATTCGATTTCTGCGACGTTTTTATTTACTAGGTTAGCTCCCAGGCCCTTACATCAGTTGCTTCTTCCAGCATGCCTTGTCGGTCGCAGTGGTACTATTCTTCACTTCCTTGCGAGACCCGACAGATGAAGATATAATATTACTGTTACTACTTGTTTTTGAGATCTTCAAGGGATTACAAGTTTGCACTTCTGTATCCTTTACCCAGTGGCAGCACCTAGTTAATATTAGTGGGGTGCTGTTCAGAACATTTTAATATTGTGTTCAAACGAAACAAACATATAAAGATAATATATATATAAACTTTGCCGTGTGTTGCGGGGGCTCGCAAGGGAGCAAAGAATACTAACTGCCACCTACAAGGCATGTCGTAAGAGCGATTAGGATAGGCCAGGGTAACCTAGTAAATAAAAGCGTCGAAAAAAATTGATTCTGGCCCTACTTGTGGGCACATAACTGGTACAACGTCAATTGCTAAAAGGCTCAGTATGAAGCAAGTCTTTAAAATGCCGCCCTGAAATGTTTTGTTTTTCATTGAAAAAACCTTCGATTGTAATTAAAAACACATACGCTGACTTTATTATTAAAACTGATTCTTTAATTTAATGTGGACCCCCCTCTAAACCAGTTTCAAAGTTTTAGATAATATTAGGTATAAGAAAAAAAAAATGGCCAAAAACACAGAGCTTCATGGAAGTTCAGGAGAACAGGTCCTAAAACCACGGTAAATTCATGATAAAAGTTGGTTATCAGTCTGGCGGAACGCAAGAGAGAGAGAAAGAGAGAGAGAGAAATAAATCGAAAACATTCTATAATGCAGGATCTGAAGGAGTTTCATTTAATATCTGCTGGCTGCTCTGCTAACGGCTCTTGATGAACTTTCTCATGGTGTTATTTTTATTTATTTTTTCCTTATCCAGAAGCACTTGCGCTTCAGCTCTTCGGCTCGGTGCCATGGACATCAAAGGGGGAGAACCGGTTTTTCTGCCAGGGGAATTTGAACCCCATTAGGGTTGAAACCCGTCGCCCAAAACACGCTACGAACACGCTGGGCGGGGGGCGGCCGACCGGTTAGACAGGCCCCCTAAAATTTTACCCGGGGGCCCCAAGGTGATAATAAAAAAAAAACAAAAATTTTTACAAACAAATTTGCTATTTAATGTGAGAAAATTTAGGATAAATGACAAATTTTTTTAAGTAAATTACATTCAATGTTCAAAAAGTGAGTTTTTTAAAATCTTGTCCCATCATGTTTTTTAACTCTTTTTTTAAACCTTTAATTTGAAAAAGTTCCCCGCTGCATTAGAATCTTTAAAAGCAAAAATTCAAGAATTTCTACTTTTAAAAACCGACTTAATAATTTTCCATTTAAGTTTATAAAATTCAGTTCAAGGGCCTCATTCTTTCTGCTAAGCAGAGCTACATTATTTTTAAGTTCAGCGAACTGAAGTTCTGTAGGCTTTTTTCCCAAACCTTTTTGACAAATATTTGGAGTTTTTTTTCAAGATTTTCCTTTTAAAGAGATTTTAACTGCCGAAATGTTCCAAATCACGTCACTCTATGGTACGCTTCCATGCGTTTATAAGGCAAAAAACATTATCAATTATGAAAAAACCCCTTTTTTAAATTTTTTTTTGGGGTTTTGTTTTTCAACTTCATCGAGCGAGTAGACCCACTAAAATCGTTTTTGATTTCGCGCGTGCGTGAAGTTTGTTGCTGTTTTTTACGGAGTCGATTTTGGCGGCCTCAAATCTAAAAAATGTACCCATTCGAACTCCCAAAGATTCATAAACAATACCCCGGTTAATCTTACGGTTTTTAAAAAGGCGACCTTGCAAGCGTTCTAGAATTCCGTTCCATAAATCTAACTTTCCTTTTCCCAACTTACTATCAAAAAACTCCCCCAACGCTTGTTCGACACTCACCTTTTGATCCATGTTTTTTGAGTTTCACCCAAAACTTGTTTATTGGTAAACCACAAAAAAAGTGCTTTGCATCCTGAAGACCACCGGTGTAAGTCTCTTGTCAGTTTTGAATTATCTTCCAGTGCTTTTGAAGAACCCCCATCGAAGGAGAAGGGAAAAGAATTAAAAAGACTTTCAACAAATCAAAAAAAATGGATGTTTTTAACAACATTCTGCAGCACATAACCAAATTCGGGAATGCGCGGGGAATGTATTCTGGCTTTTTTTCCCCCAAACGTGTTTTAGCGTTTTTCCCCCCTAGTTGCTGGCACCAAGTTTGACCGGGACAGTCTTTGATATAAATGCCATTTTCCTTTAAAATCAAAATTTTTGGGCGAGTTTTGCAGATTTTTCCTTTCCAAGAACCACAAACCTTTCCACGGGCCCCAGAGGGTAACAAAGGCATATTAGATGGTTGGTCCACATGCGAAATGTTGGGTAGAGCCCAGTGATACAATAGTACTTTCTTTTAATTTAAATAATATGATCCAGAAGCGTGAAATTAGATGGAAAAATTTTCCCACATGTTTTTTTTTGATAAGTTGATTTTGTCCTTTCCCTTTTTTTCAAAATTTATATCTGAGCCAGAAAATGTCAAATTTGGCTTTAATTCAAAAAACCTAAATAATTTCATTTTGGTAACCCAAATTTTCATCCCTCCCCCGAAATCAAGACCTCTTTGCAAAAAATTGATTATAAGTAATTCCCCAAAGTGTCCCCCCAATATTTTTGTTCGGTCTAAATTTGGCTTAAAAGGGAAATCACACGAGCATTTTTCTTTTGAAACTAACAGAGAAATTATCGTTGTTTTGGGAGGTGCTTTCTTCTTTCAAAAATTATTTGTTTTTTTCCCTTGTAAAACCTTTTTTGTAAAAAACCCTGATGAACAGTCTGAATGTCTTTGGAAACAAACAGAAAGTTGTCCTTGTTTCGAATACCCAAAAAATTCCCTGAGTTTTTTTTGTTTTGGTTTTTGTGTATTGAAAACGATTTTTGACAAATTCGTATTGTTTCTTTATCTATTTTTTTTTTTGGAAGACAAGAAATCACTGTTCAAAGTTGCCTTCCTTTTTCCAACCCAAAATTCGATTTTAAGTATTTACCCAAAATCGTTATACATTTTATTTTCGTTGTGTTTTTTGGGTTGTAGAAGATGTTGCTACATTGGGATTGTGTGCTTTCCCTCTTTGGCTTGAAAATGATAGGGTTTAAGGACTTGTGCATTCGACTTGTTTGTCTTGTGGAAAATGTGGCTAAATCGTGAAGAGTTGCTGACCCAAAAAATAATGATGATTGTTCTATATCACTATCTTCATCATATACTGTGAGACGCGCTTTTATATTTTCTGCTTGTTTTTTGGATTCACACATTAAAACGACATTAAAAATTCAAAAACAGCGTTTTTTGATACAAGAACTAGTTTTTTTCATCTTTTTGCTTTTCGCTTTCACTTCCCGAAGCGTAATGACCCCTATTCTGGCCTTTGCTCATGAGTTTATCTCAATCTGGGAAAGAAAATGAATTTAAAAAAAAATGTAATTTTCTTTCTACAATATAACAAAAAATGTGGTTTGGGCAGATTTTTGATATAAAATTTACTCATATATTATTATATACAGGGTGCTTCGTAATTTCCCTTTTTGACTATAACTTTGATTTAAAAATTAAATTTTTTGAAAACAAAAAAGTAAAACTATTTTTAAAATTAATTTTTCACTGAAACATAAAATTAGCTAAAATAAAATAATAATAAAATAACAAATGGGAATTTAAATACATTAAAATTGCAGAACAAAAAAAAATTTCCCCTGTGTCCGTTTGGTTGCTTTCAAAAATTTTGCAGCTCTGTGTTGCCTTGTTGCGGCCCCCAATGTGTCCAAAGTTTTCGTTTAATCATTTGGCCCCCTCCCCATTATTTTCGGGGCATCTAGCGAGGAAAAAAGCTCCAAAAAAACTGAAATTTATTTAGGGGCCCAGATCTTCATTTAGAAAAATATTTTATAGCCCACTTTCTTTAAAACAAGTTTTAAACAAAAAAACCCGAACAAAGAGACTTGAACGGGGTTTTAGTCAAATTTAAATTTTTTGTTCAAGCTTTTAAGTTTTCTTATTAAAGGAAAACAAAGAACCCATCAAAAAAGAAAAAAAATTTACGTTGTTAATAGTAGTGTGGCCCATGTCCGAAAAGTAAACTGACCCCCCAACCTCAAAAAAAAAAATAAAGGGGGAATTTTCCCACCTCCCAAACTTGGTTTTTTAACAGGACAACCAGCTCCAAGGCGGGCCCCCAAAAGGGGGGGGCCCCCCGGGATTTTCTACTTCTGCTACTACTAATCCGGCTCTGGCTGTTCCCCATTAGAATCTCTTCTGGAAGTGCGGTCTGATTTTTTTTTCAAATCCAAAACGGGGTTTCGCTGTTGATTGGGGGCTCATCTAAAGTTTATTCCTTCATAACAAGTTAGATTTCCCGGGGTTGGGCGGCCATTAAAATGACTTTGTATTCCCTTTATAATAGTTAATTTGGTTTTGGGGCGGCTCATCAAAAGACTTTTTATTCTTCATAACATAGCGATTTTTTGGGTTATGTGGGCGCCATCTAAAAATGACTTTGTTTCCCTTTAAAATAGCTTAGATTTTGCTTTTGATGTGGGCGGGCCATCTAAAATGACTTTGTATTCCTTCCTGTTTAATTTTGCTGTTGTTGGGCGCCATCTAAACGGACTTTTGTATTCCCCAACGGGGTTTTTCTTCTTTTTTTCCTTTTTAAACCCTTTTTACAAATTATAGGTGCCTAGAGCATCCCAAACTTTTTTTGATTTCTCCCTTAGAAAAAATAACTCTGTTTTTTTTGGGAAAATTTTTTTGAAATATCGTATTTTGAAATAAAATATGTATGTGTATGTTTTGATAATAAAATGTGTGTTTGTACTGCTCTATGTACTAGTAGTACTTGATATTTGCTGAGTACTAGTACTTGCGACAGGGTCAGTTCTAGAACGCTTGCTTGGACGTAAATCACATTCTTGTCAGTATCACTATTTTCGTCATCAGTGTCTCTCACCTGTACAGAATTTTCAGAATCTGAGTGAACAGATTCACTTAATGAGAATATATCATCATCTCCGCTATCTTCATCGTTAAATATGTCGTCAGCACCATATGACAACAACGCCAAAGTTTTTTCTGTTGGTGTAATCGTTCTGGAAGATTTTCTACACGCCATTTTGCTTGAACAATTTTTGACAAAGAAAAACACTCTTTCAAAGATATAAATAACCTTCGTACGGCGCGAAAAATTGACCAATGACAATGTTTTATATAAGGAAAGATGTCCCCAATGCTATAGATAGTCTATTGTAGAGGTTGTTCCCCGTTTACTACACATATTTTGCAGATGAGTTTACTACGTGAATGTCTCGTAGTGGGATACAGCAGACGCCCACCTACTACGTCACCCTCACGTAGTTGGTAAACAAGAGGTTAAGCGTTTCTTTTTATATTGACTTCCAGACAATTTTTTCCCCTTTCTGTTCCATACTGTAATAAAAATATTAAATAAAAATGCACAGTTCTTCGCAACCGGGCAAGGGCGGGTTGAAAATGATTAAATATGATGATGCTTATCATGCTATTACAATAGAGTAGATAAAATAACGATAGAAATGAGTTTCAAAGCTAGTCAGATAAAATAACGATAAATATGAGTTGTAAAGCTAGTCAGATAAAATAACGATAGAAATGAGTTGCAAAGCTAGTCAGATAAAATAACGATAGAAATGAGTTGCAAAGCTAGTCAGATAAAATAACGATAGAAATGAGCTGCAAAGCTAGTCAGATAAAATAACGATAAATATGAGTTGTAAAGCTAGTCAGATAAAATAACGATAGAAATGAGTTGCAAAGCTAGTCAGATAAAATAACGATAGAAATGAGTTGCAAAGCTAGTCAGATAAAATAACGATAGAAATGAGTTTCAAAGCTAGTCAGATAAAATAACGATAGAAATGAGTTGCAAAGCTACAGTAAGATAAAATAACGATAGGAATGAGTTGCAAAGCTAGTCAGATAAAATAACGATAGAAATGAGTTGCAAAGCTAGTCAGATAAAATAACGATAAATATGAGTTGTAAAGCTAGTCAGATAAAATAACGATAGAAATGAGTTGCAAAGCTAGTCAGATAAAATAACGATAGAAATGAGTTGCAAAGCTAGTCAGATAAAATAACGATAAATATGAGTTGTAAAGTTAGTCAGATAAAATAACAATATAAATGAGTTACAAAGCTATAGTAAGATAAAATAACGATAGAAATGAGTTGCAAAGCTACAGTAAGATAAAATAACGATAGGAATGAGTTGCAAAGCTATAGTAAGATAAAATAACGATAGAAATGAGTTGCAAAGCTAGTCAGATAAAATAACGATAGAAATGAGTTGCAAAGCTAGTCAGATAAAATAACGATAGAAATGAGTTGCAAAGCTACAGTAAGATAAAATAACGATAGGAATGAGTTGCAAAGTTAGACAGATAAAATAACGTTAGAAATGATTTGAGACAAATATCTGAACATTTCAAGCCCGTATCGGGCTCACTAGTCATCTACGCACACACAGACAAACATATACGCAACTCATTCCCTTGGATGACAATTTGTGTGGTCATCATCATGGACGAGCATCATGTCTTTCTTTAACTTGTTATTGTATTGTCTCCACGTCAACGTATATGAATATTTGGTAAAAATGGAATTATAAATAACGAACACAAAATTAGGCAAATGCAAATATTTCCTAATCAACTCTCTCTATCACACACAGAACGCAAAAGTTGACCAATATTACCTAAATATCGCTCTATCTATCACACACAGTCCCACGTTCCGTACCTGAGATATACCTAGTTCATGCAAATGCTACTTTTTAATTCGAGTGCCTAGTGTCATAATATAATCATTTTCAATAATAACAAGTAACTACAATTGTTGTTAAAAAAAACCAATAATTCTCTTACCTGATCTACTTTTTAAACACAAAAACTGAATTAGTATAAATGCAAAATATTACTGATATAGATGTATTCTATATCTAATTTACTGATTTAACTACAAAAACTGAATTAGTACAAATGCAAAAATATTGATACTGATACAGAAATATTCTATATCTGATTTATCGATTTAAACACAGGAACAGCCACTTCTCGCGACAAACTAGCATTAAAATCAAATATTGTCAATGTCAGCTCAAAGCAGAACTATCAACACGTAACAAGTACAATTGTTTTTTGTGATAATTGCAGGCTCAGATTTTAGGAGTGGCAGCGCGGTATATTACAAACAAAAATAATAGCTTCGAGCTGTCAGATCCAAAGTCTTTCGGCTAACTCTCGCCAACGATGCACCTGCACCAGAAACCGAAATCCCTGGATACCGAAAGCGCTTAGACAGAGGCGTGCTATAAATCATAAATCATATATATAAATATCAGAATAACATAGATCAATATAGAAAAGCATTGCGTCAAGATTTTAAATTATTGAATGGTTCAAATTGTATTTTGATGTCGCTGTTTATGCTGTCCCCTTACGGTGTCGCCTGATGCGGCCGCCTCTGTGTATCATATCACAGCACGTCCCTGCCCACAGATGTTCCCTAAGAAGTAGAATGGTCTATGTGCTTCTAGTTAGATTCCAACAGAGATCCCTTAGAAGTAGAATGGTACATCTATTTCTTTTAAAGACAAATTTAACGTAAAACCTGCGTTTTGCGTGCATCTGTGTATTTGCTCGTGTTTCTCTGCCGTCTTACACCAAGGCCATCCTCTGGTCTGGCTTGTTTATAAACTCTCGTGATTGGTTCTGTATACATTCTTGACAGACAAGATGAAACCTGGTTCCGGTAAATTAGTTCTCACAATTCGTTTATGAAAGGGATGGAGTGTGAGAAAGGGCGATGGAGGCAGATTGTGAAAGGAGGACGAAGGAAGAGGGAGAAAGATGGAAGGATTGAGAGTGAGAAAGATGGAAGGATTGAGAGGGAGAAAGATGGAAGGATTGAGAGGGAGAAAGATGGAAGGATTGAGAGTGAGAAAGATGGAAGGATTGAGAGTGAGAAAGATGGAAGGATTGAGAGGGAGAAAGATGGAAGGATTGAGAGGGAGAAAGATGGAAGGATTGAGAGTGAGAAAGATGGAAGGATTGAGAGGGAGAAAGATGGAAGGATTGAGAGTGAGAAAGATGGATGGATTGAGAGGGAGAAAGATGGAAGGATTGAGAGGGAAAAGATGGAAGGATTGAGAGTGAGAAAGATGGAAGGATTGAGAGGGAGAAAGATGGAAGGATTGAGAGGGAGAAAGATGGAAGGATTGAGAGTGAGAAAGATGGAAGGAAGGAAGGTGGGAAAGAAGCAAGGAAATGTAAAGAAGTCAGGGGGTGTTGAGATGAAAGGGGGTGTTGAGATGAAGGGAGGTGTTGAGATGAAGGGAGTGAGTATGCGAAGGAAAGAGATAGAGGGATAAATGAAGGAGTGAGATGTTAAAGAATGTGAGAGAAATATTAAGGGACATTGCGATAAGGAAAACAAACCTCCACGCAAAAATATGTCATAGACATCATGTAAAGCGTCATGATTATGGAACATAGAAAGATGAAGAGAACATTTTCAGCAGCTTTCAAATCGTCAAAATCGTTGTACTTATTGGCATAACAGAGGCAGGACATTGATTGAACCAGGATCACTGCACTTCGGTGAGTAACCATGTGTGCTCCGATCTAGTTCTTACACAGGAAGATTTAAGCTATGTGGCTTAGAGGCTAGGTGCTTGTCTCTCGTGCCAAATGTACCAGGTTCGCTCCTCGTAGAGCCATCTGGATATTTTTCAGAGATCCCTGATTTCAGTGTGAGATCGAATTCCTAGTCCTATCGGAGACGGACGATAAAACGCAGGTTCCGTGTTCAAGTTGAGCACGTAATAGAACTCTAGGCAGTTTAAAATTGTGAGGAGCAGACTGGAAAGCCGTTGCACGGGTAAAATTCATGAGAAAGGATTTAAAATAAAATTCCTAAAAAATATCTTTACCATTCTCAAAATTACACCTGTGACCCTCGCTGGTGCTACGGAGTTTGTGCACTGCAGCTGAGATCTTCCGGTGTAAGAAAGAGATCGGCCCACACATTGTTACTCAATGAAGTGCAATGATGATGGTTCTAACAATCAATCAAACTGTACACACTAGACTGAACTACCACACACACATAGAATAGTTATACCACCCACAAGGTGTATGTGGACAAACAGCACAGACAGCCGAAATACATACTGCAAGATTGTCACCTGATGAATTAGCTGCAGAAAGAATACTGGCCAACAGAGACAGACATCAACACAAAGCTGTCTGGAAGCCTTGATGAACTATAGTTCGTTCCAAAATTCGTGATCACACTAAGGTTTAATTTGTACGAAATCTATCTGATGGATACAAGTAATTTTTGCATGCAGTCTTATATACCTCACGGCGTTACGAATCCATGTTTAACTAATTGGTAGGTAGCTTAGTTGATGCAAAAAGTGTTTTTTGTTATATAATTTTGCATAAGCACAACAAAATGATAATCAAAGTTTAGAAATTATAGTAATACACAAAATGGTGGCGAATGATTGCAAAGGCGTATTCCTATTACATATTATAAAAGAAAGGTCACATAGTGAACAAATGATAACCTTCCACTTCTATAAATGAAAGTAAATGTTGCGTACATACGCCAATGACAGTCGGTAGTAAACATTGTGAACTGATTAATTCCAGGGGATTCCCGATTTTGACGTGCACTGAAGTGCATGTGGAACATGGAAATGCTTAGTTATAGACAAACTTGACAATCGTACTGTAAAATTTCGACAAGTATACCAGATCAACATCGCGGTAAATTTAGTAATAACATATAATACAATTCTTACAGAACTAAAGGTTTGGGTGGGCAAAAAATACTTTTGGAACGTCGTCACTGTTACCTATATAAAAATGTAAAAATCAAGAATTTCTGTCAAAGTGAATGATTTTATATCGGTCGGTAAAGATGATCACGAATTTTGGAACGAAATATAACAAACACAACAACATACATCCAGAGAACCGGACATTGAACAACAGCGAACGAGAAGAAGAAGAAGAATGCCATGCATGGGACTAGATTTGAGGTGGAGAGAAAGACAAATAATTACATTAAGTGGGCATTTCTGATCTCTGCCATATGTGCCCTTCGGCGAGACGGGAACTGTTGATGACGATGAGGGCGATTATCTTCTTCTTCTTGCAACGCTTCATATCAAGCACTTGCTAAACCACTCTTTGTGATCTGTATGTGATCTGAGCCTGAGAGCGATTTACATTGTACCAGTTATGCGCCTACAAGTAGGCCAGCACACCCGATCTCTGCTGTGTTTTTTAATTTACTAGGGTAGCTTCCTAGGCCCTACCCCAGTCGTCTGTTACGACATGCCTTGTAGGTTGCATTATAACTTTTCTTTGCTCCCACTTGTGGGCCCCAGCAACACACGGGCCAGGACTATTACGATGAGGATGATGACAACGATGAGGATGATGATGACAACGATGAGGATGATGATGATGGGAATAATGAGGATGACGAGGATGATGACGAGGACGATGACGAGCATAATGATGAGTATGATGATGATGATGATGAGAATGGTGATGATGATGAAGATGATGATCAGTGAACACATAAACCTTTTGCTGTTTTAATTTTGTTTTTAAAAATCTAGTGTAAGATTTGTGAGCAAATGAACAAAAATCTAGTGTAAGACTTGTGAGCAAATGAACAAAAATCTAGTGTAAGACTTGTGTGCAGATGAACAAAAATCTAGTGTAAGACTTGTGAGCAAATGAACAAAAATCTAGTGTAAGACTTGTGTGCAGATGAACAAAAATCTAGTGTAAGACTTGTGAGCAAATGAACAAAAATCTAGTGTAAGACTTGTGAGCAAATGAACAAAAATCTAGTGTAAGACTTGTGAGCAAATGAACAAAAATCTAGTGTAAGACTTGTGAGCAAATGAACAAAAATCTAGTGTAAGACTTGTGAGCAAATGAACAAAAATCTAGTGTAAGACTTGTGTGCAGATAAACAAAAATCTGGTGTAAGACTTGTGAGCAAATGAACAAAAATCTAGTGTAAGACTTGTGAGCAAATGAACAAAAATCTAGTGTAAGACTTGTGAGCAAATGAACAAAAATCTAGTGTAAGACTTGTGTGCAGATGAACAAAAATCTAGTGTAAGACTTGTGAGCAAATGAAAAAAAATCTAGTGTAAGACTTGTGAGCAAATGAACAAAAATCTAGTGTAAGACTTGTGAGCAAATGAACACAAATCTAGTGTAAGACTTGTGAGCAAATGAACAAAAATCTAGTGTAAGACTTGTGAGCAAATGAACAAAAATCTAGTGTAAGACTTGTGAACAAATGAACAAAAATCTAGTGTAAGACTTGTGAGCAAATGAACAAAAATCTAGTGTAAGACTTGTGAGCAAATGAACAAAAATCTGGTGTAAGACTTGTGTGCAGATGAACAAAAATCTAGTGTAAGACTTGTGTGCAAATGAACAAATATCCAGTGTAAGACTTGTGAGCAGATGAAAAAAAAAACAACTCACAAAAACTCACACACATATAATTAAATAAAAATATAACCAAGAACGATAAACAGGTCCAGTGTTTATATCTTTCTACCAGATCGAGAGTTCACTCCCTATTTCCAGAGGTGTAGACCTGGTGTTAAAGTCATATTACTCCCAAATCAAATTTGTGTGGCACTATAAAATGGTGGTTTTGCAAGTTTGTGGCTGTCTATTTCTGCTCTCTTGGACGAAGCTTAGATGCCACGCACCCGTGATTGCTCAAACATTAGGGGGGCATCTGGTTTGAGACCTGGCATAATAATCTGCATACTTTTTGATCCTTCTTAATAGTTCGTCCTGGAAATGACGTTTGTGACTTTGTGTCGCAGGTTACATCGGGTTTCAGAGTGACATGTCGCTAGGTGGGTTGCCGGGCCAGCAAGAGAAGCAAATAATAGTACCACTGCGACTGACAAGGCATGTCGTAAGAGGCGACTGATGTAGGATAAAGGGAAGATATCCTAGTAAATAAAAACATCGCAGAAATTGGATGTGCTGGCCTACTTGTAGGCGCATAACTGCAAAGCGCATAATCGCCCTTAGGCTCAGACCACATACAAATTACAGAGTGGTCAACAAGTGGTCAATGTGGAGCATTAAAAGAAGAGGAAGAGATGATAGAACTAAAACCACCTAATTGACTTCATTGCTCCAGAGCTCCACATAAGATAAGTCACTATACGCAGAAATAGTCCCACCTGCCGAGACTACTGCACAAACCACGCTCCAGCAACAATCTTACGGGATCACAGGAAAAAAAACAACTATCTCTTGAACTGAACGGCTTTGCCACAGACACTCTCCCCCTCCCTCCCCACCCACGTCCCCGTTACATCAGTGTTATTAACATAATGTTTGAATGTGAGATGTCCAACGTTTTCATATATTGGGGCGCTTCTAACTAATGACTATGGAGGCGAGGGTGCCATGCAACATCGCAATAATTATTAATTAATTAATAATTCCTCTCGTACCGTTATACGTTACATAGGGCCTGCAAGTAATTTCTCCATACCGCTCTATCCTGGGCAACTCGCTCAATCTCCTCCATGGAACTGAGACCGATATTTCCTGCCTCTCTCAGCAAAGTTCGCTTCAGGGTCTCCTTAGGTCGACCTCTCTTTCTTGAACCCTTTGCATCCCACTTCAATGCCTGCTTTGATATTCGTTGATCATTTCTCCTCAAGGTGTGCCCAACATATCTCCATCTTCTCTTTCTTATAACAGTTGTCACTAGTGGTTGACCAGACATGTCTCTGATTTCATCACTTCTGAATTCGTTCCATTTTATATTCATTATTTTTCACAATAATTATACAGTTGTAAAAATTACTGTCTCTAGTACCGCTTTTTAGGACAGTGTAGGACAGGTGGTACGTGAGCCTGAGCAATTTAATGATCGCATGGCTAGTGCAGTCGTCGCGAAGCTGTTTAGGTTAAGATTTTTCATTTATGTCCATCACGGAAAAAAATCCTTGGCCTTACCGGGAACGAGTCTCCATCATCGGAGTCGCGCTCTAATTCTTCGGCCAGTCGCTACTCTAAGTAGCTTGTCCGTTTCCAAATTTGGCTCCCATGACAGCAGTCATGAAAAACTCTCTGCTCTGTGCAAGTTGACCGACGTCAGCAACAGTCATTCTCAGATCGTCAATGACATCTTGCACCCAGGTCTTCTAGGTCTTCTTCTCATTCTTCTTCCAGGCACCATTCTCTCTAGTAACATGATTACATCTTCTTCTTTTTCTTATAACGCTCCATATCGACCACTTGTTAACCAATCTGTATGAGTTGTATGTGATCTGAGCCCAAGAGCGATTGTACGTTGTGCCAGATATACGCCTACTAGTAGGACAGCACATCCGATTTCTGTGACGCTTTTTGTTTACTAGGGCAGCTACGTTAGGCTCCTACCTCAGTCGCCTGCCTCTTACGGCCTTGAAGGTCGCAGTGGGATTATTGTTTGCTTTCCTTACGGGCCCCGGACAACACGGTCAAACATGAATACAAATAATAACATATGAAAGCTTAATCGTAACTACAAGTTGAATTTCTATGATGCCCGCCTGCCCAGCGTGTTCGTAGCGTGTTGGACGATG
Organism: Arion vulgaris; assembly: GCA_020796225.1. Taxonomy (NCBI): domain Eukaryota; kingdom Metazoa; phylum Mollusca; class Gastropoda; order Stylommatophora; family Arionidae; genus Arion; species Arion vulgaris. The sequence goes on from CM036776.1 coordinate 20,917,553, forward strand.
GGTGACAAGCCTCATGTTAGTGCGGTTCAATTTCACGGGCTGACAGAAAAACCACAGGTTCTCCAGATTTACGGTGTTCGTGGCACCGAACCGAAGGGTTACGATGTCCATGGCGCCGAGCCAAAGAGCTGAAAAGCTCAAGTGCTTCTGGATAGGAAAATTAAAATAATTATATGATAAAAATTGTGCTTATGAAAAAACCCGATATCATACTGTTATTCAAAAACACAAACCGCGACACTGGGCAACAACCCGGTAGCAGTGTGACGACACTGGGCAACAACCCGGTAGCAGTGTGACGACACTGGGCAACAACCCGGTAGCAGTGTGACGACAAAAGAAGAAGAAGAAGAATTCAAAAACACATTATTTTCTCTCTATTGAAATTATCATTAATGTTCACACAAAAAAAGTTAATTACAGGACTTTGCGATTCAACCTCAGCTTTTTAATGCTGTTTGTGATTTTTCTAGTCATTATTACGTTCAGTAGTTTGCCATTGCTTTCTGAACGGGTGTGCCATCGTCCTTTTATAAAAATTTACGCAAAACAACTTTGCAACCAAACTGTCCACAGCGTGATTCGAACTCAGAACGTCGGGGTTAATAGATCGAGTCTCTATCCCCTAAGCCACAGACGCCACCTTAATGCTCAAGCCGTAGAATAAAATAGGGCGCCATGGATGTATCCCACGGGCGCCATGGCACCCACCACGTTGGACAAAGCTGGTGACATAGATATAAATTGTATACTTAACCCGTCCCTCCTTCCTCTTTTTCATATATCGATTGTACCATCATTCTTACACTTCAGTGAGTAACCATGTGTGCTTCAATGTCTTCTTTACACAGGACGATCTCAGCTCTAGTGCACGAAATCCGTAGCACCGGCGAAGATGTAATTTTGAAGATGATAAAGATATTTGTAGGAATTTTATTGAAAAAATTGTTTGAATGAATTTTGCAAGGGCAGCGGTTTACCAGCCTGATCTTCTCGATTTTGAACTGACAATGGTTCTTTTGCGTGCTCAAATTTAACATGTGACCTACGTTTTGTCGTTCGTTTCCGATAGGACTAGGAACTCGATCTCATCTACACTGAGATCAGAGATCTCTGGAAACATATCCTGATGGCTCCACCAGGGAGCAAACCAAGTATCTTTGATACGAGAGACGAGTACCTAATCTCTACGCCACAGAGACTCTACGTCACAGAGACTCTACGCCACAGAGACTCTACGCCACAGAGACTCTACGCCACAGAGACCCTACGCCACAGAGACTCTACGCCACAGAGACTCTACGCCACAGAGACTCTACGCCACAGAGATTCTACGCCACAGAGATTCTACGCCACAGAGACTCTACGCCACAAGATTCTACGCCACAGAGATTCACGCCACAGAGATTCTACCCACAGAGATCTTCTCAAACATTGTTCATATGTTATTATTATCACTCACCCCCACCCCCACCCTACCCTACCCTACCCCCCATCCTGTCACTGAGTAAAATCTCGTAATCTCACGGACCCAGAATTTCATATCATCTTAAGATAAATATTTGTACCCGTACCGGAAATACTCATGCGAGGCGATGCACGAGCGGTCATTTAGCCCCAGATACGGGACTGCACGTGCATCCATTTCTCGCAGAATAGTTACCGCACGCGCCAATAAAGGTCACCGTTAAGTACTCCTAAAGTTAAACTTAGGCTCTGGGCACAAGGTAGCCAGGCCCAGATTGAAATGTTGTCTCTACTTCTTAAGCGATCATTAACCCGTCTAGTGCCGGGACCCGCAATGGAAGCAAATGTCTAGGAAAAATGGAGGCTTGTGTGTATGTGCTTCATAAATAATGTCTTTCGTCGCCTCTGTTATTTCTGAGGGCCCCCTTTTTGCTTGGCCGACCTTTTAGAAACAGTACACGTGTTATTTACCGATTGGCAAATGAAGGCCCTATCAATCAATCAATTAATGATCGCTGAAATTCGAAAATGAAAAACGAGAAAGAATAGGTGGCAATATTGGGAGTATAAAGCTGACAGAAATATTAAAGTGGAAGCGTTTGTGTGCGAACAAAGAAGAAGAGTAAGTGTTGATGAAGATAAGGACCTTCCTTCTTCATTTCTTTCCTGAAATATTGTCTATATATTCAATATTGTCTCTTGTATGAACTTCACTGTCTTTTGTAGCTCACACAGAGGTCCGTAGTTTTCTGTCAAGTGTTGCTTCGTTAGGCCAGTGAGTTTGCCCCAGTGTATCATATTTGGGGCAATCTTGAAGTATGTGCTCTGCAGTCTGGTTTGCCTGTCCACATGGCTGAATTGCCAATCTTGAATTTTGTTAACATGTGGCTGCAGAGTCGATTGTGAAGATAAGGATAATATTAATGATAAAATTTGCTTAATGTGTTAATCAATTCTTTATTGGGTTTATATTTTCAGGATGAAGATAGTGATGCAAGCAGCCATGAATCCACTTCGTGTCAGGATAAGAAGTCAAAATGTCGAACAGGATGGCCACAGCATGTCTGGGCGGCGGAACTCAAATAAAACAACAACATATTAGTCGTCAGCTTAATGATTTTCTTTTGAGTTTCTCATTATTCCTTTCCTCTTCCTCGTTTTCTATCTCATGCTCGTCTTCCTTTCATTCTTTATCCCTTTTTTTCTTCTATTCTTCCTCTCCCTCCTTTCTTTCTTTCCCACCTCTTTTTCCTTCTCTCTCTCTCTCTCCATCTTCTCTCTATTCTCTCTCTCTATCTCTCTCTCTCTATCTATCTTTTGCCCTTCCATAGCTGTCAAGTAGTAGCATGCCCCTTGCGAAAGTCACTTTCATCACAGCCCGCCTGAAAACTCTATGTCTCTTGCAAGTTATCCTGCCTCCACCAGGTTCATATTGAAGGCTTCTTTGATGTCATACTTCTACCTTCGTCTTGGTCACCTCCTGCTCGTACTTCAGATACTTCATCGTCTTGGTCATCTCCTCTTACTTCAGATACTTCATCGTCTTGGTCACTCCTGCTGTACTTCAGATACTTCATCGTCTTGGTCATCCCCTGCTCTGTACTTCAGATACTTCATCGTCTTGGTCATCTCCTGCTCGTACTTCAGATACTTCATCGTCTTGGTCACCTCCTGCTCGTACTTCAGATACTTCATCGTCTTGGTCATCTCCCTGCTCGTACTCAGATACTTCATCGTCTTGGTCACCTCCTGCTCGTACTTCAGATACTTCATCGTCTTGGTCACCTCCTGTGTACTTCAGATACTTCATCGTCTTGGTCACCTCCTGCTCGTACTTCAGATACTTCATCGTCTTGGTCACCTCCTGCTCGTACTTCAGATACTTCATCGTCTTGGTCACCTCCTGCTCGTACTTCAGATACTTCATCGTCTTGGTCATCTCCTGCTCGTACTTCAGATACTTCATCGTCTTGGTCATCTCCTGCTCGTACTTCAGATACTTCATCGTCTTGGTCACCTCCTGCTCGTATTAGATACTTCATCGTCTTGGTCACCTCCTGCTCGTACTTCAGATACTTCATCGTCTTGGTCACCTCCTGCTCGTACTTCAGATACTTCACGATTTTGAACTGCCAAGAGTTGTTTTACATGTTCAAATTGAACAGGGGACCTACACTTTATCGTTCGCCCTCGATAGGACTTGGAACTCGATGTCCCTACACTGAGATCAGGATCTCTGGAAAAATATTCCGTTGGCTTCACGAGAATACGAGAGAGATTTGACACGATAGGCAAGCCCCTAGCAAGCCTCTACACTACAGAGAACCCGAACTTATAGTCATTCGGAAATTACGGCGTTCGATGCCAGACTGGTCAAAATGCATAGGTGCACACGGCGCGCGGTTAAACTACACGAGACCCTGATCCAAATTACGTAGGAAATGGAGATCTTATCTTGGCTATGAGACTTGAGGATCTAAATGGAGATCTTATCCTGCTAGAGACTTGAGGATCTAAATGGAGATCTTATCCTGGCTATGAGACTTGAGGATCTAAATTACGTAGGAAATGGAGATCCTATCCAGGCTATGAGACTTGAGGATCTAAATGGAGATCTTATCTTGGCTATGAGACTTGAGGATCTAAATGGAGATCTTATCCTGGCTATGAGACTTGAGGATCTAAATGGAGATCTTATCTTGGCTATGAGACTTGAGGATCTAAATGGAGATCTTATCCTGGCTATGAGACTTGAGGATCTAAATGGAGATCTTATCTTGGCTATGAGACGAGGATCTAAATGGAGATCTTATCCTGGCTTATGAGATTTGGGAGGATCTAAATGGAGATCTTATCCTGGCTAGAGACTTGAGGATCTAAATGGAGATCTTATCCTGGCTATGAGACTTGAGGATCTAAATGGAGATCTTATCCAGGCTATGAGACCTGAGGATCTAAATTACGTAGGAAATGGAGATCCTATCCAGGCTATGAGACTTGAGGATCTAAATGGAGATCTTATCTTGGCTATGAGACTTGAGGATCTAAATGGAGATCTTATCTTGGCTATGAGACTTGAGGATCTAAATGGAGATCTTATCCAGGCTATGAGACTTGAGGATCTAAATGGAGATCTTATCCTGGCTATGAGACTTGAGGATCTTAAATGACAAGTACCTCTAAAATCTGATTAAGGCTTGACTAAATAGTAGTGACATAGTGAAGGAAAGCAAGCCTTTAAGAAAAATCAATTATATGCGCCATAGTAAGTACCATGACTACGTCTAAATTAATAGGCTTGCAAAAACACAATATTTAAACCAAATATACCCACACGTTAAAAACACATCAGTCATTTTGGAGGGAATGGTGCCTGGAAGATGAATGTGATGAAGACCTAGAAGACGATGGGTACAAGATGTCATTGATGATCTGAGAATGACTGCTGCTGACGCCGGTCAACTTGCAGAACAGAGATTTTCAGTACTGTTGTCATAGAGCCAAGTTTCGGAAGGGACAAGTTATTTGATGATGATATACCACACGAGATCAGTGAGCTTGAGATCACCCACACATTTAGCAGCCCCACGTTTTGAATGTTAAATAAATAGGAACGTGTAATGATACGGGTACATCAGAGATAGCTCGGAAACATGAAGGATAACAAAAGAAACCACCAGAGATAGCTCGGAAACATGAAGGACAACACAAGAAACCACCAGAAATAGCTCGGAAACATGAAGGACAACACAAGAAACCATCAGAAATAGCTCGGAAACATGAAGGACAACAAAAGAAACCATCAGAGATAGCTCGGAAACATGAAGGACAACACAAGAAACCACCAGATAACTACAGAGCTACGTAAACGGATGTTTATGTATTTCTCTGTCTCGTATACTCTCGATTTTACCGGTTGTCACAATGTGTTCTAAATCTTCCTACCTCATCACATGCTCAAAAAATGATGACTGCCTTTTTATGATATTGATGATAAGCTTTCTCTGTGTAATAAGATACCTCATTCAACACCTCCATATTAGTCATGTTAGCAGTCCATGGGATTCTCATCACTCTTCTTTAAAACCACACCTCTGAGGCTCTCAGAATATAGGGACTGAGATGGTATGATACGATTACGAAAGAGGAACTCAAGAAAAAGAGCTAAGCAGATACCAGTGGGGAATAGAGCTAAGAAGATACCAGTGGGGAATAGAGCTAAGAAGATACCAGTGGGGAATAGAGCTAAGAAGATACCAGTGGGGAATAGAGCTAAGAAGATACCAGTGGGGAATAGAGCTAAGAAGATACCAGTGGGGAATAGAGCTAAGAAGATACCAGTGGGGAATAGAGTTAAGAAGATACCAGTGGGGAATAGAGCTAAGAAGATACCAGTGGGGAATAGAGCTAAGAAGATACCAGTGGGAATGAGCTAAGAAGATACCAGTGGGGAATAGAGCTAAGAAGATACCAGTGGGGAATAGAGCTAAGAAAGAAACGTTGTCGATGAATAGGACACACATTGAGAAGACCAACTGAAAGCATTGCAAGAGAGAATTTTTTTGGGACCAGCAGGGAAAGAGAAGTAGAGGAAAGACCTAGAAATAACCTGGATAAGAAAATGGAGACTGATATTAAAAGGATATGCAAGACGGGGAAAGAACTGGTAGTGATGGCAAGTTAGAGAAGGACTGGAAGAAGTTTACTGAAGACCTGTGCTCCATTGGGAGCGTAAATGTGAAGACGACACAATAGATGCACATAAGAAGTTTGATGTGAAATGTTGATAGTTGAATTTTTATTTTTCACTTGTTTCTGTTTGGTTTTTCATGTTTGTTTTAATGATACCATGATTCAATGTGTGTGAGAGAGAGAGAGAGTGGAGAGAGAGAGAGAGGGAAAGAAAGGAGAGAAAAAGAGAGATGAGGGGAAAGAAAAGAGAGAGAAAAGAGAGAAGAAGAAGGAGGCGAAGAAAAGAGAGAGAGAAAGAAGAGAGGGAGAGAGAGAGAGAAGGAGAGAAAGAGAGAGAGAGAGAGAGAGGGGGAGAAGAGAGATAGAGAGGGAAAGAAAGAAAGAGAGAAAAGAGGGGAAGAGAGAAGAGAGAAAAAGGGGAAGAAAGAGAAGAGAGAGAGAGGGGAAAGAAAGAAAGAGAGGAAACAGAGAAGGGAGAGAACAGAGGGGAGAGAGAGAAGAGAGAGAGAGAGAAGAGAGAGAAGAGAGAGAAAGAGAGAAAGAGAAAGAAAGAGAGAGAAACAGAGGGGGAGAGAGAAAGAGAGAAAAGAGAGAAAGAGAAAGAATGTGGTACCTCTGAAGTCGGAGCCTGTATGGCGAGGAAACCAATAAAACGGTAAGCAGGCTTTCACGCAAAAATTAGTCAGAAGCGCAACAGCAGAAGCATGACTACGCCTGAATTCATTGCGGATGAACGCAGGAGAAGAAGAAGAGATAAGTGGCACTAAATATTAAAACTAAATAAAATAAATTCTTTTTGAATATAAAATTTAACAAAAATGTCCTTGTATTTTTGTTACTTGAATTGATGTAATGTAATGTGTAATGTGTAATGTGTAATGTTATCAATGTTTATGTCAATATGTAGATGTAAGTGTATGTAAATGTGTGTAAGTGTAAAAATAACAGCCGCCCATAGTAAGCGATGATGACAACAGTCTCAGACTTGTACTGCTACACCTCTCTGGTGTGTGAGGAGGTGACTGTAGAGTCCAATCCTGCAAAACAATCTCCTACCATAGGTCAAGGTTAGACATGTGTGGTTGTTGTGTGTTATGTCTTTTCGTGCAGCTCCCTTTCTCTGCGCACCAACATTACAACGATTCTCAGCTATGAGAGTTCCTCTTGTGTTGATACAGCGTCACATTTTGGCAATCTTGCACAAGGGATTCCCAGCATGTGGTGTCTATGTTCAAACATTTTAGAGACATTTTTAGAGTGTCTTGCCTTCCTCAGATAAACAACAGATACTACATAGCACCTGCCCCTACCCCTAATACCTAGCCTCCTCTCCCCCAGCCCCCTCTCACCAACTCATCAGCCTCTTTTCACCAGACCACTCTCACCAGACCCTTCTCACCAGCCACCTCTCACTACCAGCGTCCTCTCATCAGCCTCAGTTCACCAGACCCCAGACCCCTCTCACCAGACCCCTCTCACCAGACCCCTCTCACCAGACCCCTATCACCAGACCCTCCCAAAAGGAAACTCGAACTGTAAAAAAATCACAAATCAAACCTACCCACCTCCATCCTTCCCCACACACCTTCTTACCAACATCCTTCCACCCCACCTTCCAATAAAGAGACCCTAACTGCAGAAATACCCACACGATCGCAGAAGCAGAGATCCACTTATGCAAAAACCAAGAACGACAACAAATATACACTTATATACTTCATCTCTGTTGTAGTTTGTCTCCTTAGTCCGTCTGATATATTCTCTTATCAACAACTTAAGTCTTATCTCAGCTTCACTTCATATGAAATATGAATCTGAATTCTTTGAGTGTCCCTTCTTGTTGACATTTTCCTTCATCTTTGTTTAAAAAATCATTTACTATCGCCGGCCCGCAGACAATTTCAGTAAAAAAGCCAAAATGTAATATCTACTTCCTGTGTTACCGTATTTTAGAGCGGCTTAGGGCAGGAGGAAAAAGGGGGAATGAGCTGATGAATTTAATGGCTATGGCAAGTGCAGTCACCGCTAAACTGTTCCGGTTAAGATTTTTTCTTTATGCCCACGACATTTAAAAATGAATTGACCTTGGGGGATCCCAAATTTCTCTCTCGAACAGGAGTCATACCTAGACCATAGATTCCCAAACTTTTTCGGCCCACCGCCCACTTTCACACCATAAACTTGTAACGCCCCCACCGACCACTTTGCACACATAAACTTTGTAACGCCCTCACCTCCCACTTTGCACACCATAAACTTTGTAACGCCCCCTCCACATTATAACAGTTTGTCAACGCCCTCCCACTATATACATGTTTTATTTTCACTTTGACATAGAAATAAATTGATATATATTTCTGTCATACATGATCAATTTTCAAATGATTATATGCATGAAAAAGTGATGAAAAAATGGATCGTGTAAGACGAGCATAAGATGAATTAAAATGCAGAATTCAAATTTTAAATGATTATTAAATCAAAATACGAAAATAATTTATTTCAAAATATTGTTTTTAATTTCTTCTTTGAGCCACCGACCCAATCTCATGAACACCCCCTCATTCTCCTGAACCCACTATCGCCCTAGAACGCTTCAGCACCCACCGGGGGGCGGTACCGCTCACTTTGGGAAATGTTGACCTAGTCCGATAGGCCAGACGCTCATCTTGGATGTAGTTTTACAAAGTACAAAAACAAGAAACAGCAATTATGTTAATTCATGCAACTATGCTAATTCATGCAACTATGCTAATTCAGGAAATTATGCTAATTCATGAAACTATACTAATTCAGGAAACTATGCTAATTTATGAAACTATACTAATTCATGCAAATATGCTAATTCATGAAACTATACTAATTCATGCAGCTATACTAATTCAGGAAACTATGCTAATTCATGCAACTATGCTAATTCAGGAAACTATGTTAATTTAGGCAGCTATTTAAATTTAGGCAACTATGCTAATTCAGGCAACTATGTTAATTTAGGCAACTATGTTAATTTAGGCAACTATGCTAATTGTTTCTGCTCCTTCATGGCTTCAGTAGGAGTATGAGGGACAGAGAGATTAACCCTATTACACCTTCTTCAAACGCTCCACATCGATCACTTGTCAACCACTCTTTGTAATTTGTATGTGATTTGAGCCTAAGAGCGACTGTACGTTGTGCCAGTTATGCGTCTACAAGTAGGTCAGTGCATCCGATTTCTACTATGATTTTTATTTACTGGGGTAGCTTCTAGGCCCTGTACCTCAGTCGTCGCTTAAGACTACGTTGTAGGTCGATGGTATATTCTTGCTTCCTTGCAGGCCACATCATTACACGGATGCTTACACCTTCTGGGAGTTGGTGTCAGTGGTGGACTGACCAGGTTGCCAACTTGCACATGATAAACAAAAGACGATCAAAAGAATGAAAGATTACAAATCGGTCAGAAATGGGTTACAGGTCTGTAAGGATACCAGTTAAGTAAATAAACACGACAAACTGGCATGCATGTGTCATGGGTCAAGTCGGTGCATCACGTTTTGACCTTTGACATGTTCAGTAAACTGTGACTTCTGACACTTGGTCTAATCTGTGCGCTAGTTGTCCAGACAAAATTTAACCCTTTCAATCCGTAATTTATCTCCCCCTACCCCCTTCACCACCGTCCCGTTTTCCCGAACTCATTTATATTGCATTGTTTATGGGGACCCAGGTTAAGAGAAGAAAATGGCGATGGTTCGGGCATATCCTACAGAAGATACAGACGAGTGTCACTAGACAAGCACTTGAGTGGAACCCGCAAGGAAAACGAAAAAGAGGAAGCCCTATACAGACCTGGATAGGTAGTCTTCTTGAGGAACTGAAGAAGGATGGACTATCCTGGGAGGCCTTAGAGAAAACGGACAGAGACCAGGAAAAGTCGTAAACTGCTGAGGTCCTATGCTCCACGAGGAGCGGAGAGGAATAACACAAGGAAGCAGTGGTTGTCGACGTGATGTCCATCGCCAATTGGTCCATCGCCTGCCTCCGACTTTAACCTCCCCCACCCCCAAATCCCTGTCTAGCACGATATTTTGCAATAAGTCACACGGTATGAAAACAAGTTCTGGACTTACTAAAGCAGCACTTCTACTTTTTCCCTACCGCGACGGTTTCAGGTCGACCCAGCCTCAACTGGGTACCAGACATGCTGGGAAAGTAAAGGTGGCCGGTGTGATGCTGATCACATCACCCATCGTGTGCCGACGGTCAATGAAAAATACAGGCCTAACACTGTATTGCCCTATATACCACGAGGTATGAAAAGGTTCCTTTACTTTACTTTTACTTTACTTCTCTCGCCACTATCTGGGATCGCTTTATAGTTCCTTTTACTTCCTTACTATGGCTGTTCCAGAATCGAGGATACTGCATGCAGGACACCCCTCATAAGTGGTGGTCGTTCCTTTCATTAAAAAAGCCGCCCAAAGCCGAAGGATTAGCTTCATTGCCCGGAATTTTACCCCATATGACTCAGTCCCTCTCCGCAGAGATGGCACGCTACCTGCTGAGTATTGCACAAGCGCGAACTCGTAGCTCCGCAACAATCTTTTGGGTTACCCGGAGAAAATACACCCGTGAACAGAACGGGAGTTCCGGATTCGAATCACAACCTTCGTAACGCAATGCTAAAGCTTAATCACTTAGTCACATATATCCATGTAAAAGCTTATTTCAATCCGTCGTTTAGAAGCCCCTCCCCACCCATCCCCATCCCCTCGCTGCAAATAAGACAATCTGTCAGTCAGGTACCAAATTTAGCTGCTAGATTGGACAATCCGCCATACCAGGATTGACCATTCTCTTCTTTTGGTGTATAAATCCTGCGCCGTGCACTTAATCCAAGTTTGTATAAGTGTAATTATAAACAAAAGAACGAAGTAATGAAGGACTGAAAGAAATGACATGGAGACACGGACTAAGGAAAGTTATAAACAAAGCAATTACTTTTTGTTTATTGCCGTTGCCATGAACGGACTTATTGGCGCGAAGACAAAGGGGAATTAACTCTTGAAACAAAATTATCTTATCTTGATTGTTTTGGAGTGAGATTTGAACAACGTACGTAGGAGGATTGCTAAAAGCGTGGAGTGTGTTTATAATTAATTTATTATTAAATATATTAAATAAAAAAAGATTGTATTTCTGATGTTCGACTTTGGTACAGACAAAGGAGGTTTTACATTTGGAACAGACAAAAGGAGTGTTTTACATTTGGAACAGACAAAAGGAGTGTTTTACATTTGGAACAGACAAAGGAGTGTTTACATTTGGAACAGACAAAGGAGTGTTTTACATTTGGAACAGACAAAAGGAGTGTTTTACATTTGGAACAGACAAAAGACCCATCGATAAAAATCCATTAAAATAAGTAAAAGACTTAACATACCTTAAATAAATAAATCGTGTCATATCCTTTACAGGACGTTGATTTTCTAGACACCCCTTATACGTTCATTAGTTTGCCGGGGGACTGCCTAGAGTAGTTGATAGTAGCTCGGCCTGCTAGCTGTGGACGCCTCATAGCTCGGGTTCGAACCTACTGTCCGGCATTTGTTCGAGTCCCTGCTCTTACTCAGGACGATAACGTAGTACCTCTGAAGTCGGAGAAAATTGCCGTATGGCGAGAATACTAATTACATCATTGAGCACACGGCTGCCAGTGTAAGTAATTTACAATGTGCACGCTGCTGCCATTGTAAGAAATTGGAAAACAGATTTTCACGCAAAACTCAGTTTCAGAGATGAAACTTCGTCTGAGTTGAAAGCGGACGAAAAAAAAAAAAATTAGTTTGCCCTTGCTTTCTGAACGGTGACGTCTATTTTTACCTTTCCTAAAATTCCCACGGAACGAATTTGATTCCAAACTGCCTGTCGGGGAGTTTGAACCAGGTACACTTGGATTGTGATCGAGCTGACTGCGAGGCCCACAATATTGTACATGGAAAAACCCACCACTGAAGAATATTGTGATTGAGAAACACATTTTTGTCTTGAAATTCTGATTAAAGTTAAAGCCATAACCGTAATATAGGGCCCCAGGGATATAGGGCACCATGGTGTCCACGGCCGCCACGTTGGACAGCGTTGCTGAAGAGCATCTCTGGTTATATCCTTGTTGAGATTTCTTGGACATGTCACATAATTTCTAGTTTATTCACGCAAACCTATTAGCTTCATTGTTTATCACTGGTCTGGGGCAGTGCCTACATCATCAACAAATTATTGTCACAAAACAGAGGACGATGGAGATGGACTGACAAGGATGTCGCAAGGAAGGCAATGGGGTTGAAGGGGGTGGGAGGAAACAAGTACCGTCCCTGGAAAATGACTTTGATAAAACAGTTTTATGTGAAAATGATCAGGAAAAAGCGTTCGACTGCGTAGACAGAAACAAGTTGTAGAAAGTATTGTCAATCTATGGTGTTAATCTTTTCCATCTAGCTATTTGTTTACTGTCCATGACCTGCACCGTATGCCAGTATTGGTTCTATGTAGCACTGTATAACTCTCATTCTGATCTCAATTAACATTTGCATATAATGCTTCTCATTTTCTGGGACACAGCTTTGACCTGCCCTATCCTGCTATGTTGAATAATACAGATGTTTAATAAATATAGACATGACCATGTACACTGTATATTAATTTCCTGCTTTTTCATTAAACAATTCTTGAGAACCTGATGTTGTTCATTACTCTCTGAACATACCACGTATATTCCTATTGAATTTTGCTTTTAAAAAGACAAAACGGGTGATGGAACAGGTCTCATCCTGAGAGCAAAGACACTAGAACACATTGACACCTTATAGCCCCACCGAGTTGGGCCCATATATACACAGACGGATCATTGGACACAACAGCGAGGAAAGGAGGGCCGGAACCATCATCATACTCCAAGACGGCATCACAATAAAAAATGCAAATGTCAGCAGAGAACTCTCAACAAAATTTAGAACCGAACAACAGGCAATTGTCGATGCTACAAAAATACTGAAAAAAAGAAACATACAAAAGAACAAATGTATCTTCCTTTGCGACTGCATGTCAATTCTGCAGGCCACACAAAGGGAGCCACAAGATAACATGGAAAGAGAGCTGACACTACAGCTAAACAAGCTCTCAGAACACAACAAAATTATTCTCCCGTGAACAGCCCACTGTGGCATACTAAGAAATGAGAGAGCAGACAGTCTGGCTAAGGAGGGAACAAAACTTATACAAGACAAACACACAGTGTTATTACCAGAAATCAAGACACATATCAAGCAAAAATACAAAGAGTTGTGAAGGCAACAAACCCACAGCAAACACCCACAAGATCCCATCAGCAGACTAAACAGAAAACAGCACACAACAATTTTTCGCCCCAGAACAGGTCACTGCAGAACGGTTCAACCATTACATAATAATAATAATTCCTCTCGTACCGTTATACATTACATAGGGCCTGCAAGTAATTTCTCCATACCGCTCTATCCTGGGCAACTCGCTCAATCTCCTCCATGGAACTGAGACCATATTTCCTGCCTCTCTCAGCAAAGTTCGCCTCAGGGTCTCCCTAGGTCGACCTCTCTTTCTTGAACCCTTTGCATCCAATGCCTGCTTTGATATTCTTTGATCATTTCTCTCAAGGTGTGCCCAACATATCTCCATCTTCTCTTTCTTATAACAGTTGTCACTAGTAGTTGACCAGACATGTCTCTGATTTCATCACTTCTCCTGAATTCGTTCCATTTTATATTCATTATTTTTCGCAGACATCTATTTTCAAATGCATTCAACTTGCTTTTATATCTTTAGTCATTTTCCAACTCGCTGCATATGTTAGGATTGATACAACTTGCTTTCTATATCTTTAGTCATTTTCCAACTCTCGCTGGCATATGTTAGGGTTGATACAACATTTGAATTGAAAATTCGTAATTTAGTTTTAATACTATATAACTTGCAGTTCCATATTTTATTTAGACTTTTAAAAGCTGATGTTGCTTTGCCAATTCGTATCATAATTTTTTTTTTAACATTTCCTGTGCAATCAAAATTGCTACCTAAATAGGTAAACTGCTCTGTTATTTTATCATTTTATATTCCAGTGTGATATCTGCATTACTTGACATAGGTGTCTTCATTATATTTGTTTTTTCATAGCTTATCTGTAGTCCAACTTTTGATGCTATTCAACCATTACATGGACAGAATAAAACCTGCTCAGACTGCACAGTGCACATGTCAGATAGAAACACAGACACCAGAGCACATCCTGCAGTCATGTCCATCATACATACACCAACGAAACAAAACATAGCTTCATGAACAAAGCTTATAGAGGGCAACTCTTGAGGAACTCCAACTAACATGCAGTTTCATAGAGGCAACCCCATCTCTGTTTTAGAGAGAATACAAAACTGAACGCAAAGAAGAAGAAGAAGAAAAGCTAAAATTATGGTTGTTCTGTTGTGAACGTACATGAACAATAGGCAGCGTGGAGACTTCTTAGTCAGAGTCAACTATAAACTTATCTAAAAGTTGGCTGTGCGCTAGCTGAGAAGAAACGAGACGGAAGGAATATTTTGTGTCGCCAAAAGTACACTAGGACTGGTCTACATAATATTTGCTACTGGCTGGCACATCGCGTAGGCAAGCTCTTTGACGCAAACCGATCACACAGGGAGGCTAGCCATTTACATAATATTTGCTACTGACTGGCACACCGCGCACTCAAGCTCTTTGACGCAAATCGATCACACAGAGCGGCTAACCACTTACGTAACCAACAACATTTGATAAGCCAGAAAACTTTACATAATTCTGAACCTTTGAAAGGGAGTTAAATGAACAAAACAAAATACTTGCACATATTTCACAATTTACGCGGTTGCATCCCTTAGACTGTTATGAAATGAAAATCGTGCTTATCCCCCTTTACAGGGCGTAACCATGAGCCACAGTAAACGAGATGTTGCCTTTCTAGACCACTTATACGTTCAGTAGTTTACCATTGCTTTCTGAACGGTGTGGTCTATTTTTACCTTTTGTAAAAATCCCAAGGAAACGAATTTGCTTCCAAATTTGCCAATCTTGTAGTTTAATTAAACCAGGTAAGCTTGGGTTTGTGTTCGAACTTGAGCTACATACGCTGACTAGACTGTTATACCTTATTTCAAAATATTCATACTTGTACTACCATGGCCATCCACAGGTAATAATAGCCGTCCATAGCACGCGATGATGACAACAGCATCAGACGTGTGCTGCTGCACCTCTCTGACCTACCGATAGGTAGATTTCTGTCACAGCCAACTCTAATATTGGGCCTCATAATTGACCGGGAAAACCCTGACCTAGTTTCACTTGGAGAGGGGTGGGGGGCTGGAATGTTTATGTTTGATAGAACACTGCAAGCTTTTTTGCAATTTACTCAATTCTGTAAGTCTATGGTTATTTATTGTTAAAAAACATTCCTAATATTGATATTCATTATTGTTAAACTTAATTTGTTGTATAATATAACCTTGATTTAGCGTGTTGGATTGATTTCAAAATGAATTCGTATATATACAACAATACTGGAATGCGAGGTCACGTGACCGGTTGGGGTCTTATTTCCTACAATTTTTGCCCGAGTCCGCCGGCCGTATGAGTTTATAGTTGGCTGTGATTTCTGCTAACAGATTCAAGAAGCTAGTCTTTTGGCTAGTCGATACGAGAAGGGAGAAACGAAAATAGATACATTTTCTAGAACAGCTCAAACAATAGAACTTTAAGTCGCCCGAGTGGTTACCGGACCCAAATTTGGGTGTAAAGAATAGAACCACTGTTACCTGCCACGCATGTCGTAAGAGGCGACTAAGGAGGTTTGGCTGAAATCGGATGCATGTGTCCTAAATGTGTAGAAGTCTATGCGTTTAGGGGCCTACCAAACCAATGTGCAACGTATACACGTTCTTGGCAAATCAAACATATCACAAAGAGTGATTAAAATTGGTCGTAAAGAACGAACGCAAAGAAGAAGAACTTTAAGTTAGTATTGTAAAAATAAAAGTAATGAGATATTTTTTTAAAATCAGAAAACCCAAATGTATTACAACATAGATTCTCAAACTTTTTCTGCCGACCGCCCACTTTGCACGACATAAACTTTGTAACACGTCCTTCCCCAATATAACAGTTTGTCAACGCCCCCACCCATATATATATATATATATATATATACACATGATCTATTTTCACTTTGACATAGAAAATTGATATATATTTCTGTCATACATGGTTAAATTTCAAATGATTATATACATGAAATAGAAAATTGATGAAAATGTGGATCGTGTAAGATGGGCACAAGATGAACTAAAATGCATAATTCAAATTTTTAATGATTATTCAATCTCAAAATCACGAAACCCCCAAATGCTTCTGAACCCACTATCACCCCCTGGAAGGTTCATCGCCACTGGGGCAGTACCCACTTTGGAACCCATGTAATACAAGATCAAATAGAGAAAGTTCAGAATTTTGTTTAACTGGGAACTTGAAATATACTTTTGATTCTCCGCAAGAAGTTATTTCTCATTTGTCACGTGTGTTGGCCTGCACGCTCTGATATAACTTTAAAAAAAGGCTCGTCCTTAGGTTGAAAGTGACATTCCTCGGCATCATCATCATCAAATAGCTTGTCATGAACAGAACTTTGCCACCACAACAGTCCTCTGGAATTTCTCTCTCGCATAGGCCTGATGTCCCGCCTCTGCAGCCGTCATGTTCAAACAATCAGTTACATCCTGAATCCATCTTCTCAGTGGTCTTCCTCTCCTTCTCTTTGCCAGTATGCATCCTTCTATGATGGTCTTCTCCAGCCCTTCGTGTTTTTTTATGTCCAAAATATCTCAATTTTACTTTCTTATTTGTAGCATCACCAGTTTTCTTTGATTTTAAGTTTTCTGGATAGATCTATTTGTTCTCTTCTCTGTCCAAGATATACGAAGAACTCTTCTGTAACACTTATATTCAATTCACATATATGTTTTTCCACTGCTTTATTAAATGTCCATGCATACTCCTCGGCCTACAGTCTTTAATTTCCCATAATTCCCCATACAGTCTTTAATTTCCTACATAACCAACTTGGTAAGTACAGTATCTCAGGATGGCGATTAGGAAAAGGACACCACTGGAATTATCACCTCTGGAATCGGAATAAAGTTTGCCTGAATTGTAAGGTACTCTGGTAATAAGGAAAGCAAGCCTTCACGCAAAAATTAGTCAGAGACTTCATATTATACCCCCTATCTACGTCTGAATGGATTAAATGGTTTGGCCACCTGACAAGAATGCCCTGATATTCGCCTACCACAGAGAGCCACACAGAAAAATTAAAACATGTGCAAAGAAAGAGGAAGACCACGCAAAAGATGGAGCGACGGCATCAAGAACAACCTTACGAAAAAGAATATCAGCTTACAAAGTGCCTTAAAACAAGCACAGGACAAGATCACTACGTCTCTCCTCCCCCAACACTTCTATAAAGAAGTCAATGAAAGGAGATGTAAGCGTGGACTCAGCAGGCAAACGGGGGCTGGATTTATCAAGAAAACAAAAGTTAAACTGTCACCATGTTCAACAAAATCTGGAACGTCATTTCCAGTGATCCCTGATCTCAGTGTAGGTGAGATCGAGTTCGTAGTCATATCGGAGACAGACCTGCTGCCTTGCAGGTCGGGGGGGGACAGCCAAAGGCTGACGGAGAGCGAACCTAGTAAACGCTGGCTGAAACCGGACACATCGCCGAAAGATAAGCA
This sequence comes from Arion vulgaris, assembly GCA_020796225.1. Lineage (NCBI taxonomy): Eukaryota > Metazoa > Mollusca > Gastropoda > Stylommatophora > Arionidae > Arion > Arion vulgaris. The sequence continues at coordinate 20,935,549 of CM036776.1, forward strand.
CCAGAGCTCCAAATGGCGCTGAATGATGTGACAAAAAAACCCCCCACCCATGCTAAGGCAGAATGAATCAGATTTCCACATGAATGAAATTAATGGGGAAATCTGGTACACCAGTCTAAGTGGTGATCGCGAAGAAGAAGAAGATAAAGGAAACAGACGATAAAACGTAGGGCCTGTGTTTAAGTTGAGCAGGTGTCAAGGAACCACTGAAATGTAAAATTCGAAAAGAGTATGCTACAAATTCGATGGCTTGTAAAACTTTATTAAAAGTGGCAATACAATTTCTCATGCGATGTAAGAAAATAAACAAATCTGAGGCGGTCAGACCGGATTAAATCAGATCTGGAGAAAATCGTTAGGGTGGCTGCGGTAATACTGAGCTAATAGACGATTGAACAAAGACAGGTATAGGCAGTATTACATAAGTAATGAAACATTAATTATAACATATGAAAATAAACAACTCAACGTTTCGGTGTTGTTTATTTTTATATTTTATCATTAATTTTTCATTGCTTATGTAATACTGCCTATACCTGTCTTTGTTCAATCGCTTATTACAATTTCTATAAATTTTCACCATCCTTAAAATTATATCGAGAACCATACCATTGCTACGGAGTTCGTGCACTGTCGCTGAGATCTTCCTGAGTAAATAATAGTTTGAAATATATTTATTCAAGTATAGGTATAGTTTTTACAGCTATGCATCAATCAGTCAATCAATCAATCAATCAATCAATCAATCAATCTTGTTCTATTGCTCGATAATTACCACTTGTTAACCACTTTTTGGGATTTGTGTGTGCTGCGAGCCTAAGAGCGATTGTACGTTGTGCAGTTATGCGCCTACAAGTAGGCCAGCACATCCGATTTCTGTGACGTTTTTATTTACTATGCGGCAACTTCCTAGGCCCCGTCACCTCTTACGACATGCCATGTAGGTCACAGTGTTACTATTTTGTTCTCACCTGGCGAGCCGCGGTAATGCACGGGCGAATCAGTCAAACCATTGTTGAGATATCTTGATCACTGACGAATCACAACGGTGCAAGGGACGCAACCAAATAATATTCAAGTGCAGTTTTTAGTGGCAAGGGAGATAATATAAAGGATAAACACGCAGTCGATCCTGACTAAAATGATCTTCTTCTTCTTCAATGATCCAGCGGCTCTTGCCCTTCGGCCCAATGCTATGTAGTGGTATCTGCACCAGCGGCCTGAGCTCTCGCCCTTCGGCCAATGCTATGTAGTGGTATCTACACCAGCGCACTTGAGCTCTTGCCTTCGGCCCAATGCTATGTAGTGGTATCTACACCAGCGGCACTGAACTCTTGCCCTCGGCCCAATGCTATGTAGTGGTATCTACACCAGCGGCACTTGAGCTCTTGCCCTTCGGCCCAATGCTATGTAGTGGTATCTGCACCAGCGGCCTGAGCCTCGGCCCTTCGGCCCAATGCTATGTAGTGTATCTACACCAGGCACTTGAGCTCTGCCCTTCGGCCCAATGCTATGTAGTGGTATCTGCATGTGGTTGTAAGTTGTTCTTTTGTTCCGTATAATGTGTTCCATTTATCTGGTCTTGGAGGAAGGAGGTCTTTCTGATGTCATCTAATGCTTGACACTTGAAGAGATGGTGGTGAACGGTTTCATGATGATGTGCACAGTTGGCACTCTGGAGTGTGTTGTGGATGAATTCTTTTCAAGTGATTATTAAGTGTTATCTGTTGGGTTCGGAGTCTAAAAATAGTGCTCTGATCTCTTTTTGTAAGGTGGTTGATGTTGTCATTAAGGTTAGGGCTGGCTGGCTGTACACCTCTCTTCCCATGTCTCCCATGACCCATCTGTTCAGCCAAATTTCTTTATTTGTTGTCATTAGGATTTGCTTTGCTGTATGGAGAGGACTAAAATGTTTATGATATAACTTTCGGCTCTTGTTTAATCACTATATCATAGTGGTTAGTGCACGCACTTTATAGGAGCGTAGCCTTGGTTCAATTTCTTCAGTGGGAATTCTTTTTTGAGATCACAACTGTTCTAAAGTCGATCCAGCCTCAATTGGGTACACGAGAAGAGCTGAGGGGTAAATGTGGTCGTCGTGATGTTGAGGCTATTATCTATCGTGTACCGATGGTCACTGAAACAGACCAGCTTCACTCCTACTATACGGCGGGTCTACTCAATAGATCTTCTTGATGTCTCGTTTATACGGCGGGCTTATTGGCTAGATCTAGATACCTAATACCTCATTTTTTATTTTATTTTTCCTATCCAGAAGCACTTGAACTTTCAGCTCTTCGGCTCTATGCCATGGACATCGTAACCCTTCGGTTCGGTGCCACGAACACCGTGATTCTGGAGAACCTGTGGCTTTTCTGCCAGCCGCGGAATTGAACCCGCACTCACAGAGGCTAGTCACCCGCAGTCCAACGCGCTACGAACACCCGGGCAGGCGGCACCTCAATCAATCAAGTGCCGTGCCTGCCGGCGTAGGCGATCATGTCTCTCCACAACTCTCTTTACTTGGTGCATGTAATCAGTTCTGACGTCGATATTTTGTCGAACCATGATGTCAGGCCATCCAACATCTTCTCCCTCTGCCTTCCACGATCTCTCCTTCCTGAATTTTACCTGTAGTCACCAAATGTTCTAAACCTTCTCTTCGCATTATATGCCCAAAGAACCTTGATTGTCGGATTCTTATTCTTTTGATAAGGTTTCTTTGTGTGCAGGCCTGATTTAAAACCTCCACATTTGTTTTCTTTGCTGTCCATGGAATTTTAGGCATTCTTCTGTAAAACTACATCTCTGTGGCTTCCAATGATCGTATTGATTGTTATTCATTGTCCATGATTCGCTGCCATACATAAGTATTGGTTCAATATAGCACTGTAGTACTCGTTTTTGCAATGTCTTGGTATTAATTAGCATAGTGTGTTTCTTCATTTTCATAAAAGCTGCTTTCGTTTGAGCTATTCTACTCCTGTTGGCAGTACAAATTCTTGATCAGTCTAAGATCTTTACCATCAATATTTCTACTTTCTAACATGCTGATTATTTCTCCATGTTTTACTTTATCGAAAGCTTTTGCGTAGTCTATGAAACATAGGTATAAGTCCAACTTCATTTCTATTGATCTTTCCATTATTGTTCTTATTGTATATATTGCGTTGTTTGTTCCCCTGCGTTCAACAAAGCCTCATTGTTCTTCCTTAACTTCTGGTCTTATTTTGTTTCGTACCCTTCTCAAGATAATGTTGAAAAGTAGTTTTGTTACGTGACTCATGAGGATGATTGTGCGGTGTTCTTCGCATTCTATCGTTCCTGCTTTCTTTGGTAGTGCTATAAAAATTGATTGTCGTAAATCCATTTCTATAGCATCCTAATACCTAATAAAAACGTTCCTTTAATTTTATGTATTATTTACTACATTTCTCTCCCCTCTCTGCTCTCCTCTCTTCTCCTCTCTCTCTCTCTCCTCTCTCTCTCTCTCTCTCTCTCTCTCTCCTCTTCTCTCCCTTATTTCTTTTCGGCCATTTTGATCATTCTAAATGTGATATATAAACAGTCTTTTGCCAAGAACGTTTGTTTTACGTCACAATCTTCAGTACCATTTGAAGTTCTGGTGCTTGTCCTTCGACGACGTGTCCAATTTCAACCAGCGTTTACTAAGTTCGCTCTCCGTCAGTCTTTGACTGTCCCCAGCCCCGACCTGCAAGGCAGCAGGCTTGCTATTACACTTTGGCTGTCCCCAGCCCCGACCTGCAAGGCATCGGGCTTGCTATTACACTTTGGCTGTCCCCAGCCCCGACCTGCAAGGCATCGGGCTTGCTATTACACTTTGGCTGTCCCCAGCCCCGACCTGCAAGGCAGCAGGCTTGCTATTACACTTTGACTGTCCCCAGCCCCGACCTGCAAGGCAGCAGGCTTGCTATTACACTTTGACTGTCCCCAGCCCCGACCTGCAAGGCAGCAGGCTTGCTATTACACTTTGGCTGTCCCCAGCCCCGATCTGCAAGGCATCGGGTTTGCTATTACACTTTGGCTGTCCCCAGCCCCGACCTGCAAGGCATCGGGCTTGCTATTACACTTTGGCTGTCCCCAGCCCCGACCTGCAAAGCATCGAGTTTGCTATTACACTTTGGCTGTCCCCAGCCCTCGACCTGCAAGGCATCGGGTTTGCTATTACACTTTCAATGCCCTCCCGATGCTTGTAACATATAATCAATAAATAGATAGTGACACAAGTGTTAGGGGCTTCCTTAAACAAACACATTACCAGACGCAGAATTCTCTCTCTCTCGCGATCCCCAGACGCAGGATTCTTTCTCTCTCACGATCCCCAGACGCAGAATTCTCTCTCTCGCGATCACCAGACGCAGAATTCTCTCTCTCGCGATCACAGACGCAGAATTCTCTCTCTCACGATCCCCAGACGCAGAATTCTCTCTCTCGCGATCACCAGACGCAGAATTCAAACAATCTTTAATTTCTTCATATAATTGGGGGAAGTATCTGTGGCGTAGAGGTCAGGTGCTCGCCTCTCTTACGAAAGGTACCAGATTCGCTCCATCGTGGAGCCATCGGGATATTTTTCCAGCGATCCCTGATCTCGTTGTAGGTGAGATCGAGTTCCTAGTCCTATCGGAGACGGACAATAAAACGCAGGTCCCGTGTTCAATTTGAGCACGTTAAAGAAACCCTTGGCTATTCAAAATCGAGAAGAGCAGGCTGGAAAGCCGCTGCCCGTGCATAATTCATTAGAACAGATTATAAATAAAATTCCTACTAAAAAATCTTCGCTATCTTTAAAATAACATCGTGTACATTCACCGGTGCTACGGAGTTTGTGCACTGTAGCTGAGATCTTCTTGTGTAAGAAGAGATCGAGCACACATGTTACTCACCGAAGTGTAATGATGTGATCCTATTAATCAAGAGGGTGTGGGTTCAATACAACACTCGACGCTCCAACCTAAGGTAAGGAACTGGCCCTCCTACCTCCTGCCCACTAGGACCTAGAAATGTAAAGTGACAGACATTTCATACCATAAGGTCTGAAAAGGCTAAGGGAAATTTTATTATATTTATTAGATGTGTGTGTTCAACACGCAGTCTCTGCACATAGCAATTACAACACACAATCTCTGCACATAGCAATTACAACACAGTCTCTGCACATAGCAATTACAACACACAGTCTCTGCACATAGCAATTACAACACACAATCTCTGCACATAGCAATTACAACACACAGTCACTGCACATAGCAATTACAACACACAGTCTCTGCACATAGCAATTACAACACACAGTCTATGCACATAGCAATTACAACACACAATCTCTGCACATAGCAATTACAACACACAGTCTCTGCACATAGCAATTACAACACACAGTCTATGCACATAGCAATTACAACACACATTCTCTGCACATAGCAATTACAATACACAGTCTCTGCACATAGCAATTACAACACAGTCTCTGCACGTAGCAATTACAACACAGTCTCTGCACATAGCAATTACAACACGCAGTCTCTGCACATAGCAATTACAACACACAGTGTCTGCACATAGCAATTACAACACACAGTCTCTGCATATAGCAATCTTGATACTGATGAACAACAAGATATTGTCCCACACTCTCAGCCATTCATAAATTATTATGAATTTCTTAAGGGAGAGAGAGTGCAGTAGTTTCCTAGTACAAGGCCCCAGGAAAATTAATAAGTCCGAAATTGACTATAGAAGATGAATCTACATCATGGTGACTCTCTAACTACTTCTCTTCTCAACATCTGTAAGTTACACGTCACAACACCAACGATCACATGTATAACAAAATTCAACAGGTAACAGATTAGAAAGTTCATAAGTCTATTTAATCACTTGGAATATCAATCTCTCTCTGTTTGGAGAGTGAATAACAACAGATACGGCAACACTCAATTCACAACACTATATATAATTCAGTGTACAAATCTGTCCCACACTCACTAGCGTCTACCTGAATAGCATAACAACACTTGCACTATCTAAATCCATGAATCCTTCCAAAAATATCCTGTCTTATCTTCTGTGCTCACCGAATTTATATCAAAGTTAATTTTACGCCGATGACTCTATATGGGATTCAGTCCACAATATAAAATAGTTCATTAATTCATAACAGTTCATTATCTGGCGTCGAGGTTACACAATACTATGGTCGTTCCCGCTTCTCTTCAATATCTGGGAACATAGGATGCTTCTGGCATTTTTCTGTTCTCGTCTCGGCCTCGGACAGCTAGTCTTTACAGTCAGCGCGTCGCTTGTTCATCTGCTGCTCTAGTCTTCAGGCATCAGTCCTCTGATCGTCATTGTACATATATAAAAGCTCACTGTTCTTCTCCGGCAATGGCTGTTTATTGATGTGAACTAGTTAACATCATCAAGTTAGTTCACCGCTCTCTCTTCGACTCCAAGTGTTTCTCTAGTAGATCCGATCAATTTAACTCACTGTTAAATGTATTCTTTTCTCTAAATTAGTATCAATCTGCTACCAAAACATTCTTACGATCCGTTCTACTCAACTTCTCCAGTCAGTCTCTACTTTGTTGATCTATCTATCTTCTTATGTTCACTCTCAGACCCAGCTGGCCCCTGCCCTGGTCTCGAGATTCTCGCCTACCAGAAATTCTCTCATACTCCGAATCAAGTCATTTTCTCAATGTGGAGTCCCCACTCGGTCACTAACAGTTGACTTGACTGGTAAACAAGTGACTGGTAAACAAGTGACTGGTAAACAAGTACTTCTATTTCTAAGTCCTTTTCTTTAACTAAACAAAAAAAGAAAATTATCCCCCGACTCCATCCCCTAGTAACAGTGAAACTGTTACAGACCATCCCATGCCATCTAGAACTTTAGCTCTATCATAAAGTTCTAAAGTTGCATCCTCCTAATACTACCCTAAAATCCCCATTCCAACCTTCTAGCCGGCAAGTCAATGTATCACGATATTCTAAACCATATACAAAAATCACATAGGGCATACAACAAACCAGATAAGAACGAAAACTAAATACATCCAGTTAATATCATATTCTACTTGAGCTCACCGAATGTAACAATTTATCTCCATGACATCGATAGAATCATCTAACATGCAACCCTTGCAATGTTTTACTACAACATCAATTCATACCAAACAAAAATATATACATAACCCCCAATTTCAAGTTTCCCAATTTCTTCCTTGGTTACCCGGAAAATACACGGGAAAAACAAACAGCCCCAAGTAAAACTAGTTGGGCCCGTGCGAAACACCTCCAGCCGTACGTCTACCCGGACCGTAAGTCATCAATCTGATTATCTCAAAATGCTCTGCTGGTGTCTTCCACTTACAGCTTTTATTTCGCTCAATAGATTCACCCATCTTGTCCTCGCTTGCCCGCTCTTACATAAGAATTCAACAATTTTCTCAAATACAAATAATTCATAATTAATGTCACACACACACAAAAGTTCATTGACCCCTGGGTTGCATAGCTACGGAAATCACAATTATTTACAAGATTTTCAACAACTCTCTCCTTATAGTCAAGCCCTTCGCTCTGGTCAACTATTTATATCTATCCTCATTCACTCATCCTTGTCTTCTGGATAGAAAATACTGATACATGCCAAATTGTCTCCCCTTAACACCTCTTAATGCGTATGTGGATCTCAATTGTATACATCTCATCCTCTCATGTGTATCGCCAGACCCTCTTAGAGTTCTCTAAGATGACCCTCTGAGGCTCTATCTTCTCGTTGTATCAGATAATGTAAACCCTAGTTATTTCCAAAAGCATATCAACTCGGTCAAATGCTTATTGACAGTCTGGTTAAACATCTTGGTTCCCGCAGTTCTATCTCCAAGGTACACATAACATAATTTCTCTAACTCTCTCCAAAACACAGGTACACACCAGACACTGTCTCTCCACTAGACTCATCACTATCTCCTATCTCAGTAAAATGTATTTCTCGTCAAAGTACAAATCCCTTAGTGTGCACACAGCACTACCTTAGTGTGCACACAGCACTACCTTAGTGTGCACACAGCACTACTTCTTAAATTGATCGAAAACAGTTATCTCCTCCTCACTGTATCCTGACAGGAGGACTCCATCTTCTTCTAGTCTCTCTCTTGCTCCTCTCATGCCTGTATCCTGACAGGAGGACTCCATCTTCTAGTCTCTCTCTTGCTCCTCTCATGCCTGTATCCTGACAGGAGGACTCCATCTTCTAGTCTCTCTCTTGCTCCTCTCATGCCTGTATCCTGACAGGAGGACTCCATCTTCTAGTCTCTCTCTTGCTCCTCTCATGCCTGTATCCTGACAGGAGGACTCCATCTTCTTCTAGTCTCTCTCTTGCTCCTCTCATGCCTAAGAAAATTTCAACATTCCATATGCCCAAGCCATAAATACATCCAATTCGTGACCTGTGAATTTCATGGCATGAAAACAACAATTCTAAAGGTCCACATATTTATAGCATGGTACCATAATAATCCATATGTACAACAAATGTATAGTTTACATACCTCAAGGCATAGTTCAGTACCCTCAGAACTAAGATAAACACATTTTACATCAACATCTGTTTCAATGCATCAATATATGACAGAAAGTAATAAACCATATTTCATTGCAACTTGACAATCAAAACGATAACAATCTGCGATTCAGTACCCTCAGAACTACTTGATCCGTATGTCATAGCCTCTGATTATCTCATCATTTTCTCCCACTGCGCATTCATGCACAGTTCCTTATTTCGGCGGTTTGAGTCAATTTCTTGTCTCACCCTTCTCTGTTCTTACCTCAGAGGTTCAGCATTACCACTGAGTGCACCCCATTTTCAAACAATCTTAACCATCCCAAAAAAATCTCAAGGCACCCTGGGTTCAGTTCAACCTTCCCGACGGACCTAGTCCTGGTACCATCATTTGACCAGGACGGTAACATTATATATCCAGTTTGGACGATCTCAACACACATTCATCCTGTCAAAGCAATACAATTATATTCATATAAATTCTACTACCTGGTACTTAAAGCAACAATTATAAACGTCTTTATTAACATAGCAGAGTATAACAATAATCAATTTAAGTTCAATACAAATCACCAACAAAGGTAGGATTCATCGCCTTCATATCCAAGGTAAGCAAAATTATAAATCAATATCAATTCCAACTGCATCAATACAAGGTAGTAATGTAACAAAACATCAAAGATTACATAGCGAACCTACAAAAAAACGATTACAACAATCTGAGATCTGTCAAGCCAATGCAGGACACCCCTAGCCGGATAGATAATGTGCTCATGGAGGACAGCTGACGAACAATTTACTGGTGGGTCTTTCCATGATACATCTCTGCCCGACTCCCTGTGCACATTGGGTTAGCTCAACTGGATCTCTCTCAGCTCATAATACTGGCGGCTGATTTTCTTCCATCAAATTGGGTATATGAAAAATGCAAAATAGGACAAGTTAATATCAAGGCATATAATTCATAACACAATTTGTAACAAGTTAATTTTCCCATACATATTTCTCTACCTTCCCCACGGTTCACACCTCTCCATCTAGGCACAATCTCCATCGTACACATGTACCTTCTCAACTATACACACCAGGTCACTAGGCTCACTGTACTCATAACGCAATTCTCCTAATTGGTCATACGCCATTTATCTCCCCTTCACATAAAAAACAAGGCGTATTTCCAACGCACTCTACCTAAATCTCTTACACTATATGCATATCTCTAGTGCCCTCACAATGCACAGCTTCTACTATACTTGAAGTCTCATCTCTGGTGCAATATCTCTAGTGCCCTCACAATGCACAGCTTCTACTATACTTGAAGTCTCATCTCTGGTGCAATATCTCTAATGTATATCTGCGCTAATGAACACAAATCTCCTCTCTGTAGTCACCTATCGCTTTAGTGGCAAAGCTGATCTCTCAATATAACCTGTTTCCTTCTAGGTACACATCTCTCGTACGCCTCTGCATATCTCTCTAGTGCCCTCACAACGCACAGCTTCTAATATGTCAGACGCTGAGAGACGACATATTGAGGATGTCACACTCTGAGAGACGACATATTGAGGATGTCACACTCTGAGAGACGACATATTGAGGATGTCACACGCTGAGAGACGACATATTGAGGATGTGACACGCTGAGAGACGACATATTGAGGATGTCACACTCTGAGAGACGACATATTGAGGATGTCACACGCTGAGAGACGACATATTGAGGATGTAACACGCTGAGAGACGACATATTGAGGATGTGACACGCTGAGAGACGACATATTGAGGATGTCACACTCTGAGAGACGACATATTGAGGATGTTACACGCTGAAAGACGACATATTGAGGATGTCACACGCTGAAAGACGACATATTGAGGATGTGACACGCTGAGAGACGACATATTGAGGATGTCACACGCTGAGAGACGACATATTGAGGATGTCACACGCTGAGAGACGACATATTGAGGATGTCACACGCTGAGAGACGACATATTGAGGATGTCACACTCTGAGAGACGACATATTGAGGATGTCACACGCTGAGAGACGACATATTGAGGATGTCACACGCTGAGAGACGACATATTGAGGATGTCACACGTTGAGAGACGACATATTGAGGATGTTACACGCTGAGAGACGACATATTGAGGATGTGACACGCTGAGAGACGACATATTGAGGATGTCACACGCTGAGAGACGACATATTGAGGATGTCACACGCTGAGAGTTGAGGATGTCACACGCTGAGAGTTGAGGATGTGACACGCTGAGAGACGACATATTGAGGATGTCACACGCTGAGAGACGACATATTGAGGATGTTACACGCTGAGAGACGACATATTGAGGATGTGACACGCTGAGAGACGACATATTGAGGATGTCACACGCTGAGAGACGACATATTGAGGATGTCACACGTTGAGAGACGACATATTGAGGATGTTACACGCTGAGAGACGACATATTGAGGATGTGACACGCTGAGAGACGACATATTGAGGATGTCACACGCTGAGAGACGACATATTCAGGATGTCACACTCTGAGAGACGACATATTGAGGATGTCACACGCTGAGAGTTGAGGATGTCACACGCTGAGATTTGAGGATGTGACACGCTGAGAGACGACATATTGAGGATGTCACACGCTGAGAGACGACATATTGAGGATGTCACACGCTGAGAGACGACATATTGAGGATGTCACACGTTGAGAGACGACATATTGAGGATGTTACACGCTGAGAGACGACATATTGAGGATGTGACACGCTGAGAGACGACATATTGAGGATGTCACACGCTGAGAGACGACATATTGAGGATGTCACACTCTGAGAGACGACATATTGAGGATGTCACACGCTGAGAGTTGAGGATGTCACACGCTGAGAGTTGAGGATGTGACACGCTGAGAGACGACATATTGAGGATGTCACACGCTGAGAGACGACATATTGAGGATGTCACACGCTGAGAGACGACATATTGAGGATGTCACACGCTGAAAGACGACATATTGAGGATGTTACACGCTGAGAGACGACATATTGAGGATGTCACACTCTGAGAGACGACATATTGAGGATGTCACACGCTGAGAGTTGAGGATGTCACACGCTGAGAGTTGAGGATGTGACACGCTGAGAGACGACATATTGAGGATGTCACACGCTGAGAGACGACATATTGAGGATGTTACACGCTGAGAGACGACATATTGAGGATGTGACACGCTGAGAGACGACATATTGAGGATGTCACACGCTGAGAGACGACATATTGAGGATGTCACACGTTGAGAGACGACATATTGAGGATGTTACACGCTGAGAGACGACATATTGAGGATGTGACACGCTGAGAGACGACATATTGAGGATGTCACACGCTGAGAGACGACATATTGAGGATGTCACACTCTGAGAGACGACATATTGAGGATGTCACACGCTGAGAGTTGAGGATGTCACACGCTGAGAGTTGAGGATGTGACACGCTGAGAGACGACATATTGAGGATGTCACACGCTGAGAGACGACATATTGAGGATGTCACACGCTGAGAGACGACATATTGAGGATGTCACACGCTGAAAGACGACATATTGAGGATGTTACACGCTGAGAGACGACATATTGAGGATGTCACACGCCGAAAGACGACATATTGAGGATGTCACACGCTGAGAGACGACATATTGAGGATGTTACACGCTGAGAGACGACATATTGAGGATGTCACACGCTGAGAGACGATATATTGAGGATGTCACACGTTGAGAGACGACATATTGAGGATGTTACACGCTGAGAGACGACATATTGAGGATGTGACACGCTGAGAGACGACATATTGAGGATGTCACACGCTGAGAGACGACATATTGAGGATGTCACACTCTGAGAGACGACATATTGAGGATGTCACACGCTGAGAGTTGAGGATGTCACACGCTGAGAGTTGAGGATGTGACACGCTGAGAGACGACATATTGAGGATGTCACACGCTGAGAGACGACATATTGAGGATGTCACACGCTGAGAGACGACATATTGAGGATGTCACACGCTGAAAGACGACATATTGAGGATGTTACACGCTGAGAGACGACATATTGAGGATGTCACACGCCGAAAGACGACATATTGAGGATGTCACACGCTGAGAGACGACATATTGAGGATGTTACACGCTGAGAGACGACATATTGAGGATGTCACACGCTGAGAGACGACATATTGAGGATGTCACACTCTGAGAGACGACATATTGAGGATGTCACACGCTGAGAGTTGAGGATGTCACACGCTGAGAGTTGAGGATGTGACACGCTGAGAGACGACATATTGAGGATGTCACACGCTGAGAGACGACATATTGAGGATGTCACACGCTGAAAGACGACATACGGAGGAGCAGACCTGAAGCTGACTGCCCAATTTGTGGTCCACAGTAGATTAAGCGTATGACCAGAGATCGCCGAAGATGAAGATCGACAGAAAGGTAGGTAGAACTGGAATCTAGCGCATTCTTAGATCTTGTAACTTTGTCCGTGTATCGCCGGGCCCCCATGTGGAGCAAAGAATAGTAACAATGCAGCCTGGTGTAAATGGGCCAACTCTTTCTTCTGCGTTCTCACTAGATTATGATTTAAGATTTTCTAATAAATACTGTCTCATATTGTCAGCCATGCCCTACAGTTTGTCTTGGACGCTGGTGTAAATGGGCGACCTCTTTCTTCTCAGGTCTGCATACTGGAGGCAGTTCTGTAGGATATGTTCTGTTGTCATACTCGCCAAGTCACATGAGCATAGGTCGTTGGTGTCTGTCTTGAATTTAGTGTACAGGTGGTGTCTCATTCTGTTGTGACCCGTCCGTAGGCGAAGTATGACAGTATGGTCCCTTCTGGACAGTTAGCAATATTCATCATCCTTGTATGTGATTTAAGGGAGAGGGAGGGAGGGAAGAGGAAAGCTAAAGAAAAATTAAAACAAATTAAGCCCCCAGGAACAACCAAAAACAAGGCATCAGCTTTTTCTGATAACTTATTCATCAGACCAAATAGAAAAGTGTAACGGCAGGAAAGATACCGAAACAAACAATAGCTATTCAGGCATGAAGGAGAATAATAGATTTACACGTCACACGAAACTTTCGTTTTAAATGTTCCGTAATTTTTACTGACCAGATCTTTATAAAAAAGTTTTATTTGAGAATCAGGGAAAAATTACTCTGAAACAAACTATGGTTAGAGCTGGATTCCATGTTTTGTTTCTGTTCTTCGTTTCTGTAGTTGTTTTATCAAGGAACGTGCCGGTGTAATAGATTTGAATGAATAATGTATTCTGCTTGGTATTGTTTCTGTTGGGATACAGTCATGCTTCGTCGCGCGGGCCAAGCAAGCGCGCTACTCATTGTCAAATTGTGCGCGGTAGAACTAGCGAGCGTATATGGCTTCTGTTCGAATAAGTGATCAAATATTTATCACCAATCGATGAATGTGATGACTTTGAAAACGGCAACTGTATCAATTTCAGTCAAACTCGGAGACTAAGAGCTATAATGATACATGTTAGAATCACGAGGTTTGAGATAAGAGAGAATGGTTAGAGACAGGTATTATGAGAACCGTGCTTCGATTAGGAAATTGAAATGAAAACTTGCAGAGTAGTGATGGTGGATTGAATGACAAGTTAGTTGGTTTTTGCTTTATTCCTGAGGGGTAAAGAGTTTGAGCTCTGTGTTTTCTTCTTCTTCTTCTTTTTCTACTTCGATCGCTCCATATCGACCACTTGCTACCCACTCTGCGGGATCTGTATGTTATCTGAGCCTAAGGTGATTGTACGTTGTGCCAGTTATGCGCCTACAAATAGTCCAGCACATCCAATTTCTGAGACGCTTATTATTTACTAGGGCAGCTTACCTGCCCCCTACCTCAGTCGCCTCTTACCACATGCCTTGTAGGTCGCAGTGGTACTATTCTTTGCTTCCATTGCGGTCCCTGGCAACGCATGGACGTGTGCTCTGTGTTAGATACGAGGATCTTTACAACATAACATCAAGAATGGAAGCCAGAGGGCGACTACGAAAGAATGGTGAAATGGGAAAGTCGAATTATGTCCCTCAAAAAATAATAACGATCACCAAAGCCACTAGAACATCTCAAGACAAAACAGAAGACCACGGCACTGGGAAATAACCCGGTAGCAGTGTGACGGCACTGGGAAATAACCCGGTAGCAGTGTGACGACACTGGGAAATAACCCGGTAGCAGTGTGACGGCACTGGGAAATAACCCGGTAGCAGTGTGACGGCACTGGGAAATAACCCGGTAGCAGTGTGACGGCACTGGGAAATAACCCGGTAGCAGTGTGACGGCACTGGGAAATAACCCGGTAGCAGTGTGACGGCACTGGGAAATAACCCGGTAGAAGTGTGACGACACTGGGAAATAACCCGGTAGCAGTGTGACGGCACTGGGAAATAACCCGGTAGCAGTGTGACGGCACTGGGAAATAACCCGGTAGCAGTGTGACGACACTGGGAAATAACCCGGTAGCAGTGTGACGGCACTGGGAAATAACCCGGTAGCAGTGTGACGGCACTGGGAAATAACCCGGTAGCAGTGTGACGGCACTGGGAAATAACCCGGTAGCAGTGTGACGGCACTGGGAAATAACCCGGTAGCAGTGTGACGGCACTGGGAAATAACCCGGTAGCAGTGTGACGACACTGGGAAATAACCCGGTAGCAGTGTGACGGCACTGGAAATAACCCGTAGCAGTGTGACGGCACTGGGAAATAACCCGGTAGCAGTGTGACGGCACTGGGAAATAACCCGGTAGCAGTGTGACGGCACTGGGAAATAACCCGGTAGAAGTGTGACGACACTGGGAAATAACCCGGTAGCAGTGTGACGGCACTGGGAAATAACCCGGTAGCAGTGTGACGGCACTGGGAAATAACCCGGTAGCAGTGTGACGACACTGGGAAATAACCCGGTAGAAGTGTGACGACACTGGGAAATAACCCGGTATAAGTGTAACGACATTGGGCAACAACCCGGTAGCAGTGTGGCGACACTGGGCAACAACCCGGTAGCAGTGTGACGACACTGGGCAACAACCCGGTAGCAGTGTGACGACACTGGGCAACAACCCGGTAGCAGTGTGATGACACTGGGCAACAACCCGGTATAAGTGTAACGACACTGGGCAACAACCCGGTATACGTAACGACACTGGGCAACAACCCGGTATAAGTGTAACGACACTGGGCAACAACCCAGTATAAGTGTAACGACACTGGGCAACAACCCGGTATAAGTGTAACGACACTGGGCAACAACCCAGTATAAGTGTAACGACACTGGACAACAACCCGGTATAAGTGTAACGACACTGGGCAACAACCCGGTATAAGTGTAACGACACTGGGCAACAACCCGGTATAAGTGTAACGACACTGGGCAACAACCCGGTAGCAGTGTGACGACAAAAGAAGAAGAAGATAAAAGAAGAAACGGAAATTTGGAGAGTAGTGGTTGCGGATTGGATTACTAGTTAGTTCTGTTTTATTCCAGGACGACGAGGAAAGGAGGAGGGTGTGAGAACGAGTTTGTGCTCTGTGTCAAATACGAGGATCTTTACAACAGAACATGCCGGGCTCTCCTGGGGAGCAACTAATTGTAACACTGCGACCTACCAGGCATGTCGTAAGAGACTACTGAGGTAGGGGTCTAGGAAGCTACCTAGTAAATAAAAGATATAAAACACAACCAATGATATTGGTTGTGTTCGTAAAAACGATCATATTACTGGGCTAGGCGATTGGTGTCGTAAAGACTAGGGTAAGTGGTTCGAGTCCCGTGTTTGTCTATTTGTTTGTTTCGGAAGCTCTTAATACCTGTACCATGTTTATTTATTGATCATATTCGTTACTTCCGTTGCTTCCTCTGGGGTTCTTGAAAAAACTCCGTGTGCTCAAACGTGAACAATACAAATTTGATACTTAGGAAGAACTGACTTTCCATCTACCATTCAACTTTGTAGAATGTCTGGCGAATGGGTTAGAGCGCTGGCTACCATGTGGAGATTCAGGTTCAATCCCTTTACGCCCGTGTGTTGCTGGGGCTCCTATTGGGGGCACATAATAATAACACTGCGACCTACAAAGCATATCATAAAGGGCAACTGCGGTAGGGGCCTAGGGAAGCTACCCTAGTAAATAAAAAGCGTCGCAGAAGTTGGATGTGCTGGCCTACTTGTAGGCGCATAACTGGCATAAAGTACAAACGCTCTTAGGCTAAGATCACATACAAATCACAAAGAGTTGTTTAACAAGTGGTCGATGTGGAGTGTTCACAGAAGAAGAAGATACACTTGTTTTCTAGAATATAACTCAATCTTCTTCCTGTTTAGGGCGCAGCCATGAGAAGCCTTGAGAAGCCTTGATCTGATCCTTATAACATCAGATATGGCCCGTCTGCCCAGCGTGTTCGTAGCGCGTTGGACTACGGGGACTATCCCTCTGTGTGTGCGGGTTCAATTCCGCGGTATGGCAGAAAAAGCCACAGATTCCCCAGATTTACAGTGTTCGTGGCACTGAAGGGTTACAATGTCCATGGCACCGAGCCGAAGAGCTGAAAAGCTCAAGTGCTTCTGGATCGGAAAAAAAATAATACCACCAGATATCATCCTTCACAGATAGAGGGAGAGAGTTGATAGAGAGAAAAGAAGTTTGTGGAGGAACTTCAGTCAGAACTCGACCGCATAGGTGGATGGTGCGTTGAAGCAGGAGCATTGGTCAACCCCACAAAAGCAGCGGTGACATGGTTCTCTTTAAACAACCACATCGTCAACACTCCAACACCATCTGTGGTTTTATGTTCAGAGGTGGTGGAGCGATCTCAGTCTATGAAATACCTGGGGTTGCGTTTTGATCGTAGTCTAGCTTTTACGGAACACATAGCTCTTGTGATAATGAAGGCGAGGAAAGGTTTGCTGGCGATGAGGGTAATGGCTGCGGCGGATTGTGAACAGCGCCATCTTTGTCTTTTATACCAGGGTCTGGTCCTTTCTGTGCTTGAGTATGCGCTGGCGATCCTGACTCTCAGTCATAGTCAGATAGAACGACTGGAAAGAATACAGAACGAGGCGATGTGTTTTATACTTGGTTGCACTAAAGACACGTCGTGCAGGGCGATGCGCTATCTCCTTGACTATCCTACTATGGAGTATAGAATACTGATGAGCCGTGCACAAGCATACCTTCGAGTCAATGCTGACACACAACATCCTCTGCACTTGGAAATAAAGAAACAAAAAGGAAATAGGTTAAAAAAAGGAAAATCTTGGATGGGTCAGGCCGAGGACTGTATTGAACAGGTGTGTACACTTGAAGACATTGATCCCGGTGAAGAATGGATACCAGTGCCAAGAGCAATCGCTACATCCTTTTCTGTATGCATCGAACTTGATAAAGAATGCAGGCAACACAACCCACTTGTTGTGGAGGCAGAGGTTCAGGCATTAATTTCTGAGAACGCATCTGAGCATGATGTAATCATTTATACGGATGGTTCGGTGATTCGACATGTGCGGAGCTCGTGGGCTTTCACTGCTCAGGTCGGAGGTGATGTTGTGAAGGAAGACAGTGGTGGTTTTGCCGTGACTACAAGCAGTCTCACTATGGAAATCATGGCAGGTTACCAAACCGATGATTTGGCTAGAATCACAGACTTTTATCCATGCATGTTTTCTCAGTGACTCAATGAGTATGCTCAGGAAGATTGAAACAGGATGGACTCGGAGGCATTGGATAGAATCGCTGGGGAGGTCTAAGCTGACAAAGATCAGTTTTATTTTTGTGCCAGGGCATGCAGGTGTAAGGGGAATGAACGTGCGGATAGGCTTGCAGGTATGGCTGCTGTCCAAAGCGGACGAGCAATGGACCAGGCTGATATTATAAATTCCTTAAGGGAGAGAGGGCGTGTACATGATTCAGGTGATAGCGGTGAATCCACAACACTAACCAGACTGCAAGAACTCAAAGTTAAGTGTGGTGTAGCTCGACAAGAACGCTATGCTGGCAGACAAAGAAGAATTGTAAACCAACAAAGAACCGGTGTCGTTAGTCGCCACACGCTGATGGACATACTGAGGGAGAGATCGGAGCACTTATGGACTAATTTGTTCGACGTGCAGTGATGGTGATCCGACGACTAAACTAAACTAAACTAATAGAACAATATATCCTGCTCAATGATATCTATATCCATATTTTACTTTCTGTATCCATATCCATATCTCCATTTTTGTTTTTACGAACATGTTTCTCACTATTTCTCTTTATGTACCCAGGTTTACGATGCAACATTACCTACATCTGCCAATGGATTATAAAACGTTAATCTCGAGTTAATCCAGCACATAATGAGTGTACAGATATATATACTCCCAGCTGTTTGTGTGTGGTGCGTGCGTATTGGCTGTTCTACCTGCCTGGACGTAAGGCAATACTCGACCACCTGTCCATCTTTTCTTCTATATTGCTTGTAATCTTATATAACAATTTATACGGCGCGCTGCAAAAGGGTCAACAAACGATATTAAAGATTCATTAACTTTAGACCCTTTTCTTGTGAGTTGTAAGCGAGACCTTGAAGGTTTTTTAAAGATATTACATAAATGTCTTAAATGACGCAATATTTTTTTAAAACCGATTATATCCAGTATCGAATCCAAGCCAGGTTTTTAATGTTTGAAGTTATGGAGGTGTGGGGATAGGGAAGGGGTGGTAGAATTTGAAGGGGGGAGGGTATTGCTGAGATCTGATGCGAAAAGAAAGCTTGTAGATAGAAAGAAAGTGCAAGAAAAGAAAGTTTGTAGATAGAAAGAAAGTGTAAGAAAAGAAAGTTTGTAGATAGAAAGAAAGTTTGTAGATAGAAAGAAAGTTTGTAGATAGAAAGAAAGTTTGTAGATAGAAAGAAAGTTTGTAGATAGAAAGAAAGTGTAAGAAAAGAAAGTTTGTAGATAGAAAGAAAGTGTAAGAAAAGAAAAGAAAGTTTGTAGATAGAAAGAAAGTTTGTAGATAGAAAGAAAGTTTGTAGATAGAAAGAAAGTTTGTAGATAGAAAGAAAGTTTGTAGATAGAAAGAAAGTTTGTAGATAGAAAGAAAGTGCAAGAAAAGAAAGAAGGGTTCTGAGAAATTGTAGAAAATTAGAGAAGAAAAATGTTAAACGGGAGAGAGGAAGAGGAAGCGAGTTGAAAGAGAGGAAGAGGAAGGAGTTGAAGAGAGAAAGAGGGAGAGAGTTGATAGAGAGAAAGAGGGAGACAGTTGAAAGAGAGAAAGAGGGAGAGAGTTGATAGAGAGAAAGAGAGAGAGAGTTGATAGAGAGAAAGAGGGAGAGAGTTGATAGAGAGAAAGAGGAGAGAGTTGATGAGAGAAAGGGAGAGAGTTGATAGAGAGAAAGAGGAGAGAGTTGATAGAGAGAAAGAGGGAGAGAGTTGATAGAGAGAAAGAGGGAGAGAGTTGATAGAGAGAAAGAGGGAGAGAGTTGATAGAGAGAAAGAGGGAGAGAGTTGATAGAGAGAAAGAGGGAGAGAGTTGAAAGAGAGAAAGAGGGAGAGAGTTGATAGAGAGAAAGAGGGAGAGAGTTGATAGAGAGAAGAGTTGAAAGAGAGAAAGGGAGAGAGTTGAAGAGAGAAAAGGGAGAGAGTTGAAAGAGAGAAAGAGGAGAGAGTTGAAGAGAGAAAGAGGAGAGAGTTGAAAGAGAGAAAGAGGGAGAGAGTTGAAAGAGAGAAAGAGGGAGAGAGTTGAAAGAGAGAAAGAGGGAGAGAGTTGATAGAGAGAAAGGGAGAGAGTTAAGAGAGAAAGGGGAAGAGTTGAAAGAGAGAAATGGGCAGAGAGTTTAAAGAGAGAAAGAGTGGGGGGATAGGGTACAAGTACAAAACAATTTTTACGACGTTTCGACAAAAGACTCTATCAAGCAAATATACAACAGAAACGAAGAAATTCAGACTTGCTATATGGCAGACATAACATACACAGTCAGACAATTAATCCATAACGGCTCTAAAACTACAGTACAACAGAATGAGACACCACCTGTACACTAAATTCAAGATAAGCACCAACGACATGTGCTCCTGTGGCTTGGCAAGTATGACACCAGAACATATCCTACAGAACTGCCCCCAGTATGCAGAGCTGAGAAGAAAGAGGTGGCCTACTTACACCAGCACCCAAGACACATTGCTACATAGTTTTACTGCAGTCGTGTTTCGTCATTGCTACATAGCTTTACTGCAGTCGTGTTTTACCATTGCTACATAGCTTTACTGCAGTCGTGTTTTACCATTGCTACATAGCTTTACTGCAGTCGTGTTTCGTCATTGCTACATAGTTTTACTGCAGTCGTGTTTCGTCATTGCTACATAGTTTTACTGCAGTCGTGTTTCGTCATTGCTACATAGCTTTACTGCAGCCGTGTTTCGTCATTGCTACATAGCTTTACTGCAGCCGTGTTTCACTATTGCTGCATAGCTTTACTGCAATCTTCCCTTATATCAATAAAACGAACAAGAGACAAAGACACAAAGTAATAAGCAAAAATCGGTAACGTCAAAAATAATATTTCATGTTTACTGTTCAGACTTTAGGCTATGAAGTGTCTGCTACTTCACAGTTCTAGATCCTAGTGTACAGAAAGAAAAGGCTGGCCATGCAAAAGGTGGACCTCAGAGATAACAGAGGCGACGAAAGACACTGTTTATGAAGCGCACACAAAAGTCCGTTCTAGAAATCTCTTCTTGTCCTGAAACTGTGAGGCAAATCATCAGGACTGGAGAAATGAAGAAAGACAATTCGCACAGAGAGACTCGTTCTAGGTGTCTCATTTTTTGTAGATGGCGCCAAAATGCAAAACAGGATTAAATAATAGATAGAGTGTGCATGCAGGAGGTAGGAGGGTCAATTCATTACCTCACGTGTGGAATATCGGGTGGGGAATTGAGCCCACAACTGTCTCGAGTCCGAGTCGATAAACGAACGGTTTTACATTTGGCTAATCCGTGGAGGAAATGTGAAACTCGCCATAACTAAGTAATTACCATCTGTTGATACTAGAGATGTGTGTGATATAGCAGCACAGGAGACCAGATGCTAGCCTCGCAGGCGAACTTGTTATTCTGAAACCAAAAGGTATAAATGTAATACACCCCTAACGTCACAGTACGGATTTCAATCTGAATTTAAAACAGCCGACCTCACAGAGGTGGCGTATAACATGATGGTTTCGGGAGGTATGTTTGAAAGCTGATGCTCCACAGGAGGCTTGCATATAAATCTCTACAACTATCAATAAAAATACGCTGTAGTAGGAATGGTTTAATAAAAACAATCAAGGTAAAAACCCAGGTAGGCAGGTAAGCAGAGTGGGTTAGATAAAGGGCTTTAACGTCATATGTCCATCTAAGGTTAACTCGATGCGGATTATGTCAAAGTACGCATTCAATTTCATTACATGTTCCTATCAACCATATGGTTATATGAAGATGAATCTGGTCACGCTGTGACCAAGATGAACTGTGAACATGCTGTGAACGAAAATGAACTGTCATATTGCGGTACCTTGCCAACAAAGAGAAAGAGAATGATGGGGAATACAGCAGATTTGAGAAATGAAGACAAAAGTCGAGTCTGGAACAGAGCAAACCTTAATCCGTCTCTGTATAATGATAGCAGCAGTAGCACAGTTGTTAGTGAACTCGATTCTTAGGCTAGTGGTTTAGGTCTGATTCCACAGTGGGCGGGAATATTTTTCCTACCGTAATAGCTCTCAGCCTTAATTGGGTATCAGAAAAGAACTGGGAAGCAAAGGAGTTAGGCGTGATGATGACACATCACCTTATCGTGTGCCGACCTACGGTCAATGAAAATACTGGCATAACAACGCATTACACAATTACCTCGATGTATTATATCTGTTATTATATCTGCTTATTGCTATCTGTTATTATTTCTACTATTATATCTGTTATTATATCTGTTATTATATCTGTTATTATATCTGTTATTATATCTGTTATTGTATCTGTTATTGTATCTGTTATTGTATCTGTTATTATATCTGTTATTATATCTGTTATTATATCTGTTATTATATCTGTTATTATATCTGTTATTATATCTGTTATTATATCTGTTATTATATATGTTATTATATCTATATTATACGTTATTATATCTGTTATTATATCTGTATTGTATCTGTTATTATATCTGTTATTGATCTGTTATTGTATCTGTTATTATATCTGTTATTATATCTGTTATTATATCTGTTATTATATCTGTTATTATATCTGTTATTATATCTGTTATTATATCGTATTATATCTGTTATTATATATGTTATTGTATATGTTATTGTATCTGTTATTATATCTGTTATTATATCTGTTATTGTATCTGTTATTATATCTGTTATTATATCTGTTATTGTATCTGTTATTGTATCTGTTATTGTATCTGTTATTATATCTGTTATTATAATCTGTTATTATAATCTGTTATTATATCTGTTATTATATCTGTTATTATATCTGTTATATATGTATTAATCTGTTATTATATCATTTTTAAATATCTGTATTATATCTGTTATTATATCTGTTATTGTATCTGTATTATATCTGTTATTATATCTGTTATTATATTTATTGTATTGTATATTATTATATCTGTTATTATAATCTGTTATTATATCTGTTATTATAATCTGTTATTATATCTGTTATTATATCTGTTATTATATCTGTTATTATATCTGTTATTATATCTGTTATTATATCTGTTATTATATATGTTATTGTATATGTTATTGTATCTGTTATTATATCTGTTATTACATCTGCTTTGTATCTGTTATTATATCTGTTATTATATCTGTTATTGCATCTATTATTATATCTGTTATTATATCTGTTATATATCTGTTATTGTATCTGTTATTATATCTGTTATTATAATCTGTTATTATAATCTGTTATTATATCTGTTATTATATCTGTTATTATATCTGTTATTATATATGTTATTATTTCTGTTATTATATCTGTTATTATATCTGTTATTATATCTGTTATTATATCTGTTATTATATCTGTTATTATATCTGTTATTATATCTGTTATTATATATGTTATTATTTCTGTTATTATATCTGTTATTATATCTGTTATTATATCTGTTATTATATCTGTTATTATATCTGTTATTATATCTGTTATTATATCTGTTATTATATATGTTATTGTATATGTTATTGTATCTGTTATTATATCTTTTATTATATCTGTTATTATATCTGTTATTAGTTATCATATGATAATTATCATAATAGCGCTCCAGACATGTTCGTAGGTGCTCCGATTCCCGCCCCAACAAATCCAGCAGCGTCCAGCGGCCCAACACGCCAGTTCGATGTTGATTAATCCATTTGCATATTTATTATGTCGATCTTTTCGGGACTGTACCAATATCGACACCCATCCCTCTCTCAGTCCTTAAAATGGTTTCTTCCCTTACTTACGTATAATAAAAAATTAGCAATATGAAAAATGTATTAAGATCCAAACAACAACAAAAACTGTGTCGTGGAGGTAGGGTGGTTGCCTCTTGCTCAGAGGGTACTCAGTTTGTATCCCAATTGTAGTGATCAGGATATGTATCCAGCGATCGTTGATTTCAGTGATCGAGTACTTAGTCCTATCGGAGAGGAACGATACAACTTAGGCTTCGCGTTCCGCCCGTGTGCTACCAGGTCTCGCAAGGGGAGCAAAGAATAGTACCACTGCAACCTACAAGGCATGTCGTAAGAGGCGACTGAGGTAGGGCCTAGAGAAGCTACCTAGTAAATAAAAGCGAAGCAGAAATCGGAGTGCTGGCCTACTTGTAGGCGCATAACTGGCCCAACGTATAATCGCTCGTAGGCTCAGATCACATACAAATCACACAGCGTGGTTAACAAGTGGTCTATGTGGAGCGTTGGAAGAGAAGAAGAAAGAAGTAAAAGGCTCAGCGTTCAAGGTGGGCACGTAAAAGGACAATTGACAGCTGAAAATAGATGAAAATAGGCTGCAAAATCGCTGTCTATTCAAAATTCGTTCTTCTTTCCTTCCACCATTTACTCTCTTTATAGAAGTGTTGGGGTGAAACGTAGTGATCCTGTGTGTGCTTTTTTAAGGCACTTTGTAAGCTGATATTCATGTTCGTAAGGTTGTTCTTGATGCCGTAGCTCCATTTTTTGCATGGTCTTCCTCTTGTCTTGTACTCATTATACTTTTCTGTGTGGCTCTCTGTGGTAGACGATACCAGGACATTCTGGTCAGTTGTCCAAACCATTTAATCTGTTGTTCTTTTATGAATATTCGTTAAACAGAGTCAAATAAAATGTTCTCCAAAAAGTTTTTAAAACTGTAAAGTACATCAGGAACCCTCGCCATTCTACGGAGTTTGTGCTCTTCTTCTGAGATCGACATGTAAAACAAAAATGTCGAGCACATTGTTATTCATGAAAGTCATGATTATAATCATATCAATCATTCAATCAATCAATCAATCAATTCTTCTTCTTCTGCATGCGCGCTGTGGATTTGGACGTTAGCCATGACGTCTGGTAGGCGCTTCTGACCGATTTTTGCGTGAACGCCTGATTTACCATTTAACTGGTGTCCTTTGACAATCAATCAATCAATCACTCACTCAATCAATCAAACAAACATTCTTGTTAAATGTCAGGCACATTCATTATTGTAGCAAAACGCGTAAACGTGGAACAGAAACAGATATATAAAGAGAAGAATTGAAGGTTATGAAATGTGGATATGGCGAGTGTTATGGAAATGTGGATATGGCGAGTGTTATGGAAATGTGGATATGGCGAGTGTTATGGAAATGTGGATATGGCGAGTGTTATGGAAATGTGGATATGGCGAGTGTTATGGAAATGTGGATATGGCGAGAATCATGGAAATGTGGATATGGCGAGTGTTATGGAAATGTGGATATGGCGAGTGTTATGGAAATGTGGATATGGCGAGTGTTATGGAAATGTGGATATGGCGAGTGTTATGGAAATGTGGATATGGCGAGAATCATGGAAATGTGGATATGGCGAGTGTTATGGAAATGTGGATATGGCGAGTGTTATGGAAATGTGGATATGGCGAGTGTTATGGAAATGTGGATATGGCGAGTGTTATGGAAATGTGGATATGGCGAGTGTTATGGAAATGTGGATATGGCGAGTGTTATGGAAATGTGGATATGGCGAGTGTTATGGAAATGTGGATATGGCGAGTGTTATGGAAATGTGGATATGGCGAGTGTTATGGAAATGTGGATATGGCGAGTGTTATGGAAAGAGAAGACAGAACATAAACAAGTACATCAACAACTAAATGTGAAGAGAGAACTACTGATGGGAAGAACTACTGATGGGAAGAACTACTGATGGGAAGAACTACTGATGGGAAGAGAGAACTACTGATGGGAAGAACTACTGATGGGAAGAGAGAACTATTGATGGGAAGAACTACTGATGGGAAGAGAGAACTATTGATGGGAAGAACTACTGATGGGAAGAGAGAACTACTGATGGAGATAGAAATTAGACAATTCAAATATTTATGTCACTTCAAGAGCTATGACATTCTACTGAAACATAGTCACGACAGAGATGAAGTGTCTGCGCAAAACGCTGGGAGTAGCAAGAAGAGACCAGTTTAGAAATGAAGACAGGAAAAAAGTTGGCACTAAACTTCATCAAGAAACAACAAATTAAATGGTTCGGCCACATAAGCAGATTACCAACAGACAGTGCACCTCAAAGAGCAATGTTGCTCTGATAAAGCATTAGATCGTTTGCGAAAAAGTGAGCACAGGAATAACAGAGACAGTGAAAGACACTTTTATGAAACGCTCGCAAGAACTCGTTCTAGAAATCTCTTCTTGATTGATTGATTGATTGATAAGATCAACATCATTGCACTTCGGGGAGTAACCATGTGTGCTCCGATCTATCTCTTACACAAGAAAATCTCAGCTGCAGTGCAGGAACTCCTTAGAACCGGCGAGGGTGTCGATGTAATTTTGAAGATGGTAAAGATACGTTGTAGGAATTTTATTTTTAATCTTTTCTAATGAATTTTGCCCTGACAGCGGCTTTCCAGCCTGCTCTTCTCGATTTAGAACTGCCAAGATGTCCATCATACATACACCAACGAAATGAAACATGGCCTCATGAACAAGGTTTACAGACCAAGCTATGGGAAACTCTCGAGGAGCTCCAACTGACATGCAGCTTCATAGAGGCAACCCATCTATCTCATGGTTTAGACGAGCATACGAAACCGAACGCAAAGAAGAAGAAGAAGAAGAACTACCAAGGACTCTTTACGTGCTCAAATTTAGACGGGGCCTACGTTTTATCGTCCGTCCCCGATACGACTAGGATCTCACCTGCACTGAGATCATGGATCTCTAGAAAAATATCCAG
This sequence comes from Arion vulgaris, assembly GCA_020796225.1. Lineage (NCBI taxonomy): Eukaryota > Metazoa > Mollusca > Gastropoda > Stylommatophora > Arionidae > Arion > Arion vulgaris. The sequence goes on from CM036776.1 coordinate 20,962,722, forward strand.
ATGCTACACGAGGGAGAGAACCTGGTACATTTGGCATGAGAGACGAGCACATAAACTCTACGCCACAGATACACTCTCAAGTCTCTCTTATCACGACTACGCCACAGATACCCCAAGTCTCTTCTTATCCTGACTACGCCACAGATACCCCAAGTCTCTTCTTATCCTGACTACGCCACAAATACCCCAAGTCTCTTCTTATCCTGACTACGCCACAGATACCTCAAGTCTCTTCTTATCCTGACTACGCCACAAATACCTCAAGTCTCTTCTTATCCTGACTACGCCACAGATACCCCAAGTCTCTTCTTATCACGACTACGCCACAAATACTCCAAATCTCTTCTTATCCTGACTACGCCACAATACACTCAAGTCTCTTATTATCCTGACTACGCCACAGATACCTCAAGTCTCTTCTTATCCTGACTACGCCACAGATACCCCAAGTCTCTTCTTATCACGACTACGCCACAGAATACCTCAAGTCTCTTCTTATCCTGACTACGCACAGATATTCCAAGTCTCTTCTATCCTGATTACACCACAGATATCCCAAGTCTCTTCTTATCCTGACTACCACAGATACCCAAGTCTCTTCTTATCACGACTACGCCACAGATACCCCAAGTCTCTTCTTATCCTGACTACGCACAGATACCCAAGTCTCTTCTTATCCTGACTACGCCACAGATACCCAAGTCTTCTTATCCTGACTACGCCACAGATACCCAAGTCTCTTCTTATCCTGACGCTGCGAGGCAACAGGATTAAGAAAAGAAGATCAGAAAGATGTGGATATTGAAAACCATCTAGGAAGAGAAGACAGAAAGATGTGGACATTATATTGAAAACCATCTAGGACGAGAAGATAGAAGATATGAGTGCAAGAGAAAGAGAGATAGAATTTGGAAGAGAATGTCAGAAAAAGAACAGGCAGAATTTAACGCCAGGATAAGGAATATATTCCAACATATGCCAGCGAGAGTTAGAAAATGACTAAAAATATAGAAAGCAAGTTGAATGCATTTGAAAATAGATTTCTGCGAAAAATTATAAACATAACATATACCGAATTCAGAAGAAGTGATACCTCTGAAATCGGCGAAGGCTTGCCTGCATCGCAAGGGACACCAGCCAAATGGTGAAGCTAGCTTTCACACAGTAATCACTCAGAAACGACAAACCAGGTCTCATGGCTAACGCCCGAATTCATAGCGGCGAAGCGAAGAAGAAGAAGAAGAAGAGAGAGAAGTGATGAAATCAGAGAAATGTCTGATAACTAGTGACAACTGTTATAAGAAGGAGAAGATGGAGATATGTTGGACACACCTTGACAAGAAATGATCAAAGAATATCAAAGCAGGTATTGAAGTGGGATGCAAAGGTTCAAGAAAGAGAGGACGATCTAAAGAGACCCTGAAACGAACTTTGCTGAGAGAGGCAGAAATATCGGTCTCAGTTCCATGGAGGAGACTGAGCGAGTTGCCCAGGATAGAGCGGTATGGAGAAATTACTGCAGGCCCTATGTAACGTATAACGGTACGAGAGGAATTATTATTATTATTATAAGAACATAACTTATTGGACAGTCGTCATAGTCAATATTTGATGTAGATACGGTACATGATTGATTGATTCATTGATTGATTCATTGATTGATTCATTGATTGATTCATTGATTGATTCATTGATTGATTCATTGATTGATTCATTGATTGATTCATTGATTGATTCATTGATTGATCATTGATTGATTCGCTCATGTGTTGCCGGAGCTTAAGGGAAGCAAATAATAGTAACACTACGACCTACAAGGCATGTCGTAAGAGGCGACTGAGGTAGGGCCTAAGGAAGCTACCCTAGTAAATAAAAAGTGTTGCAGAAATCAGATGTGCTGGCCTACTTGTAGGCGCATAACTGGCACAACGTACAATCGCTCTTAGGCTTGGATCACATACAAATCACAAAGAGTGGTTTAACAATTGGTCGATATGGAGCGTTCGAAGAAGAAGATTGATTGATTGGCAAGATGTGAGTACCTTGCCCCACGCCACATTGTTATCAGTTATATGAGGACTATCGTCATAGCAGTCTGGACACGTCCATAGGTGCTCCAATCTAGTTATCAGTTATATGAGAACTATTATCATAGCACTCCGGACATGTCTGCAGGTGCTCCGGTCTTCGCCTCAACAAATCCAGCACCGTCCAGCCGCCAGTTTGATGTTGATTAATCAATATTGTTGCATATTTGTTATGTTGTTCTTTTAGGGCTGCACCAATATCGACACCCATCTCTCTTAATCCGGTCAACGAGTGGGATTCACAACACCGAAACTCCTCTGTTCGGAAAGACTCTCAATGCATTAAGAATGTGATTTCTCAGATCAGTGTCTGTACCAGTACCTCCACCCAGTTTCGTCTCACCACCAACATTACCCACAAAGAAGCAATATTAATTAACGGAATAGATACTCTGTAATCAATCTCGTGACATTATTTGAAAGGAAAACTGTTCTCTCTGAACTTCAGGTTCAAATTTGTACATTATAAATTGTATTCTCAAACACAGATCTTGTTTATCGACAGTAATTATAACAGAGAAACCCGTAAACAAATTGATTCATCGTCTTTCCAACGATTCCCATTGGTAGATTAAATGGGCGGTCCGATATCCAGAAGTTGTCAATAAATTTCTAACTTGTTCGGAAATTGATCGACAGGAGGCTGTCCTTTCTTTACAAGACCCGCCTCTATCTGATTGTCGCCGTGTGTTATTTGAGTTAGTGCGTGTACTGTACACGATAGGAGCGATTGAGAAGTGGAACGAATGACATATCCGGTAGAAGTTGATTGTTGGGGCGTGTGCATGGAATTAGTTGTTTTGTCAAGGTTTTTTGTGTGGCTGATGGGTTTCGGGAGCGGCCGATTTAAGTCACCAGCGTCGGTTTCAAGCTGTACGCGATTTCAAGACGCGTGGAAATATAATATCAATTTTTTGTTGTTAGCATGTTCTTAATCCCTGCTTGACGTCTGTTATTGACTCATGTCAGTTGAGATGGGGTTAGACAAAACAAACTTACGCCACGGCGACAAAGGGGGGCTCTGTGGCGTAGAGGTTAGGCGCACGCTTCTAGTTCCACAAGTAATCTGTTCGCTTTCTTAGAACAATCGAGGTGTATTCTTCCAGAGCTCCCTGATTTCAGTGTTGGTGAAATCGAGTTCAAATCGAGTACATAGTCCTATCGGAGACGGATGATAAAACGTAGGCCCAATCTTCAAGTTGGGCTCGTAAATGAACCCTGGGTAGTTTACAATCGAGAAGAGCAGAATACAAAAACCACCGTCCAGACAACATTTATTAAAAAGTTAAAACAAAATTAAGTTTCTACAAAATATTTTAACCATCGATGCTACAGAGGTAGGACGTGAACTGTCGTTGATATCTTAATGTGTAAGCACTACTCTCTAGGAAACGAAAACTTTGGATACATGGCAGAAGAGCGTGTATCAGCAATATTAACAGGACCAAACAATAGACTGTATTTCCACCATGGGCGCCCTCATACATTTTTCCAGGGAGGGGCAAATCAAAAAAATTGAGTTGGTAGTTTACTACGAGAAAATGGAAAAGACCAGATTTACATAAAACTGTTTTATCCAAAATTCATTTTCCAGGAGGAGGGAGGGGGTGGCGTACTTGTCCCTCCTTGCTTTAACGTACGGACGCCAATGACTGTCCCATATCTTCATTTGAGATGAGTCTTCTTCTTCTTCAGCGATCTCTGGTCATGCGCTTAATTTACTGAGGACCACAAACTGGGCAGTCAGCCCACAGCCAGGCTCTAGCACAGGCCAGACAACTGGTCGGGTATTCCCTGACCTAGATAAGATACTTCGAGTTAGCATTTTGTGTTGATTTTAAAATGAATTCGTCTATATACACCAATACGGGAATGCGAGGTCACGTGATGTAGTTGGGGGTCTGATTTCCCATAATTCTTACCTGAGCCTCGAAGGCTCAGTGAGTTTATAGTTGGCTCTGGTCAGCCTCAGGTCTGTCAGGTTTCCCCAAAGTTTAGTTTTCAGGTCGACTGGGTGTGGCCACACATAGAGATATCCAGGAAAAGACCTGCCGCCGTAACCAATATAGTGAGATGGTTGGGCTGAAAATAAATCAGAAGAAAACTGAAGTAATGACTGAACATAGCAACCCCAGCACCAGTCAAACTAGAAGGTAAAACCCTCCGAGATACAACCGCTTTCACATACCTTGGAAGTGTTATTAGCAATGAAGGAGGCGCTGGATCTGACATTAAAAACAGACTGAGTAAAGCACGCAGTGCATTCATGACGCTTCAGACCGCCTGGAATCTGCCCAATACAGCATCAGAACCAAGACTAGTATCTATAACAGCTGTGTGCTCAACTTTGCTGTACGGATCGGAATGCTGGAGAATGACAGAACAGGATATGTCCAGACTCTCCGCCTTTCATACAACTTGTCTGCGAAAAATCTTACGCGTGTACTGGCCGACTACTATCTCGAATCAAGAATTGCTTGCACGATGCCAACAAGAGAATATGGGCACTATCATCCGAAGACGACGCTGGAGATGGATTGACATGTGATGCGCATGGAGACTGGCTCCGACACGAAAACTGCACTGAGATGGACTCAGAGGGTAGGCGAAAGCGTGGAAGACCCAAGACAACCTGGAGGAGAACGATAGAGCAAGAGCTGAAGGAAATGAATCATAGCTGGAACACAATACAGAGGAAGGCCATGAACAGGGAAGAATGGTGTACGTTTGTTGTTGCCCTAAACGCCAGGGGCGTAACAGGCTAAAGAGAGAGAGAGAGAGAGGTGGCCACATGTTGCTTCTCAGCTCACTATAGACGAGTCTGAAGTGACATATCAGAGTCTCTCAAGGAATTGCACCGGATTTGCGCCGAGTGGTTACCGGGCCCAAATTTGGGGTGTAAAGAAAAGAACCACTGTTACCTGCCATGCATGTCGTAAGAGGCGACTGAGGAGGTTTGGCTGAAATCGGATGCACGTGTCCTAAACGTGTAGAAGTCTATGCGTTTAGGGCCTACCAAACCAATGTGCAACGTATACACGTTCTTGACAAAGATTAAACATATCACAAAGAGTGATTAAAATTGATCGTAAAGAACGAACGCAAAGAAGAAGAAGAGCACCCGGATTTGAACCTACAACATTTAGATGGTCAGGTAAATGTCTCAACCGCTTCACCATTGAGACCCATATTTGAGCTACTCTGAAAGATAATCATAACATATAATGTCACCTGGCGTGTAGGTCTTAAGGTTTTTAAGTCGACCGATTTACTTCATTGCGCCGCCCGCCTGCCCAGTGTGTTCGTAGCGCGTTGGACGACGGGTGACAAGTACCCTATGAGTGCGGTTAAGTTCTGCGGGTTGGCAGAAATCGCCACAGGTTCTCTAGATTTACGGTGTTCGTGACACAGAACGGAAGCGCTGAAAGCTTCAAGTCTTCTGGATCGAAAAAAATTAATTAATTGCACAGGGTTTACCCCATAAAAGCTCGGTTACTCTGACAAAAATGGCCCGCCACCTGTAGAGATATTATACAAATCATGAACTCCGTAGCTCCGGCAACAACCCTAGGGACCTCTGGAAAATGCACTTGTGAGCAGAACGGCAGGTCCGGATTCGAACCTACGACCGCAAGCTATGGGAAACACTCGAGGAACTTCAATTGACATACAGTTTCATAGAGGCAACCCATCTCATGGTTTAGACGAGCATACGAAACCGAACGTAAAGAAGAAGAAGAAGAATCCAAGACCTTCGGAACGTAAGGCAAAGGTCTTAGCCACATCCGAGCCAACTATAAACTTAGCCACATCCGAGCCAACTATAAACTTAGCCACATCCGAGCCAACTATAAACTTAGCCACATCCGAGCCAACTATGAACTTGGCCACATCCGGCCAACTATAAACTACCCAAACCCCGAGCAACTATAAACTTAGCTACATCCGAGCCAACTATAAACTTAGCCACATTCGAGCCAACTATAAACTTAGCCACATCCGAGCCAACTATAAACTTAGCCACATCCGAGCCAACTATAAACTTAGCCACATCCGAGCAAACTATAAACTTAGCCACATCCGAGCCAACTATAAACTTAGCCACATCCGAGCCAACTATAAACTTAGCCACATCCGAGTCAACTATAAACTTAGCCACATCCGAGCCAATCATAAACTTAGCCACATCCGAGCCAACTATAAACTTAGCCACATCCGAGCCAACTATAAACTTAGCCACATCCGAGCCAACTATAAACTTAGCTACATCCGAGCCAACTATAAACTTAGCCACATCCGAGCCAACTATAAACTTAGCCACACCGAGCCAACTTAAACTTAGCCACATCCGAGCCAACTATAAACTTAGCCACATCCGAGCCAACTATAAACTTAGCCACATCCGAGCCAACTATAAACTTAGCCACATCCGAGCCAACTTAAACTTAGCACATCCGAGCCAACTATAAACTTAGCCACATCCGAGCCAACTATAAACTTAGCCACATCCGAGCCAACTATAAACTTAGCCACATCCGAGCCAACTATAAACTTAGCCACATCCGAGCCAACTATAAACTTAGCCACATCCGAGCCAACTATAAACTTAGCCACATCCGAGCCAACTATAAACTTAGCCACATCCGAGCCAACTATAAACTTAGCCACATCCGAGCCAACTATAAACTTAGCTACATCCGAGCCAACTATAAACTTAGCCACATCCGAGCCAACTATAAACTTAGCCACATCCGAGCAAACTATAAACTTAGCCACACCCGAGCTAACTATAAACTTAGCCACATCCGAGCCAACTATAAACTTAGCCACATCCGAGCCAACTATAAACTTAGCCACATCCGAGCCAACTATAAACTTAGCCACATCCGAGCCAACTATAAACTTAGCCACATCCGAGCCAACTATAAACTTAGCCACATCCGAGCCAACTATAAACTTAGCCACATCCGAGCCAACTATAAACTTAGGCCTGCAGACTCAGGTGAGAATTATGAAAAATCAGATCAAAACTACACCAAGTGACCTCGCATTCCAGTATTGGTGTATATAGATGAATTCATTTTAAAATCAATACAAAATGCTAAATCGAAGTTATATTATGCAACAAGTTAAGTTTAACAATAAGGAATATCAATATTATACAACAAGTTAAGTTTAACAATAATGAATATCAATATTATACAACAAGTTAAGTTTAACAATAAGGAATATCAATATTATGAATATTTTTCAAGAATAAATAACCATACACTCACAGAATTGAGTAAAATTGCAAAAAGCTTGCCCGTTTTCTATCAAACATCTATAGTTCCCAGCTCCATTATCTGATCTAGATCAGGGATTCCCCGGTCAGTTGTCTGGCTAGTTATCTAGAGTTGGCTAGGGCCACATAGACCGTCGAACGTGACCCTTGTACAAGTAACACTGTAATAGATACGTGCAATATTTGCCCTAAGACAAATTAGTGAAAAGACTATAGAACACAAAAATCAAATGAATATAGCCTTCATAGACCAAGAGAAGGCATTTGATAGGGTTAACAGAGACTATTATGGGATGTTCTAGAAAACTACGGAATAAAAGTAACACTGCTAGACTGTGTTAGAGACATATATATAGAAAGTGAAAGTGCCATACATACAAAACTACGGAATAAAAGGAAAGCTGCTAGAATATTTAGAGCCATTTTAGAAAGTGAAAGTGTCATACGAACAAAACTACGGAATAAAAGGAACGCTGCTAGACTGTGTTAGAGACATATATATAGAAAGTGAAAGTGTCATACGAACAAAACTACGGAATAAAAGGAACGCTGCTAGACTGTGTTAGAGCCATATATATAGAAAGTGAAAGTGTCATACGAACAAAACTGCAGGAATAAAGGAACGCTGCTAGACTGTGTTAGAGCCATATATAGAGAAAGTGAAAGTGCCATACGAACAAAACTACGGAATAAAAGGAACACTGCTAGACTGTGTTAGAACCATATATATAGAAAGTGAAAGTGTCATACGAACAAAACTACGGAATAAAAGGAACACTGCTAGACTGTGTTAGAGACATATATATAGAAAGTGAAAGTGTCATACGAACAAAACTACGGAATAAAAGGAACGCTGCTAGACTGTGTTAGAGCCATATATAGAGAAAGTGAAAGTGCCATACGAACAAAACTACGGAATAAAAGGAACGCTGCTAGACTGTGTTAGAGCCATATATATATAGAAAGTGAAAGTGTCATACGAACAAAACTACGGAATAAAAAGGGAAAACTGCTAGACTGTGTTAGAACCATATATATAGAAAGTGAAAGTGCCATACGAACAAAACTACGGAATAAAAGGAACGCTGCTAGACTGTGTTAGAGCCATAAATATAGAAAGTGAAAGTGTCATACGAACAAACTACGGAATAAAAGGAACGCTGCTAGACTGTGTTAGAGCCATATATATAAAAAAGTGAAGTGTCATACGAACAAAACTACGGAATAAAAGGAACACTGCTAGACTGTGTTAGAACCATATATATAGAAAGTGAAAGTGTCATACGAACAAAACTACGGAATAAAAGGAACGCTGCTAGACTGTGTTAGAGCCATATATATAGAAAGTGAAAGTGTCATACGAACAAAAATACGGAATAAAAGGAACGCTGCTAGACTGTGTTAGAACCATATATATAGAAAGTGAAAGTGCCATACGAACAAAACTACGGAATAAAAGGAACGCTGCTAGACTGTGTTAGAACCATATATATAGAAAGTGAAAGTGTCATACGAACAAAACTACGGAATAAAAGGAACACTGCTAGACTGTGTTAGAACCATATATATAGAAAGTGAAAGTGTCATACGAACAAAACTACGGAATAAAAGGAACGCTGCTAGACTGTGTTAGAACCATATATATAGAAAGTGAAAGTGTCATACGAACAAAACTACGGAATAAAAGGAACACTGCTAGACTGTGTTAGAACCATATATAAAAGAAAGTGAAAGTGTCATACGAACAAAACTACGGAATAAAAGGAACACTGCTAGACTGTGTTAGAACCATATATATAGAAAGTGAAAGTGTCATACGAACAAAACTACGGAATAAAAGGAACGCTGCTAGACTGTGTTAGGCCATATATATAGAAAGTGAAAGTGTCATACGAACAAAACTACGGAATAAAAGGAACACTGCTAGACTGTGTTAGAGCCATATATATATAGAAAGTGAAAGTGTCATACGAACAAAACTACGGAATAAAAGGAACGCTGCTAGACTGTGTTAGAGCCATATATAGAGAAAATGAAAGTGTCATACGAACAAAACTACGGAATAAAAGGAACGCTGCTAGACTGTGTTAGAACCATATATATAGAAAGTGAAAGTGTCATACGAACAAGCGCGGACTCCAAATTGGTTTCCAGTAACATCAGAGTACGGCAAGGATGTGTTTTATCACCTCTTCTCTTTATTATATACATGGATAGTATCACCAAAATAGATGAAGCATCACTCAACGCAGACCAACAAAATGAACTCTTTGCTGACGACCAGTGTATATTCCATAATAATATTTAACAGCTTCAAGAACACATAAACTTACTCAACAATAGCTGCCTCAAATACAACATGAAGATCAACATTCCAAAGACAGAAGTCATGACTATAAGCAGAGAACATAAAGATATCAACATACAAATAAATGACCAAACGCTAAAGCAGGTGAGAGAATTCAAATATCTTGGAAGTATCTTCACATCTGATAGTAGACTGGACAGAGAGATCGAAACTAGAATCCAGCAATCCAACAACATTACATACCAGCTTACCCAAATTTTGAAACACCCAGCAATTCCAGTAGAGACTAAAGGACAGATTTTAAATTCAATCTTTATACCAACACTGTGCTACCAGTGCCAAACATGAGCACTGACAAAAGAACAAGAAAGGAAAATTACCACATGTGAAATAAGATGCTTGAGGAAAGCAGTAAATAAAACAAGAAGAGACCATATAAGAAATGAGGAAATTAGAAGAACAGTCGGAACAACACCTGCTATTAGATTTATTGAAAAACAGAGACTTAAATGGTTTGGCCACTTGGTAAGAATGAATTCGAATACACCAGTATTCGTTTCATTATCCATGTACTTAACAGACAACTGTATGAATTTCTTTGCACCCATCACCAACAAAAATTTAACCTTCTTCGCCCTGTACCTTTTACCACTCCTTCCAATTGTCAACTACGATCTTCTCCTCCCACACAGGTGGTTTGCATTCCTCCAGACCTTCCATTATCGGACAACGAGAGATCTGTGTTAAGTAAGGGTCTTAAGTTTGTTCCTCTCCGACCCACCATTGACCACTACTCAACTCTTCAAGATGTGACTCGTTTTCTGATGGCTTGCGCTTGAAATTTCACTTTCAGAACCAGGTTGACTCTGACCTATGTCCTGACACGAGTATGTTTTCCAAGTTTTCTACTCGTAAACATGACTGGACACCCAAACCTGGTACCTCTAACGCTCTTGATCTCTACATCAAGAATACTATACATGATATTGGACTGCTCCACCCAAAACGCCTTTGGCAGTCTAACATGTCACCGTCGGAGTTTCGTGCTCTATCACACCTCCGTCGACGTGATGACATTGTTATCAAACTTGCCGACAAAGGCGGAGCTATAGTCGTCTGGAGCAAAGATCTTTACCTTCAGGAAGGTCATACCCAACTGCGTGACACTCAGTTTTATAAAACCAGCCCTACTGATGTCACTCAGTCTAATAATAATACGGTTCGTGAAGTCATTAAGAACTTATTACACGAACGACCTTCCATCTAGTGCATCATCACTCTGTGTGATCGATAGCTGTTTGAGTAAACCCGCCTTTTATATGCTCCCCAAAATTCTAAACTCCAATCCCGGTAGGCCTATCGTTTCTGCTTGCTCTTGCCCTACGGAACACATCTCGAATTCCTTGATAGCATCTTTAATCCCATAGTCACCACACTCCCGTCATTTTTGAAGGATACAAACCACGCTTTGTCTGTCTTTTCTACCATTAGTAGCTACCCGAGAGAACCTACCGTCTCTTCCTCCTTGATGTGTGCTCATTGTACACTTCTATACCTCATCCTGACGGCCTTATAGCTCTCCAGTTCTTTCTCAATAGGAGAACTAATCCACTTGTGTCAACTTCTGCTCTTCTTCGTCTTGCGGAACTAGTTCTCACTCTTAACTCCTTTCAGTTTAATGACCAATTCTTTGAGCAGATCAGTGGGGTTGCCATGGGTACTAAAATGGGACTTAGTTATGTTTGTCTTTTCATGGGTTATCTTGAACACCTAGTATGGACTACATATGATGGCCCCCTTCCGTCTGTCTATCACGGATACATTGATGACTGTATTGGCATCACTGATATGCCTGAAGCCGATTTGTCACGCTTCATTAATTTCATTAATGTTTTCAACCCTTCTATTCGTTTTACTTCTCATCTCACTACTTGTGTCAACTTTCTTGACATTACTATCACCTTACGCCTATCCGCTATCACTACATCAGTATATTACAAGCCTACTGATGCACATAGTTTTCTCCTCTATACTTCTTCCCATCCCGGGCTTGTCGTGACTCTTTGCCATTCTCGCAGCTCTTACGCCTTCGTCGCCTTTGTAGTGAGGACGATGATTTTCTTGAAAGAGCTCGCGAGATGCTTGATTTCTTTCGTAGGCGCCTATGCCCGGAGAGGGTGCTTGTCTCGGCTATGCATCGAGTTCAGAAAATCACTCGCCAGCAGGCCCTTACCAGTCAGCATAGGACTACTAACTCTGACAGAGTCTTAACTTACCACCCCATAGTTCCCTGGTGAAAAATGTTTTATTCCGTCATCTGTCTCTCCTTAGATCAGATCCTGAGACCCGTTCTGTCGTCCCCAACTATCCTTTGGTGTCTTACAGACGGGACAGAAGTCTTAAGGATATGTTGGTACACAGTCGCCTTAAGTCAATATCCAGACTCATTTTGGCACTGTTCAGTGTGGTCGTCGGCGTTGCAACATGTGCTTATGTGATACAGACGCGTACTGTATCTTTTCCTTTAGGCACGTTTCTTATTGACGATGGGTTCATAGGCGAGTCCCGTAATCTTATCTATGCCATTATCTGTAAGCGGTGTAACAAAGCATAAATCGGCGAGACAAGCAAGAGGCTCAGTGACCGATTCGCCCAACACTTACGCGACATACGCCAATGCTCTGTGACCCCTGTAGCCACCCATTTCAATGATACTGGCCATTTAGGTGCTCACGATGAGCCATCCGATCATGTTCCTCGGATGATCGCAGTCGATTTGCTCTGGAGAATCGGTTGATTTCTTTGTTATGGTACCTTGCGACCACGTGGGCTCAACGTATTACATTCTTATGCTTCTTAGTACTTTCTCTTCCCATGCTTTGTAATCTATATGGGTATATGTTGCATGTATTCATGTTATATTCCATTCTTATGCTTCTTAGTACTTTCTCTTCCCATGCTTTGTAATCTATATGGGTATATGTTGCATGTATTCAAGTTATATATTTACTAGATGTTTCATTGTTTCTTTTCCTTTCTATTTCTAGTTTTTATGTGTGTTTTTGTGTTACATTTATTTCGTTATTCGTTTTTATTCCAGATTTTTCCTTAGATACGTTTGTATTTGGTCGTCCATTTGTGTTTCATTTTAATTTGTCACTCCTGTTTGTTCGTTTGCTTGATAAAGGCCTTGTTAGTCGAAACGTTGCTGTATTTTGTCATTGTTTTTGTAATTTGTAAAACTACAGTACTTTGTAATTACGTGTTTTGCCAATCAAATAGTTTTACTACAGTTCCATATATATATACACAACCACCACCATATCAAGCGACCGAGCGTGCATTATCTCGGAAACGATCATCAGTTAAACCTGCTACACCTAGCGGCAAAAAAGCAGAGAAGGACAAAGAAAGACAGAGAGGTGCTAAATTTAGATATATTCTTTCATGATTGCGTCCAACATTCTGTAGACAATGGGAAAGACTAGAAACTTCTGTTCCGTCAAGCTGTAACCACATCATGTTGAAGTTACGTTTCGAAAAGCAGGTCCGTCATAAGATTAACAGATAATATTACCTTGTGATAAAGACGCTGAAATTGAAGAACAATTGCGCATGGAGTAAAAATAAACAGTGAAACATGTGTTTTGGTGGGGGTGATTTAAACCGTGGTCTCTGATAACATACGGCCGGTGGTCCTCAGGTAAAAATTATAGGAAATAAGACCACAAGTGTCGCGTGATCCTCGCATTCCATTGTTGTTGTAGATAGACTTATTCATTTTACAAACAACACAACATGTTAAATCAAGGAATATCAGTACTCAGTGGCGGCTCGTCATTAAGGGCCAGAGGGACCGAGCCCCACCAAAAATGATGTGTAACGTGTATTTATTATTTAATAAATTAAAATATAACCTAACCCAAAGCAGTTTTCCCGAAAATTTGTGTCTGGCCCACAACAAAAACGATCACGAGCCGCCACTGAGTACTAATAATTTGTCATCATTAGGTTTTTAAGCCGAATGATTGACTTCATTACACAGGTTTTACCCCATATGGCTCGCTCCTCTCCGCAGAAATGGCACGCCACCTGCTGAGAGTATCGCACAAAGCCCGAACTCCGTAGCTCCAGCAACAATACTAGGGATCTCTGAAAATAACTGCACTCGTGAACAGGACGGCGAGGTCCGGATTCGAACGAACGACCTTTGACTCACAAGGCAAAGGGCTGCAACCACTCAGCCACAGAGACTCCCATGTCATGAACGAACAGAATTTAGTCAAATTGATAAAAATCTTACAGTGTTCTTTTTTTAGATCCAGAAGCACTTGGAGCTTTTCAGCTCTTCAGCTCGGTACCATGGACATCGTAACCCTTCGGTTCGGTGCCACGAACACCGTAAATCTGGGAAT
>CM036776.1:20984315-21031815 GCA_020796225.1 Arion vulgaris
CACTTGCTGAATATTACTTACCTACTTATTTCCGCCCCTGTGTTGCCAGGGCTTGCAGGGAGGAAAATGGCAGCACTGCGACTTACAAGGCGTGTCTAGAACGACTGAGGTAAGGGCCTAGGGAAGTGGCCTTAGTAAATAAAAAGTTTTGCAGAAATCGGATGTGCTGGCCTACTTTAGGTGCATAACTGGTCAAACATACAATCGCGCTTAGGCTCAGATCACATACAAATCGAAAAGTGGTTAATAATTGTTTGATATAGAGCGTTCGAATGACAAGAAGAAGAAGAAGAAGAACTTTCTTAATTCTAGCGAAGGGTCTCAACAGTTGGTCACCTTTTTTCCCCGGTCTCTGGTGGTTTTCTTTATGGTCTCACAGCACACATCAGTCCCTAGACGTCGTCTCCAAGTCTGTTTAGGATGCCCCTTTTCCATTTTTCTTGCGGGTTCCACTCAAGTGCTTCTTGTCTAGGTGATACTCGACTGTGTCTTCTGTAGGGTACGCCCGACTCATCGCTATTTTCTCCCCTTAAACCGGGTCATCATGCGCCATGTCTTATCCACAGGTGTGTGTTTGCAACTCTATCATACGATCTCAGTTTGAGAATCCGCTGAAGACATCCGTTGACAATGGTCTGAATCTTATTTGTATTTAACTTGGTGACTCGCCACGTTTCCGAGCCATACAGAAACACAGATTTCACATTTGAGCTGAACATCCTGAGCTTTGTTTTAGTGGAGATGGCTGTATATTTCCACACTAATAATTTAACCGGAGTCGAAATTTACCCCAATTCGAATTCCGTGTAGAATTTATCATTTATAAATATCCGTACAATGTACATATTTAATCAAATATAATAACAATAATAATAATTCCTCTCATGACCGTTATACGTTACATAGGGCCTGAAGTAATTTCCTCCATACCGCTCTATCCTGGGCAACTCAGCTCAATCTCCTCCATGGAACTGAGACCGATTCCTGCCTCTCTCAGCAACGTTCGCTTCAGGGTCTCCTTAGGTCGACCTCTCTTTCTTGAACCCTTTGCATCCCACTTCAATCCTGCTTTGATATTCGTTGATCATTTCTCCTCAAGGTGTGTCCAACATATCTCCATCTTCTCTTTCTTATAACAGTTGTCACTAGTGGTTGACCAGACATGTCTCTGATTTCTTGCTCCTGAATTCGTTCCATTTATATTCATTTTTTCCCAAACATCTTTTTCAAATCATTCAACCTTTTATATCTTAGTATTTCAACTCCCTTTTCTATTTAGGTTTTCAAATTTGAATTTTAAAATTCAAATTTTGTTTTAAAACTTTTTGCGTTCCCAATTTTTTTTTTAAAAGCTGATTTGGGTTTTTAAATTTTGATAATTAAAAATAGTGGGGTTTTTCCCCTTTTCAGGATATCAACCTTGCAATTTAATACTGAATCCAAGGGGTATAATTTTGAAGTGTTCTACGAATAACCGCAATGACTTTTTAACAAAATAATATTTTATAATCTGTGTTTAAAGTGGGCGTGGAAATATATCTTGGTGAAACCTGATCATATCATTTAATTTTATCATTTTTTTTTTCTTCGATCCAAACAATTCTTTTACTCTTCGGGTCGGTGTCGGACTGTAACCCCTTGTTCGGGGCCACGAAAACCGCAAATCTAAAAAACCTGGATTTTCTGCCAGCCCGCGGGAAATTTAAAACCCCACTCACGGGGTAATCACCCGTCGTCCAACCCCTAAAAAACGCTGGGCGGGCGGGGAATGTTCATGGATAAACCCTCTTTTTCCACTCTTTTTCCCACGTCTTTTACCCCGTCTTTTTTCCCGTCTTTTCCCTCTTTTACACGTCTTTTTTGTATTAAAGGGGGGGGATGTGGAATTTTGATGCTCCTTCTCGTTTTAAAATTTCTCGCCCTCTCTTTTTTAATTCCCCCCCTTTTTTAAATCTCGGTGCCTCTCATTTTTAAAAGGGACTCGGGGCCTCTCTTTTTAAAATACTCGGGGCCTCATTTTAAAAATTCTCCGGCCTCTCTTTTAAAGGGACTCAGCATCTCGTTTTTAAATACTCGGTGCCTCTCGTTTAAAAAAGGGACTCGGGATTTTCTTTTTAAAGGGGCTCGGGGCCTCTCGTTTTAAAATCTCGGGGCCTCTCATTTTAAAGGGACTCCGCCTCTCTTTTAAAGGTATTCCCCCCTCGTTTTAAAAGGGACCGGGGCAAAAGACGATCAAAGAATGAAAGATTACAAATCGGTCAGAAATGGGTTACAGGTCTTAGCGATACCAGTTAGTAAATAAACACGACAAACTGGCATGCATGTGTCATGGGCCAAGTCGGTGCATCACGTTTCGACCTTTGACATGTTCAGTAAACTGTGACTTCTGACACTTGGTCTAATCTGTGCGCTAGTTGTCCAGACAAAATTTAACCCTTTCAATCCGTAATTTATCTCCCCCTACCCCCTTCCCCACCGTCCCGTTTTCCCCCGAACTCATTTATATTGCATTGTTTATGGGGACCCAGGTTAAGAGAAGAAAATGGCGATGGTTCGGGCATATCCTACAGAAGATACAGACGAGTGTCACTAGACAAGCACTTGAGTGGAACCCGCAAGGAAAACGAAAAGAGGAAGCCCTATACAGACCTGGATAGGTAGTCTTCTTGAGGAACTGAAGAAGGATGGACTATCCTGGGAGGCCTTAGAGAAAACGGACAGAGACCAGGAAAAGTGGTAAACTGCTGTGGTCCTATGCTCCACGAGGAGCGGAGAGGAACAACACAAGGAAGCAATGGTTGTCGACGTGATGTCCATCGCCAATGGTCCATCGCCTGCCTCCGACTTTTACCCCCAAAATCCCTGTCTAGCACGATATTTCGCAATAAGTCATAGGTATGAAAACAAGTTCTGGACGTTACTTCTTCTTCTTCTTCTTGCGTTCGTTCTTTACAACCAATTTTAATCACTCTTTGTGATATGTTTGATCTTGCCAAGAACGTTATACGTTGCACATTGGTTTGGTAGGTCCCTAAACGCATAGACTTCACACGTTTAGACACATGCTTCGATTTCAGCTAAACCTCCTTAGTCGCCTCTACGACATGCGTGGCAGGTAACAGTGGTTCTATTCTTGACACCCCAAATTTGGGCCCGGGTAACCACTCGGGGACTAGACTTACTAAAGCAGCACTTGTACTCTGCCACTATCTGGGATCGCTTGGATTTATAATGTAGTTCCTTTTACTTCCTTACTATGGCTGTTCCAGAATCGAGGATACTGCATGTAGGACACCCCTCATAAGTGGTGGTCGGTTCCTTTCAATAAAAAAAAGCCGCCCAAAGCCGAAGGATAAACTTCATGCATGGGGTTTTCCCCATATGACTCAGTCCTCTCCGCAGAGATGGCACGCTACCTGCCGAGAGTATTGCACAAAGCGCGAACTCCGTAGCTCCGCAACAATCTTTTGGGTTACCTGGAGAAAATACACCCGTGAACAGAACGGGGATTTCCCGGATTCGAATCCACAACCTTCGTAACGCAATGCTAAAGCTTAATCACTTAGTCACATATATCCATGTAAGAGCTTATTTTCAATCCGTCGTTTGAAGCCCTCCCATCCCTCCCTGCGAATCAGACAATCTGTCAGTCAGGTACCAAATTTAAGCTGCTAGGATTGGACAATCTGCCGTACCAGGATTGACCATTCTCTTCTTTTGGTGTAAATCCTGCGCCGTGCACTTAATCCAAGTTTGTATAAGTGTAATTATAAACAAAAGAACGAAGTAATGAAGGACTGAAAGAAATGACATGGAGACACGGACTAAGGAAAGTTATAAACAAAGCAATTACTTTTTGTTTATTGCCGTTGCCATGGACGGACTTATTGGCGCCAGAAGACAAAGGAGAATTAACTCTTAGAAACAAAATTATCTTATCTTGATTGTTTTGGAGTGAGATTTGAACAACGTACGTAGGAGGATTGCTAAAAGCGTGGAGTGTGTTTATAATTAATTTATTATTAAATATATTAAATAAAACAAGATTGTATTTCTGATGTTCGACTTTGGTACAGACAAAAGGAGTGTTTTACATTTTGGGAAAAGACAAAAGGAATGTTTTACATTTGGAACAGACAAAAGGAATGTTTTACATTTGGAACAGACAAAAGGTGAAACACGTACAAACAAAGTACTATAGTTTTACAAAAACAGAAACAGTGACCCTATTTCGATAACAGACAAAAGGAGTGTTTTACATTTGGAACAGACAAAAGGAATGTTTTACATTTGGAACAAACAAAAGGAATGTTTTACATTTGGAACAGACAAAAGGAATGTTTTACATTTGGAACAGACAAAAGGAAAGTTTTACATTTGGAACAGACAAAAGACCCATCGATAAAAACCCATTAAAATAAGTAAAAGACTTAACATACCTTAAATAAATAAATCGTGGCATATCCTTTACAGGATGTTGATTTTCTAGACACCACTTATACGTTCATTAGTTTGCCCTTGCTTTCTGAACGGTGAGGTCTATTTTTACCTTTCTTAAAAATTTCCCTACGGAACGATTTGATTCCAAACTACCTGCCAGGGAGTTTGAACCAGGTACACTTGGGTTGTAATCGAGCTGACTGCGAGGCCCACAATATTGTACATTAAAAAAAACCCACTACTGAAGATTGAGATTGAGAAACACATTTTTGTCTTGAAATTCTGATTAAAGTTAAAGCCATAGTCGTAAAATAGGGCACCAGGGATGTATAACGCTGGCGCCATGGTGCTACGGCCGCCACGTTGGACAGCGTTGCTGAAGAGCATCTCTGGTTATATCATTGTTGAGATTTCTTGGACATGTCACATAATTGATAGTTTATTCACGCAAACCTATTAGCTTCATTGTTTATCACTGGTCTGGGGCAGTGCCTACATCATCAAAAAATTTTTGTCATAAAACAGAGGACGATGGAGATGGACTGAGCTAGGATGTCGTCATGGGCATCCATAAGCTAAGGCTATGGGGGTGGAAGGGGGTGGGAGGGGAAACAAGTGCCGTCGCCACTGGAAAATGACTTTTGATAAAACAGTTTAATGTGAAAATTATCAGGAAAAGCGTTGACTGCGTAGACAGAAACAAGTTGTAGAAAGTATTGTCAATCTATGGCGTTAATATTTTCCATCTAGCTATTTGTTTACTGTCCATGACTCGCACCCGTATGCCAGTATTGGTTCTATGTAGCACTGTATAACTCTCATTCTGATCTCAATTAACATTTGCATATAATGCTTCTCATTTTCTGGGACACAGCTTTGACCTGCCCTATCCTGCTATGTTGAATAATACAGATGTTTAATACATACAGACATGACCATGTATATTTTATATTAATTTTATGCTTTTTCATTAAACAATTCTTGAGAACACCGACCGATGTTGTTCATTACTTTCTGAACATACCTCGTATATTCCTATTGAATTTTGCTTTTTAAAAGACAAAACGGGTGATGGAACAGGTCTCATCCTGAGATCAAAGACACTAGAGAACAGGTCTCATCCTGAGATCAAAGACACTAGAGAACAGGTCTCATCCTGAGAGCAAAGACACTAGAGAACAGGTCTCATCCTGAGAGCAAGACACTGAGAACAGGTCTCATCCTGAGAGCAAAGACACTAGAGAACAGGTCTCATCCTGAGATCAAAGACACTAGAGAACAGGTCTCATCCTGAGATCAAAGACACTAGAGAACAGGTCTCATCCTGAGAGCAAAGACACTAGAACAGGTCTCATCCTGGGGATCAAAGACACTAGAGAACAGGTCCCATCCTGAGATCAAAGACACTAGAGAACAGGTCTCATCCTGAGAGCAAAGACACTAGAGAACAGGTCTCATCCTGAGAGCAAAGACACTAGAACACATTGACACCTTATGCCCACCGAGTTGACCCATATATACACAAAGGATCATTTGGCACAACAGCGAGGAAAGGAGGGTCGGAACCATCATCATACTCCAAGACGGCATCACAATAAAAATTCAAATGTCACGGAGAACTCTCAACAAAATTTAGAACCGAACAACAGACAATTGTCGATGCCACAAAATACTGTAAAAAGAAACATACAAAAGAACAAATGTATCTTCCTTTGCGACTGCATGTCAATTCTGCAGGCTACACAAAGGGAGCCACAAGATAACATGGAAAGGAAGCTGATACTACAGCTAAACAAGCTCTCAGAACACAACAAAATTATTCTCCAGTGGATACCAGGCCACTGTGGCGTACCAGGAAATGAGAGAGCAGACATGCTGGCTAAGGAGGAACAAAACTTACCAACACAAACACCCAGTGTCACTACAGAAATCAAGACACATATTAAGCGAAAGTACAAGAGTTGTGGAGGCAACAAACCCACAGCAAACACTCACAAGATCCCATCAGCAGACTAAACAGAAAACAGCACACAACAATCTTTCATCTAAGAACAGGTCACTGCAGGCTCAACCACCACATGCACAGAATAAAGCCTGCTCAGACTGCTCAGTGCGCATGTCAGATAGAAACACTGACTCCAGAGCACATCCTGCAGTCATGTCCATCATACATACACCAACAAAGCGAAACATAGCTTCATGAACATAGCTTATAGAGCATGCAAAGGGCAACTCTTGAGGAACTTCAACTGACATGCAGCTTCATAGAGGCACCCCACCTCATGATTTAGACGAGCATACAAAACCGAACTCAAGAAGAAGAAGAAAAGCTAAAATTATGGTTGTTCTGTTGTGAACAGTCGGCAGCGTGGAGACTTCCTAGTCAGAGTCAACTATAAACTTATCGAAGAGCTGGCTGTGCACTAGCTGAGAAGAAACGAGACGGAAGGAATATCTTGTGTATACTGTGGCTGGTCTACATAATATTTGCTACTGACTGGCACATCGCGTAGGCTAGCTCTTTGACGCAAACCGATCACACAGAGCGGCTAACCACTTACGTAACCAACAACATTTGATAAGCTAGAAAACTTTACATAATTCTGAACCTTTGAAAGGGAGTTAAATGGACAAAACAAAATACTTGCACATATTCACATTTGCAGGTTGCATCCCTTAGACTGTTATGAAATGAAAATCGTGCTTATCCCCCTTTACAGGGCGTAACCATGAGCAAGTAAACGAGATGTTGCCTTTCTAGACCACTTATACATTCAGTAGTTTACCATTGCTTTCTGAACGGTGTGGTCTATTTTTACCTTTTTTGTAAAAATCCCAAGAAACAATTTGTTTCCCAAATTTGCCAATCTTGTAGTTTAATTAAACCAGGTAAGCTTGGGTTTGTAATCGAACTTGAGCTACATACGTTGGCTAGACTGTTATACCTTATTTCAAAATATTCATACTTGTACTACCATGGCCATCCACAGGTAATAATAGCGGTCCGTAGCACGCGATGATGACAACAGCATCAGACGTGTGCTGCTGCACATCTCTGGCCTACCGATAGGTAGATTTCTGTCACAGCCAACTCTAATATTGGGCCTCATAATTGACCGGGAAAACCCTGACCTAGTTTCACTTGGAGAGGGTGGGGGCTGAATGTTTATGTTTGATAGAACACTGCAAGCTTTTTGCAATTTACTCAATTCTGTAAGTCTATGGTTATTTATTGTTAAAAAACATTCATAATATTCTTCTTCTTCAGCGATCTCTGGTCATGCGCTTAATTTACTGTGGACCACAAACTGGGCAGACAGCTTCAGGTCTGTCAGGCTTCCCAAAGCTTAGTTTTCAGGTCGACTGGGTGTGGCCACATGTTGCTTCTCAGCTCACAGAAGAGGACAGTCTTGCAGGATATGCTCTGGTGTCTGTTCTGCCTGCTGACACTGGCAGAGAGCTGTTTGACTTATTCCTAGTCTGTATAAGTGTTTGTTGAGTCTGCAGTGTCCGTGCGTAGTCGAAATATAATGACCTGGTCTGTTCTGCTTAGGTCTTTGAGGGAGTCTTTTCCATAATCATATCCAGTGTTTGTCTTCCAGTCTACTGCAGATTTTCTCTGTATGAGGGTTTTGACCTCTTGAAAAGACAAGGGTTGGTAAATTTGCTCTTTGGTACTGCCCTCCTTAGCTAAGACATCAGCACTCTCATTGCCTGCAATGACACAGTGAGATGGAATCCACTGCAAGTGAATTTCTGCCTTTCTGAAAGCTGAGCAAGTTCTCTTTTTAGGTTTTTTACTCATAATATTGATATTCATTATTGTTAAACTTAATTTGTTGTATAATATAACCTTGATTTAGCGTGTTGGATTGATTTCAAAATGAATTCGTATATATACAACAATACTGGAATGCGAGGTCACGTGACCGGTTGGTCTTATTTCTCAATTTTTGCCGAGTCCGCCGGCCGTATGAGTTTATAGTTGGCTGTGATTTCTGCTAACAGATTCAAGAAGCTAGTCTTTTGGCTAGTCGATACGAGAATGGAGAAACGAAAATAGATACATTTTCTAGAACAGCTCAAACAATAGAACTTTAAGTCGCCCGAGTGGTTACCGGGGCCCAAATTTGGGTGTAAAGAATAGAACCACTGTTACCCACCACGCATGTCGTAAGACTAAGGAGGTTTGGCTGAAATCGGATGCATGTGTCTAAACGTGTAGAATTCTATGCGTTTAGGGGCCTACCAAACCAATGTGCAACGTATACACGTTCTTGGCAAAGATCAAACATATCACAAAGAGTGATTAAAATTGGTTGTAAAGAACGAACGCAAAGAAGAAGAACTTTAAGTTAGTATTGTAAAAACAAAAGTAATGAGATATTTTTTAAAAATCAGAAAACCAAAATGTATTACAACATAGATTCTCAAACTTTTTCTGCCGACCGCCCACTTTGCACGACATAAACTTTGTAACGCGCCCTTCCCCAATATAACAGTTTGTCACGCCCGCCCCCACCCATATATATATATATATATATATATATACACATGATCTATTTTCACTTTGACATAGAAAATTGATATATATTTCTGTCATACATGGTTAAATTTCAAATGATTATATACATGAAGTAGAAAATTGATGAAAATGTGGATCGTGTAAGATGGGCACAAGATGAACTAAAATGCATAATTCAAATTTTTAATGATTATTCAATCGCAAAATCACGAACCCCCAAATGCTTCTGAACCCTATCACCCCCTGGAAGGTTTCATCGCCCACTGAGGCTACCCCCACTTTGGGAACCATGTAATACAAGATCAAATAGAAAAGTTCAGAATTTTGTTTAACTGGGAACTTGAAATATACTTTTGATTCTCCAAAGAAGTTATTTCTCATTTGTCACGTGTGTTGGCTGCACGCTCTGATATAACTTTAAAAAAGGCTCGTCCTTAGGTTGAAAGTGACATTCCTCGGCATCTTCATCATCATCAAATAGTTTGTCATGAACAGAACTTTGCCACCCCAACAGTCCTCTGGAATTTCTCTCTCATAGACCAGATGTCCTGCCTCTGCAGCCGTCATGTTCAAACAATCAGTTACATCCTGAATCCATCTTTTCGTGGTCTTCCCTCTCCTTCTCTGTGCCAGGGATGCCTCCTTCCATGATGATCTATTTGTTCTCTTCTCTGTCCAAGATATACGAAGAACTCTTCAGTAACACTTATATTCAATTCACATATATGTTTTTCCACTGCTTTATTAAATGTACATGCATACTCCTCGGCCTACAGTCTTTAATTCCCCATACAGTCTTTAATTCCCCATACAGTCTTTAATTCCCCATACAGTCTTTAATTCCCCATAATTCCCCATACAGTCTTTAATTTCCTACATAACCAACTTGGTAAGTACAGTATCTCAGGATGGCGATTAGGAAAAAGGGCACCACTGGAATTATCACCTCTGAGTCGGAATAAAGTTTGCCTGAATTTAAGGTACTCTGGTAATAAGGAAAGCAAGCCTTCACGCAAAAATTAGTCAGAGACTTCATATTATACCCCCTATCTACGTCTGAATGGATTAAATGGTTTGGCCACCTGATAAGAATGCCCTGATATTCGCCTACCACAGAGAGCCACACAGAAAAATTAAAACATGTGCAAAGAAAGAGGAAGACCACGCAAAAATGGAGCGACGGCATCAAGAACAACCTTACGAAAAAGAATATCAGCTTACAAAGTGCCTTAAAACAAGCACAGGACAAGATCACTACGTCTCCCCCAAACACTTCTATAAAAGTCAATGAAAGGAGATGTAGCGTGGACTCAGCAGGCAAACGGGGGCTGGATTTTTCAAGAAAACAAAAGTTAAACTGTCACCATGTTCAACAAAATCTGGAACGTCATTTCCAGTGATCCCCGATCTCAGTGTGAGGTGAGATCGAGTTCGTAGTCATATCGGAGACAGACCTGCTGCCTTGCAGGTCGGTGGGACAGCCAAAGGCTGACGGAGAGCGAACCTAGTAAACGCTGGCTGAAACCGGACACATCGCCGAAAGATAACACCAGAGCTCCAATGGCGCTGAATGATGTGACCAAAAACCCCACCCCTGCTAAGGCAGAATGAATCAGATTTCCCATGAATGTAATTTTGGGAAATCTGGTACAAGTCTAAGTGGTGATCGCGAA
Source organism: Arion vulgaris (assembly GCA_020796225.1). Lineage (NCBI taxonomy): Eukaryota > Metazoa > Mollusca > Gastropoda > Stylommatophora > Arionidae > Arion > Arion vulgaris. The sequence continues at coordinate 20,994,954 of CM036776.1, forward strand.
GAAGAAGAAGATAAAGGATACAGACGATAAAACGTAGGCCCTGTGTTTAAGTTGAGCAGGTGTCAAGGAACCACTGAAATGTAAAATTCGAAAAGAGTATGCTACGAATTCGATGGCTTGTAAAACTTTATTAAAAGTGGCAATACAATTTCTCATGCGATGTAAGAAAATCAACAAATCTGAGGCGGTCAGACCGGATTAAATCAGATCTGGAGAAAATCGTTTGGATGGCTGCGGTAATACTGAGCTAATAGGCGATTGAACAAAGACAGGTATAGGCAGTATTACTTACATAAGTAATGAAAAATTAATGATAAAATATGAAAATAAACAACTCAACGTTTCGGTGTTGTTTATTTTTATATTTTATCATTAATTTTTCATTGCTTATGTAATACTGCCTATACCTGTCTTTGTTCAATCGCTTATTACAATTTCTATAAATTTTCACCATCCTTAAAATTATATCGAGAACCATACCATTGCTACGGAGTTCGTGCACTGTCGCTGAGATCTTCCTGAGTAAATAATAGTTTGGAATATATTTATTCAAATATAGGTATAGTTTTACAGCTATGCATCAATCAGTCAATAAATCAACACATCAATCAATCAATCAATCAATCAATCAATCAATCAATCTTCTTCTAACGCTCGATAATTACCACTTGTTAACCACTATTTGGGATTTGTGGGGCTGCGACCTAAGAGTGATTGTACGTTGTCCAGTTATGCGCCTACAAGTAGGCCAGCACATCCGATTTCTGCGACGCTTTATTTACTATGCGGCAGCTTCCCTAGCCCCGTCACCTCTTACGACATGCCATGTAGGTCACAGTGTTACTATTTTGTTCTCACCTGGCGAGCCGCGGTAATGCACGGGCGAATCAGTCAAACCATTGTTGAGATATCTTGATCACTGACGAATCACTGCTATGTAGTGGTATCTGCATGTGTCTGTAAGTTGTTCTTTTGTTCCGTATAATGTGTTCCATTTATCAGGCCTTGGAGGAAGGAGGATCTTTCTGATGTTCTAGTGCTGACACTTGAAGAGGTGGTGGTGAACAGGGTTTCATGATGATGTGCACACAGTTGGCACTCTGGAGTGTGTTGTGGATGAATTCTTTTCAAGTGATTATTAAGTGTTATTTGTTGGGTTCGGAGTCTAAAAATGGTGCTCTGATCTCTTCTTGTAAGGTGGTTGATGTTGTCATTAAGGTTAGGGCTGGCCATATGGCTGTACACTCTCTTCCCGTGTCTCCCATGACCCATCTGTTCAGCCAAATTTCTTTATTTGTTGTCATTAGGATTTGCTTTGCTGTATGGAGAGGAATAAAATGATGGATGAGAAGTTTATGATATAACTTTCGGCTCTTGTTTAATCACTATATCATAGTGATTAGTGCAACGCCTTATGGAGCGTAGCCTTGGTTCAATTTCTTCAGTGGGAATTCTTTTTTGAGATCACAACTGTTCTAAAGTCGATCCAGCCTCAATTGGGTACACGAGAAGAGCTGAGGGGTAAATGTGGTCGTCGTGATGTTGAGGCTATTATCTATCGTGTACCGATGGTCACTGAAACAGACCAGCTTCACTCCTACTATACGGCGGGTCTACTCAATAGATCTTCTTGATGTCTCGTTTATACGGCGGGCTTATTGGCTAGATCTAGATATTCACCTAATACCTAATTTTGTATTAATTTTTCCGATCCAGAAGCACTTGAGTTTTCAGCTCTTCGGCTCGATGCCATGGACATCGTAACCCTTCTGTTCGGTGCCACGAATACCGTGATTCTGGAGAACCTGTGGCTTTTCTGCCAGCTCGCGGAATTGAACCGCACTCACAGAAGGCTGTCACCCGCAGTCCAACACGCTACGAACACGCCGGGCAGGCGGCACCCTAATCAATCAATCAAGTGCCGTGCCTGCCGGCGTGAGCGATCATGTTTCTCCACAACTCTCTTTGCTTGGTGCATGTAATCAGTTCTGACGTCGATATTTTGTCGAACTATGATGTCAGGCCATCCAAATCTTCTCCCTCTGTCTTCCACGATCTCTCCTTCCTAAATTTTACCTGTTGTCACCAAATGTTCTAAACCTTCTCTTCGGATTATATTCGAAGAACCTTGATTGTCGGATTCTTATTCTTTTGATAAGGTTTCTTTGTGTGCAGGCCTGATTTAAAACCTCCACATTTGTTTTCTTTGCTGTCCATGGAATTTTCAACATTCTTCTGTAAAACCACATCTCTGTGGCTTCCAATGATCGTATTGATTGTTTGTTCATTGTCCATGATTCGCTGCCATACATAAGTATTGGTGCAATATAGCATTGGAGTACTTGTTTTCGCAATGTCATTGGTAGTGAGCTCACCCTAGTGTGTTCTTCATTTTCATAAAAGCTGCTTTCGTTTGAGCTATTCTACTCCTAATATCTGTTGTACATCTTCCATCTGATGTTAGGAATGTTCCCAGATACTTGAATCGATGGACTTGTTTCAGTGTTGTATTATTTATTTTGATATTGCATGTTGGTGTTTCTTGTTTCTTAGAGACAACCATAACCCCTGTTTTCTTTATATTCATGCTTAATCCTTTCTTTTCACTTTCTCTCACTAGTATGTCTATCAAGTCTTGCAGATCTTGTTCATTTGTAGCCATGAGAATTGTGTCATCAGCGTATCTTAGGTTGTTTATATTTTGTCCACCGACTGCTATTCCTGTCTTTTTCTATAGATCTCATGATGTTTTCCTATATAAGTTGAATAGGTCTGGTGAATTACACCCTTGCCGTACTCCTAACTGTATCGCCTGATAGATTCCATCTTACTCTCTAGTCGAATGGCTGCTCTTTGTTGGCAGCAAATTCTTGATCAGTCTAAGATCTTTAACATCAATATTTCTACTTTCTAACATGCTGATTATTTCTCCATGTTTTACTTTATCGAAAGCTTTTGAGTGGTCTATGAAACATAGATAAAAGTCCAACTTCATTTCTATTGATCTTTCCATTATTGTTTTTATTGTATATATTGCGTTGTTTGTTCCCCTGCGTTCAACAAAGCCACATTATTCTTCCTTAACTTCTGGTCTTATTTTGTTTCGTACCCTTCTCAAGATAATGTTGAAAAGTAATTTTGTTACGTGACTCATGAGGCTGATTGTGCGTGTTCTTTGCATTCTATCGTTCCTGCTTTCTTTGGTAGTGCTATAAAATTGATTGTCGTAAATCCATTTCTATAGCACCCTAACGTTCCTTTAATTTTATGTATTATTTACTACATTTCTCTCCCTCTCTCTCTATCTCTCCCTCTGTCTCTCCCTCTCTCTCTCTCCCTCTCTCTCTCTCTCTATTTCTTTTGCGGCCATTTTGATCATTCTAAATGTGATATATAAACTGTCTTTTGCCAAGAACGTTTGTTTTACGTCACAATCTTCAGTACCATTTGAAGTTCTGGTGCTTGTCCTTCGACGACGTGTCCAATTTCAACCAGCGTTTACTAAGTTCGCTCTCCGTCAGTCTTTGACTGTCCCCAGCCCCGACCTGCAAGGCAGCAGGCTTGCTATTACACTTTGGCTGTCCCCAGCCCCGACCTGCAAGGCAGCAGGCTTGCTATTACACTTTGGCTGTCCCCAGCCCCGACCTGCAAGGCATCGGGCTTGCTATTACACTTGACTGTCCCAGCCCGACCTGCAAGGCAGCAGGCTTGCTATTACACTTTGACTGTCCCCAGCCCCGACCTGCAAGGCAGCAGGCTTTCTATTACACTTGGCTGTCCCCAGCCCCGACCTGCAAGGCATCGGGCTTGCTATTACACTTTGGCTGTCCCCAGCCCCGACCTGCAAGGCATCGGGTTTGCTATTACACTTTCAATGCCCTCCCGATTACTTACTTACTTAATCCCGTCATGCCTAGTGACACATGGGGCTTCAGAAAGGACTTTCCATGCTCTCCTGTCCCGTGCAACCTTCAGCGCAGAGCCCCACGTCAGAGAGGCGGTGTCCAGTTCCTCTTCCATCATGCGCCTCCATGTTGTCCGTGGTCTGCCTTTCTTTCTCTTTCCCCCTGGTGTCCAAGTGAGGGCTATCCTTGCAGGCATTCTTGTCTCATTCTCATAACATGTCCGAGCCATTTCCATCTTCTCTTTTGAGTATGTCATTCATTGCCTCTTGTCTTGTGTCTTGGGGTAGTTGGTTATTGGATATTTTTACTGGCCAAAGATTCCCAAGATTCTGCGAAGACAAGAGTGGTGGAAAAACTGACAGCCTGCTAGTATCTCCTTTGTTCATCCTCCAACACTCAGATCCGTAGAGCAAAACTGGCAAAACAATGCTTTTATAGAGTTTAAGCTTTGTGGTCCTATTGTAGATTTTGGACTTCCATACTGGTTTCATTCTGGCAAAAGCGGTTCTGGCCTTACTCAGACGTGATTTTATATCTTCCTCTGTGCCACCATCTAGTGTCAGTACGCTACCAAGATATGTAAACTGCCAACCCTTTCCAGTGTTTCATCTTCTAACATTACTGGTTGTTGGATTTCACTGTTTGTCATAATTTGTGTTTTTCCTGTGTTTGTTTTGAGGCCTACTGTCTTTGCCGTGCTGTGAATATTTACTTTTCTCTTGTATATTTTCCCTTTTTGTGTGACACCGGGGCTATATCGTCTGCAAAGCCCAGGTCCTCAAGCATCTCGAAAAGGGTCCATCTTATTCCTCTTGGTGCTTGTTTTTTTATGGCATTTTTACCCCCAGTCAATTGTAATACTAAACAAAAGGGGACATTACGACCCCTGTCTTAACCAATTTTACTGGGAATGTTTTGTTGGAATTCTTTAGGTTGCAGGAGAAATCTTTATAGAAGAGGCTATGATGTTAACAAGCTTCTGCGGTAGCCTATTTCTCAGTATCTTCCATAGGCTGCTCTGTGGACGCTGTCGAATCCCTTTTTCCAAATCTATGAAGTTGTTTATATAGTCCTTGCATCGCTACATTGTTCTAAAATGTTACGCAGGGTAAATATGTGTTCATTTGTTCCTCTTCCTTTCCTAAATCCTGCTTGCTCCATTCGTAGACACTTGTCTACTGCTTCTTTATTCCATTTAAATTTGAGAATATCTTACTTGGGATTGAAAGCAACGTGATTCCTCTCCAGTTATTGCAATCTGTTAGGTCTCCTTTCTTGGGGATTTTCACCACAGTACCCTAGCCCAATCCTTGGGAAAATTTTCTTTCTCCCAGATATCTGCAAACAATGGCTCTAATATGTTTGAAGCTAAGATGGGATCGATCTTGAAAGCTCTGCTGTCATTTCATCATTTCCCGGTGCTTTGTTGTTTCTCAGGGACCCAATAGCTTTTACTATTTCTTGCTTTTCTGGCAATTTGAGGTTGATATCAATATCCTGTGCGGCCGGTGGGATATCCGGTGGATGTTCAGGATCAGGTCTGTTTTTGCCCTCTTCAAGTGGATGTCCCTCTCATATCCTGCTCCTGCTCTGTTGTCAACAGTTGTCCTAGGCTGTTTCTGACTGGCATGTTATGGTTGTGTCTTTTACCTCCCCATAATTGTTTGGTAATCTTGTACAGTGTGTTCAGATCATGTACTTTAGCAGCTTTTTCTTCTATTTCTGCTGTCTTTTCCCTAAATTGTCTCTTGTCTGTTCTAGCACTTCTTTTTACCATTTTTTTTAGTTCTGTATATTCTTTTCTTGCCTTATCTTTTGACGTTCTGATCTAATGCTATTGATGAGATTTTTTTTCCTTTCGTTTTTGGATGTATTCTAAGGTCTGGCCACTTATCCACTCTTTATGCTGTCCTTTACTGGTTCCCAGTACACTACTGCTAACTATTTTATATGTGCCTTTGATCGCATTCCATTTTCTTGGATACTTTCAGTTGGTGTTGTGTCTGACTGCTCTGACAGGATTTGAAATCTGTTCTTTAGTTCAACTATATATTTTGTAGCAATCTCTCTGTCTTTTAATAGGTTAACATTAAAGTATTCTGTTCTTGTCTTGGCTTGTATATATGTTTTCTTGAGTTTGAGCCTGATCATAACAACGACAAGGTGGTGGTCGCTGCCCACGTCAGCTCCTCTTTTCACCTTTACATCAAGTAATGTCTTTCGCCATTTACTGTTGATCATAAAGTGGTCTATCTGGTTTTCATCTCTTCCATTTGGGGATATCCATTTGTACTTGTGTATGGTCCTGTGTGGAACAATGTGCCTCCTATGATCAGTCTGTTTTCTAGACAAAAATTGCTCAACATTTCTCCATTTTCATTTGCAGTGCCACATCCCTCTTTCCCCATTATTGCTTCTCTGTGTCTGTTATTGTTTCCAACTTTTGCGTTTAGGTCTCCCATTATGCCCAAAAAGTCCTGAGCTGGAACCTTGTCCACTATTTCCTGCAACCTTCTATAAAATGTGTTTTGTCCTCTTCTTCGGCTTCGTTAGTGGGTGCATAGCATTGAATGATAGTTAGCTTTCCTTGTTTCCCATTAAATCGGGCTTTCAACAATCTTTCATTAATCGGTTGCCACTCTAAGAGATGTTTATTCAATCCTTTCCTTATTATTAGTGCAACTCCTGCTGAATGATTCCCGTCGTCTCTTCCTGAGTATAAGATGGTTTCCCTGTTCTAGTTGTCGTCTGTCCAAAGCCTGTCCATCTGCTTTCCTGACCCTAGAATGTAATTTATAGTGTTGCATCTCTTTTACCACCTGTGATGTCTTTGTGGTCTCAAACATTGTTCTGACGTTCCAGAATCCTATTCTTAGTTTAGTTTTGACATCCAGCAGACTTGAATTCCCAGCGTGGGCTTCCTTGCGGCTTTCACCCATACTGTTCATGCTGACAGTGGTACTCTGTCTCAAGACCGCTGGACATCGAGAGCATTTTTCCTTTGAAGTTTCTGTAACATTTTTCTTTTTATGGGGCAGAGTTGTTGCACTGCGCCTTCCCCAACCTGGAGGACCAGGAGGCCACATTTAGTCTGACCTCTCACCTTGGACCTGTCGGCATGGGTAACCTTCCAGGAACAGAACGTTCACCCTCCGATGCTTGTAACATATAATCAATAAATAGATAGTGACACAAGTGTTAGGGGCTTCCTTAAACAAACACATTACCAGACGCAGAATTCTCTCTCTCTCGCGATCCCCAGACGCAGGATTCTTTCTCTCTCACGATCCCCAGACGCAGAATTCTCTCTCTCGCGATCACCAGACGCAGAATTCTCTCTCTCGCGATCACAGACGCAGAATTCTCTCTCTCACGATCCCCAGACGCAGAATTCTCTCTCTCGCGATCACCAGACGCAGAATTCAAACAATCTTTAATTTCTTCATATAATTGGGGGCCGGGGGGAGTATCTATGGCGTAGAGGTCAGGGTGCTCGCCTCTTACGAAAGGTACCAGGTTCGCTCCCTCGTGGAGCCATCGGGATATTTTCCAGCGATCCTGATCTCGTTGTAGGTGAGATATAGTTCCTAGTCCTATCAGAGACGGACAATAAAACGCAGGTCCCGTGTTCAATTTGGCACGTTAAAAAGCCTTGGCTATTCAAAATCGAGAAGAGCAGGCTGAAAGCCGCTGCCCGTGCAAAATTCATTAGAACAGATTATAAAAAAATCCTACTAAAAATCTTCGCTATCTTTAAAATAACATCGTGTACATTCACCGGTGCTACGGAGTTTGTGCACTGTAGCTGAGATCTTTTTGTGTAAGAAAGAGATCGGAGCACACATGGTTACTCACCGAAGTGCAATGATGATGATCCTATTAATCAAGAGGTGTGTGGGTTCAATACAACACTCGACGCTCCAACCTAAGGTAAGGAACTGGCCCTCCTACCTCCTGCCCACTAGGACCTAGAAATGTAAAGTGACAGACATTTCATACCATAAGGTCTGAAAAGGCTCAGGAAATTTTATTATATTTATTAGATTTGTGTGTTCAACACACAGTCTCTGCACATAGCAATTACAACACACAATCTCTGCACATAGCAATTACAACACACAGTCTCTGCACATAGCAATTACAACACACAATCTCTGCACATAGCAATTACAACACACAGTCTCTGCACATAGCAATTACAACACACAGTCTCTGCACATAGAATTAAACACACAGTCTCTGCACATAGCAATTACAACACAGTCTCTGCACATAGCAATTACAACACACAGTCTCTGCACATAGCAATTACAACACACAGTCACTGCACATAGCAATTACAACACACAGTCTCTGCACATAGCAATTACAACACACAGTCTCTGCACATAGCAATTACAACACACAGTCACTGCACATAGCAATTACAACACACAGTCTCTGCACATAGCAATTACAACACACAATCTCTGCACATAGCAATTACAACACACAATCTCTGCACATAGCAATTACAACACACAGTCTCTGCACATAGCAATTACAACACACAGTCTCTGCACATAGCAATTACAACACACAGTCTCTGCACATAGCAATTACAACACACAATCTCTGCACATAGCAATTACAACACACAGTCTCTGCACATAGCAATTACAACACACAGTCTCTGCACATAGCAATTACAACACACAATCTCTGCACATAGCAATTACAACACACAGTCACTGCACATAGCAATTACAACACACAGTCTCTGCACATAGCAATTACAACACACAATCTCTGCACATAGCAATTACAACACACAATCTCTGCACATAGCAATTACAACACACAGTCTCTGCACATAGCAATTACAACACACAGTCTCTGCACATAGCAATTACAACACACAATCTCTGCACATAGCAATCTTGATACTGATGAACAACAAAATATTGTCCCATACTCTCAGCCATTCATAAATTATAATGAATTTCTTAAGGGAGAGAGAGTGCAGTAGTTTCCTAGTACAAGGCCCCAGGAAAATTAATAAGTCAGAAATTGACTATAGAAGAGGTAGCTACATCATGGTGGCTCTCTAACTACTTCTCTTCTCAACATCTGTAAGTTACACGTCACAACACCAACGATCACATGTATAACAAAATTCAACAGGTAACAGATTAGAAAGTTCATTAGTCTATTTAATCACTTGGAATATCAATCTCTCTCTGTTCTGGAGAGTGAATAACAACAGATACGGCAACACTCAATTCACAACAATATATATAATTCAGTGTACAAGTCTGTAGTGGCGTCTGTGGCCTAGGGTTAGTGACTCTGTCTATTAACCCCGACGTTCTAAGTTCGAATCACGCTGCGGACAGTTTGCTTGCAAATTGTTTCCGTTGATTTTAACAAAGGACGATGGCGCCACCGTTCAGAAAGCAATGGCAAACTACTGAACGTATAAGTGGTGCCTGAAAATCAACGACTTGTTTACTGTGGTTGATGGCTACGTCCTTTGGGATATGCCACGATTTTCATTGAGAGCCGCTGTAGCGTAGTTGTTAGTGAACTCGCTTGCAAGGCTGGTGGTCTGGGTTCAGCTCCCGCAATGCGCGTGGAATTTTCCCGACCACGACGGCTCTCAGGTCGACCCAGCCTCAACTGGGTACCAGACATGCTCTGGGAAGTAAAGGCGGCCGGCGTGATGCTGACCACACCACCCATTGTGTGCCGACGGTCATGAAAAATACAGGCCTAACACTGTATTGACCTATATACCAAGAGGTATGAAAGGGTTCCTTTACTTACTTACAAGTCTGTCCCACTCACTAAGCGTCTACCTGAATAGCATAACAACACTTGCACTATCTAAATCCATGAATCCTTCCGAAATATCCTGTCTTATCTTCTGTGCTCACCTAATTTATATCAAAGTTAATTATCCTGTCTTATCTTCTGTGCTCACCTAATTCATATTAAAGTTAATTATCCTGTCTTATCTTCTGTACTCACTAATTTATATCAAAGTTAATTATCCTGTCTTATCTTCTGTGCTCACCTAATTTATATTAAAGTTAATTATCCTGTCTTATCTTCTGTGCTCACCTAATTCATATCAAAGTTAATTATCCTGTCTTATCTTCTGTGCTCACCTAATTTATATCAAAGTTAATTATCCTGTCTTATCTTCTGTGCTCACCTAATTTATATCAAAGTTAATTATCCTGTCTTATCTTCTGTGCTCACCTAATTTATATCAAAGTTAATTATACGCCGATGACTCTATATGGGATTCAGTCCACGATATAAAATAGTTCATTAATTTCATAACAGTTCATTACCTGGCGTCGAGGTTACACAATACTATGGTCGTTCCCGCTTCTCTTCAATATCTGGGAACATAGGATGCTTCTGGCATTTTTCTGTTCTCGTATCGGCCTCGGACAGCTAGTCTTTACAGTCAACGCGTCGCTTGTTCATCTGCTGCTCTAGTCTTCAGGCATCAGTCCTCTGATCGTCATTGTACATATATAAAAGCTCACTGTTCTTCTCCGGCAATGGCTGTTTATTGATGTGAACTAGTTAACATCATCAAGTTAGTTCACCGCTCTCTCTTCGACTCCAAGTGTTTCTCTAGTAGATCCGATCAATTTAACTCACTGTTAAATGTATTCTTTTCTCTAAATTTGTATCAATCTGCTACCAAAACATTCTTACGATCCGTTCTACTCAACTTCTCCAGTCAGTCTCTACTTTGTTGATCTATCTATCTTCTTATGTTCACTCTCAGACCCAGCTGGCCCCTGCCCTGGTCTCGAGATTCTCGCCTACCAGAAATTCTCTCATACCCAGAGTCAAGTCCTTTTCTCAATGTGGAGTCCCCACTCGATCACTAACAGTTGACTTGACTGGTAAACAAGTGACTGGTAAACAAGTGACTGGTAAACAAGTGACTGGTAAACAAGTACTTCTATTTCTAAGTCCTTTTCTTTAACTAAACAAAAAAAGAAAATTATCCCCGACTCCATCCCTAGTAACAGTGAAACTGTTACAGACCATCCCATGCCATCTAGAACTTTAGTACAGACCATCCCATGCCATCTAGAACTTTAGTACAGACCATCCCATGCCATCTAGAACTTTAGGGACAGACCATCCATGCCATCTAGAACTTTAGTACAGACCATCCCATGCCATCTAGAACTTTAGTACAGACCATCCCATGCCATCTAGAACTTTAGTACAGACCATCCCATGCCATCTAGAACTTTAGTACAGACCATCCCATGCCATCTAGAACTTTAGTACAGGGCCATCCCATGCCATCTAGAACTTTAGTACAGACCATCCCATGCCATCTAGAACTTTAGTACAGACCATCCCATGCCATCTAGAACTTTAGTACAGACCATCCCATGCCATCTAGAACTTTAGTACAGACCATCCCATGCCATCTAGAACTTTAGTACAGACCATCCCATGCCATCTAGAACTTTAGTACAGACCATCCCATGCCATCTAGAACTTTAGTACAGACCATCCCATGCCATCTAGAACTTTAGTACAGACCATCCCATGCCATCTAGAACTTTATTACAGACCATCCCATGCCATCTAGAACTTTAGTACAGACCATCCCATGCCATCTAGAACTTTAGTACAGACCATCCCATGCCATCTAGAACTTTAGTACAGACCATCCCATGCCATCTAGAACTTTAGTACAGACCATCCAATGCCATCTAGAACTTTAGTACAGACCATCCCATGCCATCTAGAACTTTAGTACAGACCATCCCATGCCATCTAGAACTTTAGCATAGACCATCCCATGCCATCTAGAACTTTAGTACAGACCATCCCATGCCATCTAGAACTTTAGTACAGACCATCCAATGCCATCTAGAACTTTAGTACAGACCATCCCATGCCATCTAGAACTTTAGTACAGACCATCCCATGCCATCTAGAACTTTAGTACAGACCATCCCATGCCATCTAGAACTTTAGTACAGACCATCCCATGCCATCTAGAACTTTAGTACAGACCATCCCATGCCATCTAGAACTTTAGTACAGACCATCCCATGCCATCTAGAACTTTAGTTCAGACCATCCCATGCCATCTAGAACTTTAGTACAGACCATCCCATGCCATCTAGAACTTTAGTACAGACCATCCCATGCCATCTAGAACTTTAGTACAGACCATCCCATCCATCTAGAACTTTAGTACAGACCATCCATGCCATCTAGAACTTTAGTACAGACCATCCATGCCATCTAGGGAAATTTAGTACAGACCATCCCATGCCATCTAGAACTTTAGTACAGACCATCCCATGCCATCTAGAACTTTAGTACAGACCATCCCATGCCATCTAGAACTTTAGTACAGACCATCCCATGCCATCTAGAACTTTAGTACAGACCATCCCATGCCATCTAGAACTTTAGTACAGACCATCCCATGCCATCTAGAACTTTAGGGACAGACCATCCCATGCCATCTAGAACTTTGTACAGACCATCCCATGCCATCTAGAACTTTAGTACAGACCATCCCATGCCATCTAGAACTTTAGTACAGACCATCCCATGCCATCTAGAACTTTAGTACAGACCATCCCATGCCATCTAGAACTTTAGTACAGACCATCCAATGCCATCTAGAACTTTAGTACAGACCATCCCATGCCATCTAGAACTTTAGTACAGACCATCCCATGCCATCTAGAACTTTAGTACAGACCATCCCATGCCATCTAGAACTTTAGTACAGACCATCCCATGCCATCTAGAACTTTAGTACAGACCATCCCATGCCATCTAGAACTTTAGTACAGACCATCCCATGCCATCTAGAACTTTAGTACAGACCATCCCATGCCATCTAGAACTTTAGTACAGACCATCCCATGCATTTTAGAACTTTAGTACAGACCATCCCATGCCATCTAGAACTTTAGTACAGACCATCCCATGCCATCTAGAACTTTAGTACAGACCATCCAATGCCATCTAGAACTTTAGTACAGACCATCCCATGCCATCTAGAACTTTAGTACAGACCATCCCATGCCATCTAGAACTTTAGTACAGACCATCCCATGCCATCTAGAACTTTAGTACAGACCATCCCATGCCATCTAGACTTTAGTACAGACCATCCCATGCCATCTAGAACTTTAGTACAGACCATCCCATGCCATCTAGAACTTTAGTACAGACCATCCCATGCCATCTAGAACTTTAGTACAGACCATCCCATGCCATCTAGAACTTTAGTACAGACCATCCCATGCCATCTAGAACTTTAGTACAGACCATCCCATGCCATCTAGAACTTTAGTACAGACCATCCCATGCCATCTAGAACTTTAGTACAGACCATCCCATGCCATCTAGAACTTTAGTACAGACCATCCCATGCCATCTAGAACTTTAGTACAGACCATCCCATGCCATCTAGAACTTTAGTACAGACCATCCCATGCCATCTAGAACTTTAGTACAGACCATCCCATGCCATCTAGAACTTTAGTACAGACCATCCCATGCCATCTAGAACTTTAGTACAGACCATCCATGCCATCTAGAACTTTAGTACAGACCATCCATGCCATCTAGAACTTTAGCTCTATCATAAAGTTCTAAAGTTGCATCCTCCTAATACTACCCTAAAATCCCCATTCCAATCTTCTAACCGGCAGGTCAAGGTATCACGATATTCTAAACCATATACAAAAATCACATAGGGCATACAACAAACCAGATAAGAACGAAAACTAAATACATCCAGTTAATATCATATTCTACTTGAGCTCACCGAATGTAACAATTTATCTCCATTACATCGATGAATCATCAAACATGCAACCCTTGCAATGTTTTACTACAACATCAATTCATAACAAACAAAAATATATACATAACCCCATTTCAAGTTTCCAATTTCTTCTGGTTACCGGAAAATACACCGGGGAAAAATAACAGCCCCAAGTAAAACTAGTTGGGCCCGTGCAAACACCTGCAGCCGTACGTCTACGGACCGTAAGTCATCAATCTGATTATCTCAAAATGCTCTGCTGGTGTCTTCCACTTACAGCTTTTATTTCGCTCAATAGATTCACCTTCTTGTCCCTCGCTTGCTCGCTCTTACATAAGAATTCAACAATTTTCTCAAATACAAATAATTCATAATTAATGTCACACACACACAAAGTTCATTGACCCTGGGTTGCATAGTTACGGAAATCACAATTATTTACAAGATTTTCAACAACTCTCTCCTTATAGTCAACCCCTTCGCTCTGGTCAACTATTTATATCTATCCTCCTTCACTCCTCCTCGTCTTCTGGATAGAAAAATACTGATACATGCCAAAATTGTCTCCCCTTAACACCTCTTAATGCGTATGTGGATCTCAATTGTATACATCTCATCCTCTCATGTGTATCATGAGACCCTCCTAGAGTTCTCTAAGATGACCCTCTGGCGCTCTATCTTCTCGCTGTATCAGATAATTTAAACCCTAGTTATCTCCAAAAGCATATCAACTCGGTCAAATGCTTCTTGACAGTCTGGTTAAACATCTTGGTTCCCGCAGTTCTATCTCCAAGGTACACATAACATAATTCCTCTAACTCTCTCCAAAACACAGGTACACACCAGACACTGTCTCTCCACTAGACTCATCACTATCTCAGTAAAATGTATTTCTCGTCAAAGTACACATCCCTTAGTGTGCACCAGCACTACTTAGTGCACCTACCTTAGTGTGCACACAGCACTACCTTAGTGTGCACACAGCACTACCTTAGTGTGCTCAGCTACCTTAGTGTGCACACAGCACTACCTTAGTGTGCACACAGCACTACTTAGTGTGCACACAGCACTACCTTAGTGTGCACACGGCACTACTTCTTAAATTGATCGAAAATAGTTATCTCCTGCTCACTGTATCCTGACAGGAGGACTCCATCTTCTAGTCTCTCTCTTGCTCCTCTCAGGCCTCAGAAAATGTCAACATTACATATGCCCAAGACATAAATACATCCAATTCGTGACCTGTCAATTTCATGGCATGAAAACAACAATTCTAAAGGTCCACCTATTTATAGCATGGTACCATAATAATCCATATGTACAACAAATTTATACAGGGTGTTCAAGATAAAAGCAGCCCGGTTGACAAATCAAAACTTGCCAATCAGGCTACTTTTAACGAACACCCTATATTACATACCTCAAGGCATAGATCAGTACCCACAGATCTAAGATAAACACATTTTACATCAACATCTGTTTCAATGCATCAATATATGCCAGAAAGTAATAAACCATATTTCATTGCAACTGACAATCAAAACGATAACAATCTGCTATTCAGTACCCTCAGAAGTACTTGATCCGTATGTCATAGCCTCTGATTATCTCATTTTCTCCCACTTTGCATTCATGCACAGTTCCTATTTCGCCGTTTGCCCCAATTTCCTTGTCTCACCCTTCTCTGTTCCTACCTCAGAGGTTCAGCATTACCACTGAGTGCACCCCATTTTCAAACAATCTTAACCATCCCAACAACTCACAAGGCACCCTGGGTTCAGTTCAACCTTCCCGACGGACCTAGTCCTGGTCTATCATTTGACCAGGACGGTAACATTAGATATCCAGTTTGGACGATCTCAACACACATTCCCCCCTGTCAAAGCAATACAATTATATTCATATAACTTCCACTACCTGGTACTTAAAGCAACAATTATAAACGTCTTTATAAACACAGCAGAGTATAACAATAATCAATTTAAGCTCAATACAAATCACCAACAAGGTAGATTCATCGCCTTCATATCCAGGGTAAACAAAAATGATTAATTAATATCAATTCCAACTGCATCAATACAAGGTAGTAATGTAACAAAACATCAAAGATTACATAGCGAACCTACAAAAAAACGATTACAACAATCTGAGATCTGTCAAACCAATGCAGGACACCCCTAGCCGGATAGATAATGTGCTCATGGAGGACAGCTGACGAACAATTTACTGGTGGGTCTTTCCATGATACATTCTCTGCCCGACTCCGGTGCACATTGGTTAGCTCAACTGAATCTCTCTCAGCTCATAATACTGGCGGCTGATTTTCTTCCATCAAATTGGGTACATGAAAAATGCAAAAATAGGACAAGTTAATATAAAGGCATATAATTCATAACACAATTTGTAACAAGTTAATTTTCCCATACATATTTCTCTACCTTCCCCAAAGTTCACACCTCTCCATCTAGGCACAATCTCCATCGTACACATGTACCTTCTCAACTATACACACCAGGTCACTAGGCTCACTGTACTCATAATGCAATTCTCATAATTGGTCATACGCCATTTATCTCCCCTTCACATAAAAAACAAGGCGTATTTCCAACGCACTCTACCTAAATCTCTTACACTATATGCATATCTCTAATGCCCTCACAATGCACAGCTTCTACTATACTTGAAGTCTCATCTCTGGTGCAATATCTCTAGTGCCCTCACAATGCACAGCTTCTACTATACTTGAAGTCTCATCTCTGGTGCAATATCTCTAATGTATATCTGCGCTAATGCACACAAATCTCCTCTCTGTAGTCACCTATCTCTTTAGTCCATAAGCTGATCTCTCAATGTAACCTGTTTCTCTCTAGGTACACATCTCTCGTACGCCTCTGCATATCTCTAGTGCTGTAATAGTGTTATTGCTAGGCCAGTTCTCTCATCTCCTCCATCGGGAGTAATCGTAACTTATTTCGACAATGTTTCCCAGTAATGGCGGACGTTGACAGCTGCGCAGAA
Source organism: Arion vulgaris (assembly GCA_020796225.1). NCBI lineage: Eukaryota > Metazoa > Mollusca > Gastropoda > Stylommatophora > Arionidae > Arion > Arion vulgaris. The sequence goes on from CM036776.1 coordinate 21,011,703, forward strand.
ATATTGTTGTAGTTCGGCAATTGTCACTTGATCTCAATTCAAAAACAGGAAGTTGTCAGCGTACATACACAGAGACTGTCAAATCGGGTTGTATTTTTTGGCTTATGAGAGTCTGAGTGAGTGTTGAAAATGTAACTGAAGTCCAGACTATTTGGCAACAATCTGGGTGACATCTGATAATTCATTGATGTCTTTGATTTCGTGAATCAAAGTAAACGGGACCATATATATATACCAGGGTCTAGCACAGGCAGAGGAGAGGAAGACTGAGAAGACAGAGAGGGATAGAAAGGGCCACAGACAGCAGAGTTAGATAGTGAGGCCAGAAAAGTAGAACAGATAGAGAGGAGGCCAGTAACCACACAGAGGTAGAGTCTGGTTGAGAGCCAGTAGCCAGTAAATTAGAAGTCACCACAAGATACTGTCTGGTCATACAGAAGACGGACAGAGAACAGTCAAGAGAACTCTGGCATAGACAGAAGCAGAGAACTCTGGCACAGACACTAGCGCAGAATAAGAAAACAAGTAGAGAACTCCAGTAGGTATACGTTAGGTACGGTCCAGACCTGAGACATACTGTCTCCTAATGACTATGACATCATAATCAACAGTTCTAGAAGAATAGACCTTCGTGAGAACATCGCTGAGACCTTCGTGAGAACATCCGCTGAGACATGTTGCCTCCCAAATGACTTTGAAGTCTTCATCTTCATCATCAGCAGTTCTAGAAGACTAGACCTTCGTGAGAACATCGCTGAGATCTTCGTGAGAACATCACCGAGACATACTGTCTCTTAATGACATTGAGGTCATTATCATCATCTTCAGAGAACACACAGTACTGGACACATAGACTTGTTTAGGAATAGATCAAGTTGTGGTTATACTTCTTATGGATATAAGCCAGAGTGGAACGTTAGGTACGTTATATTAGAAACTACTTAAGTTAGAGATATTCTTTTAGGTGTTAAATATTTGTTCATATATATTAATTTTGTTGTTGGGTTTATGTAGTTGTAATAATGTATTCTACATGTTATAAAAACCATGTATTTTTGTTGTTGTTGAAGAATAGTTAAATAAACATATACATTTAAATATCGACTTGAGTAAGACAGAGAGAGAGAGAGAGAGCATGTGGATACGAATGACTGAGATATACTAGTGACCAGGACACAGATCTCTCTTTCTTGCTTTACCGTGCTCGGTGTTGGCACGACAACCCACACTAGCACGGTACCTTTTATGTCTTGCAGTGACTAGGATATTCTCCCCACAAATTGACTAGACTCCTTACTGCTACAGTGCCCTCACAATGCACAGCTTCTAATATGTCACACGCTGAGAGACGACATATTGAGGATGTCACACGCTGAGAGACGACATATTGAGGATGCCACACGCTGAGAGACGACATATTGAGGATGTCACACGCTGAGAGACGACATATTGAGGATGTCACACGCTGAGAGACGACATATTGAGGATGTCACACGCTGAGAGACGACATATTGAGGATGTCACACGCTGAGAGACGACATATTGAGGATGTCACACGCTGAGAGACGACATATTGAGGATGTCACACGCTGAGAGACGACATATTGAGGATGTCACACGCTGAGAGACGACATATTGAGGATGTCACACGCTGAGAGACGACATATTGAGGATGTCACACGCTGAGAGACGACATATTGAGGATGTCACACGCTGAGAGACGACATATTGAGGATGTCACACGTTGAGAGACGACATATTGAGGATGTCACACGCTGAGAGACGACATATTGAGGATGTCACACGCTGAGAGACGACATATTGAGGATGTCACACTCTGAGAGACGACATATTGAGGATGTCACACGCTGAAGGACGACATATTGAGGATGTGACACGCTGAGAGACGACATATTGAGGATGTCACACGCTGAGAGACGATATATTGAGGATGTCACACGCTGAGAGACGACATATTGAGGATGTCACACGCTGAGAGACGACATATTGAGGATGTTACACGCTGAGAGACGACATATTGAGGATGTCACACGCTGAGAGACGATATATTGAGGATGTCACACGCTGAGAGACGACATATTGAGGATGTCACACGCTGAGAGACGACATATTGAGGATGTTACACGCTGAGAGACGACATATTGAGGATGTCACACGCTGAGAGACGACATATTGTGGATGTCACACGCTGAGAGACGACATATTGAGGATGTCACACGCTGAGAGACGACATATTGAGGATGTTACACGCTGAGAGACGACATATTGAGGATGTCACACGCTGAGAGACGACATATTGAGGATGTCACACGCTGAGAGACGACATATTGAGGATGTCACACGCTGAGAGACGACATATTGAGGATGTTACACGCTGAGAGACGACATATTGAGGATGTCACACGCTGAGAGGCGACATATTGTGGATGTCACACGCTGAGAGACGACATATTGTGGATGTCACACGCTGAGAGACGACATATTGAGGATGTCACACGCTGAGAGGCGACATATTGTGGATGTCAGACGCTGAGAGACGACATACGGAGGAGCAGATCTGAAGCTGACTGCCCAATTTATGGTCCACAGTAGATTAAGCGTATGACCAGAGATCGCTGAAGATGAAGATCGACAGAAAGGTAGGTAGAACTGAAATCTAGCGCATTCTTAGATCTTGTAACTTTGTCCGTGTATTGCCAGGCCCCCATGTGGAGCAAAGAATAGTAACAATGCAGCCTGGTGTAAATGGGCCAACTCTTTCTTCTGCGTTCTCACTAGATTATGATTTAAGATTTTCTAATAAATACTGTCTCATATTGTCAGCCATGCCCTACAGTTTGTCTTGGACGCTGGTGTAAATGGGCCACCTCTTTCTTCTCAGGTCTGCATACTGGAGGCAGTTCTGGAGGATATGTTCTGTTGTCATACTCGCCAAGTCACATGAGCATAGGTCGTTGGTGTCTGTCTTGAATTTAGTGTACAGGTGGTGTCTCATTCTGTTGTGACCCGTCCGTAGGCGAAGTATGACAGTATGGTCCCTTCTGGACAGTTAGCAATATTCATCATCCTTGTATGTGATTTAAGGGAGAGGGAGGGAGGGAGGGAGGGAGGGAGGAAGAGGAAAGCTAAAGAAAAATTAAAACAAATTAAGCCCCCAGGAACAACCAAAAACAAGGCATCAGCTTTTTCTGATAACTTATTCATCAGACCAAATAGAAAAGTGTAACGGCAGGAAAGATACCGAAACAAACAATAGCTATTCAGGCATGAAGGAGAATAATAGATTTACACGTCACACGAAACTTTCGTTTTAAATGTTCCGTAATTTTTACTGACCAGATCTTTATAAAAAAGTTTTATTTGAGAATCAGGAACAATTACTCTGAAACAAACTATGGTTAGAGCTGGATTCCATGTTTTGTTTCTGTTCTTCGTTTCTGTAGTTGTTTTATCAAGGAACGTGCCGGTGTAATAGATTTGATGAATAATGTATTCTGCTTGGTATTGTTTCTGTTGGGATACAGTCATGCTTCGTCGCGCGGGCCAAGCAAGCGCGCTACTCATTGTCAAATTGTGCGCGGTAGAACTAGCGAGCGTATATGGCTTCTGTTCGAATAAGTGATCAAATATTTATCACCAATCGATGAATGTGATGACTTTGAAAACGGCAACTGTATCAATTTCAGTCAAACTCGGAGACTAAGAGCTATAATGATACATGTTAGAATCACGAGGTTTGAGATAAGAGAGAATGGTTAGAGACAGGTATTATGAGAACGGTGCTTCGATTAGGAAATTGAAATGAAAACTTGCAGAGTAGTGATGGTGGATTGAATGACAAGTTAGTTGGTTTTTGCTTTATTCCTGAGGTTAAAGAGTTTGAGCTCTGTGTTTTCTTTTTCTTCTTCTTTTTCCCTTCGATCGCTCCATATCGACCACTTGCTACCCATCTGCAGGATCTGTATGTTTACTAGCCAAGGCGATTGTACTTTAAAGTCCAGTTATGCACCTAAAATACCATCCCCCAATTTCTGAGACCTTATATTTACTAGGCAGCTTACCTGCCCCCTATCAATCGCCTCTTCGACTGCCTTGTAGGTCGCAGTGGTACTATCTTTGTTCATTCGTCCTGGCAAGCGCATGGACGTGTGTTCTGTGTTGATAGAGGATCTTTACAACAAAACATCAAGAATGGAACCCAGAGGGCGACTACGAAAGAACGGTGAAATGAGAAAGTCGATTAGCCCCTCAAAAATAATAACAATCACCCAAGCCACTAGAACATCGCAAGACAAAACGAAAACCACCGCACTGGGCAACACCGGATAAATTAACGACCTGGGCACAACCCGTATAAGTAACGACACTGGGAAAAACCCCGGGTATAAGTGTGACGACACTGGGCAACAACCCGGTATAAGTGTGACGACCTGGGCAACCCGGTATAAGTGTAACGACCTGGGCCAACCCAGTATAAGTGTGACGACCTGGGCACAACCCGGTATAAGTGGCGACACTGGGCAACAACCCGGTATAAGTGTGACGACCTGGGCACAACCCGGTATAAGTGTAACGACACTGGGCCACCCAGTATAAGTGTAACGACACTGGCAACAACCCGGTAGCAGTGTGACGACAAAGAAGAAGAAGATAAAAGAAGAAACGGAATTTGGAGAGTAGTGGTTGGGATTGGATTACTAGTTAGTTCTTTTTTTATTCCAGGACGACGGGGAAGGGGGGGAGGGGGTGTGAGAACGGTTGTGCTCTGTGTCGTACGAGGATCTTTACAACAGAACATTCCAGGCTCTCCTGGGAAACAACTAATTGTAACACTGCGACCTACCAGGCCTGTCGAAGCTACGGTGGGGAGGGTCTAGGAAGCTACCTGTAAAAAAAAGATATAAAACACAACCAATGACATTGGTTGTGTTCGTAAAACCTCTATTACTGGGCTCCCGATTGGTGTCGTAAAGACTAGGGTAAGTGGTTCGAGTCCCGTGTTTGTCTATTTGTTTTCAGGACTCTTAATACCTGTACCATGTTTATTTATTGATCATATTCATTACTTCTTTGCTTCCTCTGGGTTCTTGTAAAAAACTCCGTGTGCTCAAACGTAACAATACAAATCTGATACTTAGGAAGAACTGCTTTCCATCTACCATACTACCTTGTAGAATGTCTGGCCAATAGGTTAGAGCCTTTGGCTACCATGTGGAGGTTCAGGTTCAATCCCCTTACGCCCGTGGTTGCTGGGGCTCCTAATGGGGGCACATAATAATAACACTGCGACCTACAAAGTATGTCATAAAAGGCAACTGCGGTAGGGGCCTAGGAAGCTCCCCTAGTAAAAAAAAAGCGTCCAGAAGTTGGATGTGCTGGCCTACTTGTGGCGCATAACTGGATAAAGTACAAACGCTCTTAGGCTAAGATCACTAAATCACAAAGGTTGTTTAACAAGTGGTCGATATGGAGTGTTCACAGAAGAAGGTACACTTTTTTTCTAGAATATAATCAATCTTCTTCTGTTTAGGGCAGCAACTGAAGCCTTGAGAAGCCTTGATCTGATCCTTATAAAGATAGGGCCCATCTGCCCAGCGTGTTGTGCACGTTGGACTACGGGTGACTATCCTCTGTTGGGCGGTTCAATTCCGCGGGGTGGCAGAAAAAACCACGATTCCCAATTTACAGTGTTCGTGGCACTGAAGGGTTGATGTCCAGGGACCGAGCCGAAGAGCTGAAAAGCTCAAGTGCTTCTGGATCGGAAAAAATAATACCAAATATCATCCTTATAGAACAATATATCTTGCTCAATAAAATCTATATCCATATTTACTTTCTGCATCCAATCCATATATCATTTTGTTTTTACAACATGCTTCTCACTTTTTCTTTATGTATCCAGGTTTACGATGCAACAACCTACATCTGCCAAGTTATAAAACATTATCTCAGTTAATCCACACATAATGAAGTGTACAGTATATATATACTCCCAGCTGTTTGTGTGTGGGGCGTGCGTATTGGCTTTTCCCGCCTGGACGTAAGAAATACTCGACCACCTGTCGCTTTTCTTTTTTATATTGCTTGAATCTTATATAACAATTTATACGGCGCGCTAAAAGGGTCAACAAACGATATTAAAGATTCATTAACTTTAGACCCTTTTCTTGCGAGTTGTAAGCGAGACCCTTTAAGGTTTTTTAAAGATATTACATTAAATGTCTTAAATGACAATATTTTTGTTTAAAACCGATTATATCCAGTATCGAATCAAGCCAGGTTTTTAATGTTTGAAATTATGGAGGGGTGGGATGGCGAGGGTGGGGTAGGAATTTGAAGATGTGGGGAAGGGGTTCCTGAGGGTCTGATGCGAAAAGAAAGTTTTAGATAGAAAGAAAAACAAGAAAAGAAAGTTTGTAGATAGAAGAAGTGCAAGAAAAAAGTTTGTAGATAGAAAGAAAGTGCAAGAAAGAAAGTTTGTAGATAGAAAGAAAGTGCAAGAAATGAAAGTTTGTAGATAGAAAGAAAGTGCAAGAAAAGAAAGTTTGTAGATAGAAAGAAAGTGCAAGAAAAGAAAGTTTGTAGATAGAAAGAAAGTGCAAGAAAAGAAAGTTTGTAGATAGAAAGAAAGTGCAAGAAAAGAAAGTTTGTAGATGAAGAAAGTGCAAGAAATGAAGTTTGTAGATGAAAAAGTGCAAGAAAAGAAAGTTTGTAGATAGAAAAAAAGTGCAATAAAGAAGTTTGTAGATAGAAAGAAAGTCGAAAAGAAAGTTTGTAGATAGAAAGAAAGTGCAAGAAAAGAAAGTTTGTAGATGAAAGAAAGGGAGAAATGAAAAAAGGGTTCTGAGAAAATTTTAGAAAATTAGAGAAGAAAAATGTTGAACGGAGAGGAAGAGAGTTAAAAGAGAGAAAAGGAAGAGAGTTGATAGAGAGAAAGGAAGAGAGTTGATGAGAGAAAGGGAGGTTGATAGAGAGAAAGGGGAGAGAGTTGATAGAGAAGGAAGAGAGTTGATAGAGAGAAAGGGGGGAAGTTGATGAAGAGAGGAAGAGAGTTGAAAAGAGAAAGAGAGAGGTTGATAGAGAAAAGGAGAGAGTTGAAAGAGAAAGAGGAAGAGAGTTAAAAAAGAGAAAAAGGAAGCGAGTTGAAAGAGAGAAGAGGAAAGAGTTGAAAGAGAAATGGGGAGAGTTGAAAGAGAGAAAGAAGGAGAGTTGAATGAGAGAAAGAGGAAAGAGTTGAAAGAGAGAAATGGGAGAGAGTTGAAAGAGGGAAAGGGGGGAGAGTTGAAAGAGAGAAAGAGGAAAAGAGTTGAAAAAGAGAGAAAGAGAAAAAGAGTTAGAGAGAAATGGGAGAGAGTTGAAAAAGAGAAGAGGAGAGAGTTGAAAAAGAAAGAGGGAGAGGTTGAAAGAGAGAAAGAGGAGAGAGTTAAAAGAGAGGAAGGGAAGGAGTTAAAAGAGAGGGCAAGGTGGGAAAACGTTGAAAAAAGTGAAAGGGGGAGAGTTGACAGAGAGGAAGGGAGTTAAAAAGGAAAGAGAGGGAATAGGGTACAAAGTACAAAAAAAATATTTAACAACAACTTTCGACCAAAGACCCCCCTATCAAGCAAATGATAAAACAGAAACAAAAAAATTCAGACTTGCTATTTTGGAGACATAACAACAGTCAGACAATTAATCCTTGGGCTCAAAAACTACAGTACAACAGAAGGGAACCCACCCCCTTTTTTAAAAAATTAAGATACCCCAAACGCCTTTTGCCTCTGTGGTTTGGGAAGTTGACACCAGAACATACCCTACGGGCCCCCAGTTCAGAGCTGGGGAAAAAAAAGGGGTATTACCCCCCAGCGTCAAAGAAAGCTGTATGGCGGGGCCCTGATAACCCCCCGGGGCCCAGACGGTTTCCTTTTAAGTAAAAAATCCCAACCCGAAAAAAAGAAAAAAAGGAAAGAAGAAGAAACTACGGTGCTTTTTTTTTTTACGTGTTTCCATTGCTTATTTTCCCAAAAAATCGTGTTTCGCTATTGCTCAGGGCTTTACTGAAATGGTGTTTCCTTTTTTACAGGAAACCCCGTGTTTTTCCCTATTGCTCATGGTTTTCTGCAGTCGTGTTTTCTTTTGCTACATGGCTTTGTAGATGGCGCCAAAATAAAACAGGAAAAAATAATAGATGGGGTTTGCATGCAGGTAGGGGGGTCAATTCATTACCTCACATTGTGGAATATCGGGGGGGAAATTGGGCCCCAAACTCTCGGCCCGAGTCGATAAACGAACGGTTTTACATTGGGGCTAATCCGTGGGGGGAAATGAAAAAACTCCCCATAACTAAGTAATTACCTCTGTTGATACTAAAAAGATGTGTGTGATTAGCACCCGGAAAAGGTCCCCCAGCCTGTAAAACAAAACTTATTCGGGAAACCAAAAGGTATAAATGTAATCCAAACGCCCAATCATTTTTCAATCTAATTTAAAATAGAAAAACCCCCAAAAGGGTGGCGTATAACATGATGGTTTCAGGAGGTATGTTTGAAGCTGATGCTCCACGGAAAACCATATAAATCTCTACAACTATCAATAAAAATCCCCTTAGTGGAATTTTTAAAAAAAAAAAAAAGGGTCCCGGGTAGGAAGGAAAAGCGAGTGGGTTAGAAAAAGGGCAATAACGTCATATGCCCTCAAAGGTTAACTCGATGCGGATTATGTAAAATACGCATTCAATTTCATTACATTTTCCCTATCAACCATATGGTTATATGAAGATGGGTGGTCCCCCCTGTGCCCAAAAAGATAAACCCAAATGAACATGCTGTGAACGAAAATGAACTGCCCTTTGCGGACCAAAAAAAAGAAAGTGATGGGAATAAAAGCATTTTAAAAATGAAAAAAAGTGAGTCTGGAACAAAATATTAATCCGTCTCTGTGTAATGTAGCAATACACAGTTGTTATTGAACTCGATTCTTTTGTGGTTTGGGTTAATTTCCCACATTGGGCTGGAATTTTTTTCCCCATTAAACTCCCCCGGGTTGGCCCACCCTTAAATTGGGTACCAGGAAAAAAGAATTAAAACTTGGATGAAATCCCCCATGTTTATTAATGAAAATCGGGGAAAAGTTTTTAAATTCCTCATTATTATATATTTATTATATCTTTAAATTATATCTTTTAAATTATTCTGTTATTATATCTTTTTATATCTTTATTATATCTTTTTGTATCTTTTAATTATATCTGTTATTATATCTTTTATTTTTCTTTATTATATCTTTTTATATCTGTTTTTATATTTTGTTATTATATCTTTATTGTATCTTTATTTTTATTCTTTTTTTTTGTATCTTTATTATATGTTTTTATATTTTTATTTATCTTTATTTGTCTGTTATTATATCTTTTAATATTTTTTATATATTTATTATATCTTTTATTAGTTATCAGTTTTTGGATGATTATCAAAAACCCCGCTCAAAACCCATGTTCTAGGTGCTCCGATCTCCCCCAAAAAAACCCCAGCAGCGCCCAGGGGAACCCACACCCAGTTGGTTTTTGTTTAAAAATAAATTTATATTTATTATGTCTTTTCTTTTCGGGACTGTACCAATTCACCCCCCACCCCTCTCTATTCCCCAAAAGGGTTTTCTTCTCTTACTTACGTATAAAAAAAAATTAAACAATATAAAAAATTTTGAAAAACCCAAACCCAACAAAAAAAACTGTTTTAAAATTGGTGATTGCCTCTTGATCCGGGTATCGGTTTTTCCCCCAATTGTGTTTTGATTGGATATGTACCCAGCGATCGTTGATTTCAGTGATCGGGGTATTTAAACCCCCTATGGGAGAGGAACGATACAACCCGGCTCCTTCCCCCCCGTGTGCTACCGGTGCTCGCAAGGGGCGAAAGCCATTTTCCCCAAGGCATGTCCCTAAGGGGCAAAGAGGTGGGCCTTGAGGAACCTTTTTAGTAAAAAAGGGTAGCGAAATCGGACGTGCTGGCCCAAAGTGACACCCAACTGTCAACTCAAAAGCTCGTAGGCTCAGATCACATACAAATCACCGCGTTTGGGTTTAAAAAGTGGTCTTGTGGGCGTTGGAAAAAAGAAAAAAAGGCCGGTTTTAAGGTGGGCACGTAAAGGGCAATTGGGCTGAAAAGGGGGAATAAGGGTGCCAAAAGGGTTCTGTCTTGTTAAACAAATGAAAATAAAACCCCCAAAAAGTTTTTTTGTAAAATACATCAGGAACCCCCTCTTGCTACGGGTTTATGCTCTGTCTTCTGAGATCGGCATATTAAAAAACCAAAAGTCCAGACACATTTGGGTTTTTCATGAAAGTTTTGATGATAATATTCAATAATTCCAAAAATCAATCCTCAAACTTAATTTTCATTTAATCAAAACTAAATTATTAATTCAACAATTAACAATCAATCAATCAAATTTAATCAATCATTCAATCAATCATTTTTAAACAATCATTTTTAAACAATCAATCAATCCCTTCCCTTCAAACATTCCCTTCCCTTCCCTTCCCTTCCCAAACAATCATTCAAAACAATCAATCTTCCTCGATCATTTTTTCAAACAATCAATCTCAATCGGGCATTCTTTTTTCAAACCTCAAACATTAAAACAATCAATCATTGAATCAACCACTCGATCTTTTTCTTCTTCTGCTTTCGCGCTTTGGTTTGGGGCGTTAAGCCATCCCTGGTTTTGGGGGCCTGGCCCATTTTTTCGTAAACGTCTGATTTACCCCTTTTGGGGTTCTTTGCCAATCAATCAATCAATCAATCAATCAATCAAACAAACAAATTTTTGTTTAAAAATTTAGGCACAAATTTATTTTGTAGCAAAACCGGGAAACTTTTTAAAAGAAACAGATATATAAAAAGAAGGAATTTAAGGGTTTTTGAAAAAAAGGAATGGCAGTTTTAAAAATATGGCAGTGTTTGGGAAAAAAATTTGGGTATGGCAGTGTTTTTTGGGAAAAATTTGGGTATGGGAGTTTTATGGAAATGTGGGTATAGCGTGTTTGTAAATGTGGTTGGATGTTTTGAAAAGGAAAATGGCAGTGTTTTGGAAATTGGAAAATTTGGGGAAATGTTTATAAATTAATGGGAGTTTTTAAATGTGGCCCGGAGTTTCAAATTAAGGGGATGGAAATTATAGGGGGTGTTTTGGAAAAGTGGGTATGGCAGTGTTTTGGAAAAGTGGATAAGCAGTGTTTATGGAAAGTATGGATATGGCAGTTTTATAAATTGGAAAATTTGGGAAAATGTTTTGGAAATTTAAAATCAGTGTTTTTGGAAATGTGGATATGGGGAGTGTTTTGGAAATGTGGATATGGGGAGTGTTTATGGAAATTTGGATATGGCAGTGTTTTGAAATGTGATGCAGTGTTTATAAATGTGGATATGGCGAGTGTTTATGGAAATGTGGATATGGCGAGTGTTTATGGAAATGTGGATATGGCAAATGTTTATGAAATGTGGATGGCAGTGTTTATGGAAATGTGGATATGGCAGTGTTTATGGAAATGTGGATATGGCAGTGTTTATAAATATGGATATGGCAGTGTTTGTGAAATGTGAATATGGCAGTGTTTATGAAATGTGGATATGGCAGTGTTTAGCAAATGTGGATATGGCAGTGTTTATGGAAATGTGGATATGCAGTGTTGTAGAAATGTGATATGGCAGTGTTTATGGAAATGTGGATATGCGAGTTTTGGAAATGTGGATATGGCAGTGTTTATGGAAATGTGGATATGCGTGTTATGGAAATATGGATATGGGGAGTGTTTATGGAAATATGGATATGGCAGTGTTTATGGAAATGTGAGATATGGCAGTGTTTATGAAATATGGATATGGCAGTATTTATGGAAATGTGGATATGGCAGTGTTTATGGAAATGTGAATATGGCAGTGTTTATGGAAATGTGGATATGGCAGTGTTTATGGAAATTGGATATGGCAGTTTTTGGAATGGATATGGCGAGTGTTTATGGAAATGTGGATATGGCGAGTGTTTATGGAAATGTGGATATGGCGAGTGTTATAGAAGAAGAACAAAACATAAACAAGTACATCGACAACTAAAGTAAAGATAGAACTACTGATGGGAAGAGAACTACTGTGGGAAGAGAACTACTGATGTGAAGAGAACTACTGATGGGAAGAGAGAACTACTGATGGGAAGAGAGAACTACTGATGTGAAGAGAGAACTACTGATGTAAAGATAGAACTACTGATGGGAAGAGAGAACTACTGATGGGAAGAGAGAACTACTGATGTGAAGAGAGAACTACTGATGTGAAGAGAGAACTACTGATGTGAAGAGAGAACTACTGATGTAAAGATAGAACTACTGATGGGAAGAGAACTACTGTGAAGAGAGAACTACTGATGTGAAGAGAACTACTGATGTGAAGAGAACTACTGATGGGAAAAGAGAACTACTGATGTGAAGAAGAAATACTGATGTGAAGAGAACTACTGATGTAAAAGATAGAACTACTGATGGGAAAAGAGAACTACTGATGTGAAGAGAACTACTGATGTGAAGAGAACTACTGATGTAAAGATAGAACTACTGATGGGAAGAGAGAACTACTGATGTGAAGAGAGACTACGATGTGAAGAGAACTACTGATGTGAAGAGAACTACTGATGTGAAGAGAACTACTGATGTGAGAGAGAACTACTGATGTGAAGAGAACTCTGATGTGAAGAGAGACTATTGATGGGAAGAGATAACTATGATGGGAAGAGAAACTACTGATGGGAAGGATAATCTGATGGAAGAGAACTAGTGATGGGAAGAGAACTACTGATGGGAAGAAAACTCAGTGGGAACAGAGAACTACTGATGGAAGAGAGCTACTGATGGGAAGAGAGACTACTGATGGAGATAGAAATTAGACAATTCAAATATTGATGTCACTTCAAGAGCTATGACATTCTATTGAAACATAGTCACGATAGAGATGAAGTGTCTACACAGAACGTTGGGAGTAGCAAGAACAGACCAGTTTAGAAATGAAGTCAGGAAAAAAGTTGGCACTAAACTTCATCAAGAAACAACAAATTAAATGGTTCGCCACATAAGCAGATTACCAACAGACAGTGCACCTCAAAGAGCAATGTTGCTCTGATAAAGCATTAGATCGTTTGCGAAAAAAGTGGACCACAGGAATAACAGAGACAGTGAAAGACACTTTTATGAAACGCTCGCAAGAACTCGTTCTATAAATCTCTTCTTGATTGATTGATTGATAAGACCAACATCATTGCACTTCGGTGAGTAACCATGTGTGCTCGGTCTAACTCTTACAAGAAAATCTCATCTGCAGTGCGGGAACTCCTTAGAACCGGCGAGTTGTCGATGTAATTTTGAAGATGGTAAAGATACGTTGTAGGAATTTTATTTTTAATCTTTTCTAATGAATTTTGCCCTGACAGCGGCTTTCCAGCCTGCTCTTCTCGATTTGAACTGCCAAGATGTCCATCATACATACACCAACGAAATGAAACATGGCCTCATGAACAAGGTTTACAGACCAAGCTATGGGAAACTCTCGAGGAGCTCCAACTGACTTGCAGCTTCATAGAGGCAACCCATCTCATGGTTTAGACGAGCATACGAAACCGAAGGCGAAGAAGAAGAAGAAGAAGAACTGCCAGGATTCTTTTCGTGCTCAAATTTAAGACGGGGGCCTACGTTTTATCGTCCGTCTCCGATACGACTAGGATCTCACCTGCACTGAGATCATGGATCTCTAGAAAAATATCCAGATGCTACACGAGGGAGAGAACCTGGTACATTTGGCATAGAGACAGGCACCTAGCCTCTACGCCACAGATACACCAAGTCTCTTCTTATCCTGACTACGCCACAGATACACCAAGTCTCTTCTTATCCTGACTACCACGATACACCAAGTCTCTTCTTATCACGACCGCCACAGATACACCAAATCTCTTCTTATCCTGACTACCCACAGATCACCAAGTCTCTTCTTATCTGACTACCACAGATACACAAGTCTCTTCTTATCCTGACTACCACAGATACCCATCTCTTCTTATCCTGACTAGCATACAGATACCCCAAGTCTCTTCTTATCTGACTACGCCACAGATACCAAGTCTCTTCTTATCCTGACTACACACAGATACACCAAGTCTCTTCTTATCCTGACTACGCCACAGATACACCAAGTCTCTTCTTATCCTGACTACGCCACAGATACACCAAGTCTCTTCTTATCCTGACTACGCCACAGATACCTCACGACTACACCACAGATACCCCAAGTCTCTTCTTGTCCTGACTACGCCACAGATACACCAAGTCTCTTCTTATCACGATACATACAGATCACCAAGTCTCTCTTATCCTGACTACTACAGATACACCAAGTCTCTTCTTATCACGACTACGCCACAGATACACCAAGTCTCTTCTTGTCTGACTACCTACAGATACCCCAAGTCTCTTCTTGTCCTGACTGCCAACAGATACCCCAAGTCTCTTCTTATCCTGACTACATACAGATACCCAAGTCTCTTCTTGTCCTGACTAGCCACAGATACACCAAGTCTCTTCTTATCCTGACTACCTACAGATACCAAGTCTCTTCTTATCCTGACTACATACAGATACCCAAGTCTCTTCTTATCCTGACTACGCCACATATATCCCAAGTCTCTTCTTATCTGACTAGCATACAGATACACCAAGTCTCTTCTTATCCTGACTACGCCACAGATATCCCAAGTCTCTTCTTATCCTGACTACGCCACAGATACACCAAGTCTCTTCTTATCACGACTACGCCACAGATACACCAAGTCTCTTCTTATCCTGACTACGCAACAGATACAAGTCTCTTCTTATCCTGACTACGCCACAGATAACCAAGTCTCTTCTTATCACGACTACGTCAGAATACACCAAGTCTCTTCTTATCACGACTACGCCACAGATATTCCAAGTCTCTTCTTATCCTGATTACACCACAAATACCTCAAGTCTCTTCTTATCCTGACTACTCCACAGATATCCCAAGTCTCTTCTTATCCCGACTACTCACAGATATCCCAAGTTTTTCTTATCCTGACTCACCACAGATATCCCAAATCTCTTTTTATCCTACTAGCTACAAATACCTCAAGTCTTTTCTTATCCTGACGCTGCAAGGCAAAACAGGATTAGAAAAGAAGACAGAAAGATGTGGATATTGAAAAACCATCTAGGAAGAGAAAAAGAAGATGTTTATATTGAAAACCATCTAGGAAGAGAAGAAAAGAAAGATGTGGATATTGAAAACCATCTAGGAAGAAGAAAAAAGAAAGATGTGGATATTGAAAACCATCTAGGAAGAAGAAAGAAAGATGTGGATATTGAAAACCATCTAGGAAGAGAAAAAAAGAAAGATGTTTATATTGAAAACCATCTAGGAAGAGAAGACAGAAGATATGAGTTTAAGGAAAGAGAGGATAGAATTTGAAGAGAATGTCAGAGAAAAGAACAGACGCACAGACAGAGCAAATTTAACGCCAGGATAAGGAATATATTCAACATATGCCAGCGAGAGTTAGAAAATGAGTAAAAATAAAGAAAGCAAGTTGAATGTATTTGAAAATAGATGTCTACGAAAAATTATAAATATAAAATATACCGAATTCAGAAGAAGTGATACCTCTGAAATCGGCGAAAACTACCTGCATCGCAGGGACACCAGCCAAATGGTGAAGCTAGCTTTCACACGTAATCACTCAGAAACGACAAACCAGGTCTCATGGCTACGCCCGAATTCATAGCAGGCAGCAGAAGAAAGAAGAAGTGATGAAATCAAATGTCTGATAACTAGTGACAACTGTTATAAGAAGGAGAAGATGGAGATATATTGGACACACCTTGACAAGAAATGATCAAAGAATATCAAAGCAGGTATTGAAGTGGGATGCAAAAGGTTCAAGAAAGAGAGGACGTCTAAAGAGACCTGAAACAGGCTTTGCTGAGAGAGGCAAAAGATATCGGTCTCAGTTCCATGGAGGAGACTGGGCAGGTTGCCCAGGATAGAGGCGGTATGGAGAAATTACTGCAGGCCCTATGTAACGTATAACGGTACGAGAGGAATTATTTTTATTATAAGAGGGAAATAACTTATTGGACAGTCGTCATAGTCAATATTTGATGTAGATACGGTACATGATTGATTGATTCATTGATTGATTCATTGATTGATTCATTGATTGATTGATTGATTGATTGATTGATTGATTGATTCATTGATTGATTCGCTCATGTGTTGCCGGAGCTTGCAAGGGAAGCAAATAATAGTGGCCTATTATTATATAATAATATTAATAAATCTACGACCTACAAGGCATGTCGTAAGAGAGCGACTGAGGTAGGGGCCTAAAAACTACCTAGTAAATAAAAGTGTTGCAGAAATCAGATGTGCTGGCCTACTTGTAGGCGCATAATTGGCACAACGTACAATCTCTCTTAGGCTTGGATTACATACAAATCACAAAGAGTGGTTTAACAATTGGTCGATATGGAGCGTTTGAAGAAGAAGATTGATTGATTGACAAGATGTGAGTACCTTGCCTCACGCCACATTGTTATCAGTTATATGAGGACTATCGTCATGTAGTCTGGACCGTCCATAGGTGCTCCGATCTAGTTATCAGTTATGAGAGATTTAATCATAGCACTCCGGACATGTCTGCAGGTGCTCGGTCTTCCTCAACAAATCCAGCACCGTCCAGCCGCCAGTTTGATTTGATTAATCAATATTGTTGCATATTTGTTATGTTGTTTTTTTAGGGCTGCACCAATATCGACACCCATCTCTCTTAATCCGGTCAACGAGTGGGATTCACAACACCGAAACTCCTCTGTTCGGAAAGACTCTCAATGCATTAAGAATGTGATTTCTCAGATCAGTGTCTGTACCAGTACCTCCACCCAGTTTCGTCTCACCACCAACATTACCCACAAAGAAGCAATGTTAATTAACGGGAAAAGATACTCTGTAATCAATCTCTTGACATTATTTGAAAGAAACTGTTCTCTCTGAACTTTAGGTTCAAATTTGTACATTATAAATTGTATTCTCAAACACAGATCTTGTTTATCGACAGCAATTATAACAGAGAAACCCGTAAACAAATTGATTCATCGTCTTTCCAACGATTCCCATTGGTAGATTCAATGGGCGGTCCGATATCCAGAAGTTGTCAATAAAATTCTAACTTGTTCGGAAATTGATCGACAGGAGGCTGTCCTTTCTTTACAAGACCGCCTCTTCTGATTGTCGCCGTGTTATTTGAGTTAGTGCGTGTACTGTACACGATAGGAGCGATTGAGAAGTGGAACGAATGACATATCCGGTAGAAGTTGATTGTTGGGGCGTGTGCATGGAATTAGTTGTTTTGTCAAGGTTTTTTGTGTGGCTGATGGGTTTCGGGAGCCGTTGCCGATTTAAGTCACCAGCGTCGGTTTCAAGCTGTACGCGATTTCAAGACGCGTGGAAATATAATATCAATTTTTTGTTGTTAGCATGTTCTTAATCCCTGCTTGACGTCTGTTATTGACTCATGTCAGTTGAGATGAGGGTTAGATAAAACAAACTTACGCCACGGCGACAAGGGGCTCTGTGGCGTAGAGGTTATGCGCACGCTTCTAGTTCCACAAGTAATCTGTTCGCTTTCTTAGAACAATCGAGGTGTATTCTTCCAGAGCTCCCTGATTTCAGTGTTGGTGAAATCGAGTTCAAATCGAGTACATAGTCCTATCGGAGACGGATGATAAAACGTAGGTCCATCGATGCTACAGAGGTAGGACGTGAACTGTCGTTGATATCTTAATGTGTAAAGAAAGATATCGAAGCACTCCTCTCTAGGAAACGAAAACTTTGGATACATGGCAGAAGAGCGTGTATCAGTAATATTAACAGGACCAAGACTGTATTGCCACCATGGGCGCCCTCATACATTTTTCAGGGAGGGCAAATAAAAAAAATTGAGTTGGTAGTTTACTACGAGAAAATGGAAAAGACCAGATTTACATAAACTGTTCTATCCAAAATTCATTTTCCGGGAGGAGGAAGTGTGTGTACTTGTCCCTCCTTGCTTTAACATACGGACGCCAATGACTGTCCCATATCTTCATTTGAGACGAGTGTGAACGGTGGTCGAGACATTCCTAGTTTAGTCACTGGGACCCGTTCTAGTGTCATATTCTATCCCATTTTCTTACTTACATACTTATCTTCTGCACGTTATCGTCTGGTATACATATCTGTGGGACACTTACAGTGTGATACTGTTGACAAACCCCCCCCCCCCTCCGGGAACATTGGAGTACATACCCGCCTTTGTTATCGGAGAGTATGCAATCCATATTAGCCGAATAGGGCTCATGTTGTACGGGGGTGTACGTGTTTACACATCAGTATGCTATGTCGGTCATTAACGCTATTATCTCACGTTTCTTCCACCTACCTCTCCTGCTCTTCCCACGTGGGGTCTTTGTTCCCACCTGTACAAACAATATCTTACGTAACCTGCCACTGACCCTTTCCGATTGACCAGCCAATCAGTAACCTAATAGTCTTCCTATTTCCTGTCCTCTCTATCATTCACGAGATGCTGACCAAGAGCCACACAGGTACGTATGCCAGTATCTCTTGATTCAGATCATTTGTTAATATCATGTTTTAGTTAATTTAGTTTTTGTGTTCTTGATAAAGGTCTTAAGCACCGAAACGTTGAGTGTAGTTTTTTCTCATATCTTATAATTTATTTTCCCTTCTTATGTATACTGTACATACCAGTCTTTGCTCTATCGTCTATTTCCTCAGTATTACACCAGCCACCTAACGATTTTCTCCAGATCTGATCTGATCCAGTCTGACCACCTCAGATTTGTTGATTTTCGTACATCGCAACATTACATACCAACTTACCCCAATCTTGAAAAACCCAGCTATTCCAGTAGTGACTAAAAGACAGATTATAAATTCAATCTTTATACCAACACTGTGCTACCAGTGCCAAACATGGCACTGACAAAAGAACAAGAAAGGGAAATTACCACATGCGAAATGAGATGCCTGAGGAAGCAGTAAATAAAACAAGAAGAGACCATATAAGAAATGAGGAAATTACAAGAACAGTCGGAACAACACCTGCTATTAGATTTATTGAAAAACAGAGACTTAAATGGTTTGGCTACTTGGTCAGAATGAATTCGAATACACCAGTTGCAAGAGCGTACAACCTGGAAATGGAATCATCAAGAGGAAAGGATAGACCAAGAAAAAGATGGGTTGATGGAGTTACAGACATCTTAAAACTCCACAATACCACACCATATCAAGCGACCGAGCGTGCATTATCTCGAAAACCGATCATCAGTTAAACCTGCTACACCTAGCGGCAAAAAAGCAGAGAAGGACAAAGAAAGACAGAGAGGTGCTAAATTTAGTTATATTCTTTCATGATTGCGTCCAACATTCTGTAGACAATGGGAAAGACTAGAAACTTCTGTTCCGTCAAGCTGTAACCAAATCATGTTGAAGTTACGTTACGACATCAGGTCCCGTCATAAGATTAGCAGATAATATTACACTTATGATAAAGACGCTGAAATTAGAGAACAATTGCGCATGGAGTAAAAATAAACAGTGAAACATGTGTTTTGGTGGGGGTGATTTAAACCGTGGTCTCTGATAACATACGGCCGGTGGTCCTCAGGTAAAAATTCTAGGAAATAAGACCACAAGTGTCGCGTGATCCTCGCATTCCATTGTTGATGTAGATAGACTTATTCATTTTACAAACAACACAACATGCTAAATCAAGATTATTTTATGTAACAAATTGAGTTATGTAACAATAAGGAATATCAGTACTCAGTGGCGGCTCGTCATTAAGGGCCAGAGGACCGAGCCCACAAAAATAATGTAACGTGTATTTATTATTTAATAAATTAAATATAACCTAACCAAAGCCACGATTTTCCCGAAAACTTGTGTCTGGCCCTTCAACAAAACGATCACGAGCCGCCACTGTCAGTACTAAT